>JAUCMT010000001.1:5264747-5281390 GCA_032357475.1 Enteromius thamalakanensis
GAAAACGCAATGTCCACTACAGAGGACACAAGTCAATGGGCGGGGTCTCAGGAGGATATGCACAATAACAAAGAAAATAAAATCTAGAAAATCCAAATAGGGTCATGCGTAAGTGAAAATACAGCAGAGACGTGTAACATTCACTGAAGAGGGCGGTGTCTGCCTGAGACAAGACCACACAAAAAATAACTTTTCTATTGATCAGTCTTTCTGAAATATAATCCGAGATAGTGTAAACAGAGGTTTTATAAAACCCAATTTGACATCTGAAACGTACTTAAAAAAGAAAACCTTTTCTGACAAATAATTTAATTTCAGACTCTAATCTTCCTTTAAAAAAAATAAATCAAATTCGGAAACTTTCTTTTATACAAACTTTTCTTATACACGGAATAATTAAATATTTATATAGTATTATAATTATACATTAACAAATATTTTAATATACATATATTTTAGGAGCATTGACTGAGAAAACAGCAAGCCTGAAGAAATCTACTTTTTTTTAAAAGATAGGGCTCTTACAAATAGGGAACAGGTAATTACAACAATATTTTAGATAGTATGGCAACGTACAAATAATAAAAAATTAAAAAAAAAAAAAAACTTTATTCGTATAGCCTAATAACGTGAGGGCTTCGCTTATATTCAGAGTAACTCATCAGCAATTTCATACTTAATTTCAGCGTATTTTAAACTGATTTGAACTTTGAACGTATTGCTAATAAAACTGTATTATAGGCTATCATTTTTTATCTTTCCGTTTTGGTGTTATAAATGCAATAGGCTACAACAGTTCTTGCCATTTTTCATTTATCATTTATAAACAATTTAATTTTAAAGTAACCGTACATTTATGTCTGTTCATTTTATTTGTTAGTGTTAATTCATTTAAACTACATTTCACAAAGAGCCTATCAAACACCTTTATAAAAGAAAAAAAAGAAAGCCTAAAGCGATTTAACAAGTAAAATGCATATGTTTTTGTTTAGAGACGCACAGTGTATGTGGCTGTACGAATGCCTGCCCAATACAGCAAGAGGCAATACTTGTCACCTTAGTCCTCTTGAGGCTCTACGGATGAATCTCCACAAGCGCAAGAAAAAAAAGGCTACGGTGTTTTGCACGGCCTTCTGTACATAAGTGACTTTGCGCCACCTCCCGGGGATTTAGAGAAAATTCAGCAAGAAGCTCAATCCTGTGGTTTGAATCACGCAGAATACATTTAGAACCCGTGCCTGCCATTATTGACTACAGCTCCAGAAATCTTACTTTCTATGTGAAAAAAGAAGAAGAAGCAGATTCTTGAAGCATTCTTTGAGGTCCTTTAGATTAGCACAGTGGCGTAAAGTTTTGGAGAACCAAACAGCGCCCTTTAAATTTGTAGACGTAAGAGAATTTCAGTACATTTTAACAAGCCTACCTAAATTTGCAAGAACTCAAAACACATCATTTGATTCAAACGTTTTATAAAGGTGGATCTAGGCTAAATGAACCCCAAAAGGTGCCTTAATTGCCGTTTGCAAAGTCCTAAGACCCTTGGAACACGTTCCTGACCGATAGTACGCACGTTCAACATGAAAGAAGATAGGCATTTCCTTTCGTAAAACTTGCTTAAAGAATTATTTCAAAATAAGTAATAAACGGCATGTCGCACTATATCAAGAAGGCCTTTTCTCTTGCTGACCTAACCCCATCACATCACACGGATAAAGACTGCAATTAGCGCGCTTTGACGGCGCGGACTTGCAAATGTGGCATGTTCATTAGCACGCCACTACTGCAGCCACTATGCATTTATCTCTTCGAGCAGGTCTTTCTCACCTCGTAGGCTGGTCGTGTAAGGTATAAGGATGAGAGAGAGAGGGGGCCACAGGCGATTCCAGTTACCTTGACACCCTAATAGACTGCCTTTCCTCGACCGGTGCAATCGAGCAAACCAGTGGAGCAAAAATCATTAGGTAAGCATTGCAACATAATCACAATCAGATCTCCCGCTTCCATCTGTATACCTTTGCCCTTTCTCAAGGATAGGCTGTTTTTATACAGCACTTTTGAGCTTTTGCCTCACTCTTCTCGGAATCTTGTCACTTTCCTCCTCGTATATTACATCCTCCAGTTAAAAGAGATGCTGACTTCACCGCTGTTTAATCTGCGCGAGGTAAATGACCTCTCGGATGAGCTCGGGTCGCTATCTGCGGCTATAGAAGTATGTTATCACCGTTATTAGAGCACGTTAAACAGTGGCTGAGAGTGTAGAGACACCGGGCGAAATTGGAAGCTTATTGTGATTGATGGGTTCCTATTAGGCGCTCGCTGTTATCGCGGCGGATGGAGGGGAACGGGGCACTGAGTTGTAACACAACAGATTACCTGAGCCTGTAGTCTCCCGGAGGATGTTTAAATAAAACATAGTCGCTCCTTTTCTCCCCACACCTTCATTTTCACTCGCGGGCCACTCCACCTACCCAACGTCATGTGCAATTTGCCCGAGCCTCTCCACTCAATAAACTGACATCGCGCTCATTTTTCCTTTTATTTCCCCGACGATAAAAGAGTGCCGCGCGAGACTAGTGCGGGCAGGGAATCGCATTTAGGTCCGCGCGCTTCCACAGACCCTTTTTCTTCCCTTTCTTCCCTTTTTTGGCGCACTGTGCCAACATGATTGATTGTGACTCGCAAACCGGGTGTCCAGCTCTGCCCAACAAATGACTTTGGCCCCTACCAGTAGACCTTGACCAGACAGAAATCAATATTTCACCATTAAAATCTATCAAAGAAGAGTTAAGGCTGCAGCTGTCCAAGGCGCCCTTTTGAACATTAAATCCGACACTTGTAGTACACGGGTAATCAATATATAGTGGTTCACAGATCATTTGTGGTCACCTTTTTGGTCGTGATGGATACTTGGAGGAGTCGTGATTCATTTTGTCACCCCATTAAAGCGAACTGTGTCAAGTCGTTCCTTCATTTCATCTGGAAGAGATTCCTATTCCTCAAAGTATGAGGGAAAGTGTATTGGGGGGAGGGGAGGTGTGCTGGTAAATGAAGAGCACTGGCCTCCAGGTTCCCATTTCAATGAGAATCTATAGAGATTTTGTGTCTGGTGGAGTGTGAAAATCCCTTTGAGATAGAACAAACATTCTTGAAGACCAAACCACACGGCAGATACATACAGAATAGATGTCGGTACATTTGCCAGCCGTTACAGATGAAGTTTAAACAGGTCAAATACAGTATTTCAGATAGAAATGCTACAACTGCATGTAAACAGTGCAACCTTAGCCAATTTACGACGCATCAGTTATCAATGTTTATTGGTTATTGATTTTGTGTGTAGCTTGATCCATTGAAAGTGAATATTTATATCAGATTGCTTGTACTCAGAGACTGCATTCTGCTTTAACTGTACTGCTTTTCTAAGACGTATCCAGTGGCTGAAGCCATCGTCCCAGTTTGCTCAACCCATATGCTGTCGTATACCTGCTGCGGCGAAGATTATTAGTTACAAGCAACTGTCATTAAAAATGGATTTATTCACCCTCTGCAGGGAGCAGTTCTGCCCACCTGATCACAAGAGTGTGCCCTATCAGTATGGTGGGCTTTCTGACAACAAACCACCATACACTTATTAAATACAAATCTAACATCATTCATATCCACCCAACTTTCTGTGAGTCTTTCGAATTTTCCACATTAAATTGTCTTAAGATTACTTATGCAGGGATAATTGTCACTTTCTGTGGATATTCCTATACGGTCTCTGTATACATGCATATTAAACCGTTGTTTTGGTCAACATAAACATTTTAATTAAATGAGAGTTAAAATATCCTATCACTTTATTATATCTCCCTTAAAATACAATAGACAAATTAAGTGTAGAATTTTTTTTTTTAATCCAAATTGATTTTGTACAATTTTTTGTTTTGTACACATTTTATATATATATATGGAAGGAATGGATTTCCTTACAAACACAGATCCATAGCACTAATAAAAATCCAGTAATCCAGTATTTGTATATCGCTTTACTCCCTAAAAATAAATGAATTCATGCTACAAGACACTGCAGTTCAAAACGCATGTTGTGAGATTCATTGTTGCCAAGATAAGGAGATATTGAGGAGACAGTGAATATTTAGGCTGGAAGAGGCAATACGGAGATGGTACTCCTGTCACTACAAAAGGAGGAGGAGAAGAAGAGGCTGAAACGATAAGTGATTACGGTCAGACGCTCCATTCATCATCTGCTGCTGTGTGCAGTTTCCAGGGTCTTCACTTTTATCAGCACTATATAGACCGAATGTCAGTGCCTCTGAATAAATCTCCCTCTCAGCATCTACCTCAGACTGATCCACCATTATAAGACCTTGGTCCTGCTTGATCACCACATCAACCTCTCTTATGAGCTTCTGTATGGAAACTAAACCTTAACACATATATAAATAATAAAAAGGCAAGAAACAGTTTCCACTAATGAATGTCCATAATGGACCAATGCATAAAGAATAAAATGTCTGAGTGTTGATGAAACACATTTTAGGTGTGTTCAAGATTACTGGGTTTGCTGCCAGTGGATAAACTAATGAGCTAATGTCGACTATGTCCTGGCTTTGTTGTTTCTTGCGGTGCTTTCTTCTCATTTCACATGATGGACGATACAGTTTGCGAGCCCATACATTGCTATAAAGCAGCTTAGTGTCCTGTCACTCTGTATTAGCAGCAGCGTGATGATAGAGGTGGTAATGTGATGTATTTCTTAACCTAGCACACTGCCTTCAGAAAAAAAAAAAACATCACAACCACAGTAAAAAACGTGCATGTGACTGATATTAATATATCAGGGCTAATGGGTAAACACAGTAGAAAAGAGATGGACTATGTAGGCCAAGTATGGTTTAAATCGTTTGGAGAACACAATATCCATATAAATGTCAGAGTAAGAACCGTGGTTCAACAAATATGTTTGAAAGTCTGCATGTTGACAATGTATCCTATTCTGACAGGGTAGACGCCATATTTAATTTCTCAAGAAGAATAAAGAGGAGGCAGACGTGCGGTTCGTTCAATAGCTATTGCGCTGTAATAGTGTCACCAGACTCTTTTTATACAAAAAGATGTGTTTTCAATTTTTCTGAATGTCAACTGAATGACAGACACCCTACACTAAAGTATCGAACGGGCTTTTCCCTCAGCGCCTCGTTTTCATTTGCGAGCAATTAAATATGGCGTCGAGCCTGAATAAGGTCCATAATAAGGATTTCGTATTGCAGCTGTTTGAAAGCTCGGGTATTTTAGTAACTGCAGATTCAGAATAGGGTTCTGCTTGCCTGCGCATCCACTATCTGTTAATTGAGGCGAGGGAGAGAGCAGTTACTAGACCTGTCAGTGTTAATCAAGCCTCATCTCTTAACACAAGCCGCGCTTTGCAACGAGTTGAAGATTAATATTCCGACCGAAACAGATGATAAATCATTTGTACATAATTAGCGCTAGGCAAGGTTATAGCTGACACGAATTTTTATCTTAATTACGGGGGAAATTTGTTCCATTAATTTAATTTGTCGCGCACGGACGCGTCCGCGCCTAACAAAGTTAATCTTACACCTGTCAGTGCGCTGCTGAGGTAAGGCTGTGTCTCCAAAGCTAGTGAGCTAACTCGTCGTCTGCTGCATCCTAAACAGCATTCTTACTAACACAGAACTTCGTGTGTGTTGTGAGCTAATTCTTCTTTGAATCTTTTGGAAGTTGAATCTTTTCAGTGAATCGGGTGAACCGGTTCACAAACTGAGCGAATCTTTTATTAGGCTAAATGTACTCAGGCTCACTGAACCGAGAGCCGACTCGTAATTAGCCGAGAATCGAGTGAACTGATAGGCTATTAAAAGCGTTTTAAAATGTACCAGCTTAAGATTTTACGATGTTAAGTTTTACAAACAGGGTTTAGCTTAAGCCAGGACTAGTTTAATTAAGATATTTAAGCAACTTTTCCAAAAAAGAAAATATTACAGGTGTGTATCTTAACACAAAACAATGACACTGACATGCTTTAAGATATGTCAGAGTGAGATATTTTCATCTGGGACAGCTCAAACGTGCAATTTAGTCTGGGACTAGCTTAAACCTTGTCTGTGAAACTGGGGGAAAACGTTTTATTTGCAGACTGTTTTGTTTTTAACAACCGAAAATAACAAAACACACACATGAAATGTTAATAGTATATCAAAACTAAAAACTAAATTGTAGCATATGTAATGTAAATGCAAAATATATTTTTTAAATATATATATATGCAGCTGGGTACTTTTATACTTACACAGATAATTTCAGCATGTCATAACATGAGGATTTCAAAAATGTCACGTGGTGACATAATTAAACAATGACGTAAAATAACGTGAACTGATTCTTTGAAATGAACTGTTAAAAAAAGAATCGATTCGCTGAAATGAGTTGTTGACTTTCCGTGACTACCTGCAGAGCATCAAATAAAGTTTTGGGGTTGTCAGCATAGACTTATTGGTCAAGATTTTCAACTAACTCGCTGAAAAAAAACACATCGACATTCCTTTACACCATATCTGCCAGGAAGGGCTTTAGGTTAGTGTTTTCTGGGTTCAGTTGCACCCTGCTTACAGCCAGCACGTAATGTTCTCGCATTTCTTCTGATACTCCTAAACTTCAGAGGATCCAGTCATTTCCCATTTAGACCAAACCCTTTCTTGAATAACATAACATTTCAGTTTCTGTCTACTTAAGCTTAAGTCAAACATAAATAAAACAATACGTTCAAACGTATGGTAATTGTTCGCTGCCTAAAAGCAAACCATGCATTTAGTGACTAGATGTTTAAACCGTCTAAATTGCCTCAGGTGAAAGTGAGTAGGCCTACCTCTGAAAGCTCATCATCAAATGAAGTGTTGACCAAACTGTGGCACAATACTGCTCTCTGCTGGTCTTCAAATTTGTAGTTTAATTTTTCTTCTGTAGGCTCTACAATATTAATTCCACAAAGTGTTTGAGCTACCAGACTTTATAGTTGCATCGGATGCGAAAGCAAAATAAATAGCTATTTTGTAGAACACCGGCTAGTCTTTCCCTTCAATAATAAGCAGAACCGATTCAGGTAACGTTTTTGCAAACACTTGTGCAATGTTTTGACGCCCTCTCCTGGACATTGTCGAAGCCAGCGCTTTAAAATACCAAGACCATGATACTCAAGTGTAGTTTGACTTCTCGATGATCGATTTAATAGCAAGGTATATTGCATTATAAATCTTCCAAATACAACTGAGAAAAAATGCATTTATGAAATACTGCAATACAGATTTAGTACAAACATGAAATGATGGAGAAAAAAATAAACACTTTTTTTTGTATTCAAAAACTTGTGCAGAGTAACGTCCTCACAAATATAAACAAAACGGCTTATGAATTCTATGTCCTATATTAACATTTTAGCATTTCGAAAATGATATGCTTGTATATATGCAGAAATTGCTGCAAATACTGCTAACGTAGCAAACTGAGAAGTTTGTTAAAATATTTATGCAGAGAGGAAGAAAGTTGCACCATAAAATGAGGCTCTTGAAGTGCAGTTGTTCAGCATATATAATGTTCAATGGGGAAACCATCAAGTATTTGAGTTACTTTAAGTTTTGCTTAGAAATGATTTGAAAGAGATTAGAGAGAAATCTCTGATGTTTTTAAAGATAACATAAAGACTCTTTTGAGTTATGCCTTTTAGTAAGGCTATTGAAATGTTGTTTTTTTATTATTATTGTTTCCTTGATTGTTTGTATGTTTTATAAACCATGTTAAAACCCCACTTTTGCCCGTTTCATGTTTTGCGTACATGTGAATATTAATCCAATTTTACAGTATCAGCCTGATTATGTGCACAAATACCTTCCCTTTACATTCAAGAAAGAAAACCAGATCGGCTAAGAGGTAAAGAAAGACACAGATGTCAAACTGTCCTTCTGAATGAGAAAGAGTGCAGTATTGTACAGGGCTGAGTTATAGTCGCTGAGAGGTCCTATAGTGTGCTTGTTCTTCAGTCTCGGAAAGAAGGAACCGCTGCCCTCCTCATATTTCGTCTAGGTAGAGGCTCTCTCTCTCAGCAGGAAGAGGCACTGATCTTCTCTGATACTTCAAGATCTGATTTGGCGACAAGAAACCGGAGCCGTCCTCCCCCCAGACGAATCAAATCCACAGCACTGTGAGAGACAGACAGAGCGGGATTCAAATGTCAGGGTTAAAAGAACACATTTATATTGCAGAGGATCATGCCTGGTGAAAATGTTGCGTTAACACTGTGATTGCAAACATTATCCGCTAGCCGATGATGTACATAGAGCGTTGACCTCTGGTAGTCTGCGCCAATGAGACTGGTCCCATTCACTGCCAGGATTCTGTCACCAATGCAAAGTCGCCCATCTGCAGCAGCTGGTCCATCTGGAATCAGTGTCCTGATGTAGATTCCAGGAGAGTTCAGAGGAGTATGCTGTGTATAGAGAGAATGAGAAAACAGAGACCTATTTTTTGCCTTTCTCTTAAATATCATAATATTAATCAGAATTGTGTGCAAAAACTGTCTAGTAAATAGAAACTGATCAGCACAATATATAAGTCTTTTGCTGTTTTATAATAAAATTGAGGGTCTATATATGCTGTCTATAAAATTAAATAAAATAAATAAAAATTATTTCTCTTAAAGACGCAACATTTTTGCACACACTTTAAGATAGTGTTTTTTAACCCAGACATGCTTATTGCACGTTTCCTGAAATGAGTGGGACTTTTTAGATTTATCCGAAACCAAGTGCCATTGTAGGAATTTTTAATAACATTGGTTGTTGTGCGTTTTGAGTTTAGAAATGAAATGTCCAGTGAGCAGTGCTGTTTATTTATTGTGAAACAGACAAGCATGAATCTGGCAACATTTTATTATGCTGATTGCTGTATGTATCATGGCAGTTGATGTGATATGTATGGTCAGTGGAGCTAAAAGGTTAAAGGAATAGTTTACCCCAAAATAGTTCAGGCTCTTTTGGGTCACCATTGACCACAATATTCTTTTTTTTCTCCACCGTGGAAGTCAGTGGTGACCCAAAACAGCCTGGATACAAACTTTCTTCAAAATATCTTTGTGTTTGGCAGAACAAAGAAATTCATACAGGTCTGGAGCTACTTGAGGGTGAGTAAACGATGAGTGAACTGTCCCTTTAAGGCTCTACTGCATTTAAAAAGTGTATCGCTTATTGCAAACCTAACTAATGGTGTTAACTAAATCAAAATGAAGTGAAAACACAGATATTTAGCTCACTCTTTCAAGCCTTTGAGCTCTTTTATCAGGACTTGTGTTATTCGTTATTCTTGAATGCAGTGCTATGCTATACCGGGTGAGCTACTGAGCAAGTTTATTGCATCAGAAAAGCCATTACTATGGAGCTTTTATGTGATTAAAATCAAAATTAATGTTACAAATCATGCAGGACATAATTTACAAAGGAACCAAACATAAACAAGGTTTTCTTTTTTTGAAAATATATTTTGTGTGAAAAGCAATATTTGATGTTTTATTACCACTAGTGTTCAATTCACTTGGACATTGTAGTTAATTTTATGAAGGGGTTAGGTGGTGTTAACTACAGTGTACTTAAAAGTAAAATGTACATTGTTTTGTCAGATGGACAGACGTGTACACTCTCAGAAATAAAGGTACAAAAGTTGTCGCTGGTGCAGTACCTTTTCAAAAGATACACTTTTGTACCTATTACGATCATAGAAAGGGCTTAGCCTAAGCAAGGATTAGGCTATAGTTCAATTAGTACATTTAAGTTATTTATGAACATGCTTTAGAAAAAAAAAATCATTACTGCTGTGCATTCTAAGAAAAAACGCACTGGCATGATCAGTCAGTTTAAGTTTCTTTTACTTGAAACAGCATTTGTCTGTGAAACATACACCTGTACTAATACGTACCTTTAAAGTACCAAAATTGACCCTTTAGAACATGTCCCTTTTGAAGAGATTCCACCCCAGTGAGAGCTTTTGTACCTCTATTTCTGAGAGTGTAGTTAGAGACACATTTTCCCCCCAATGAGGCTAAGGTACATATATGAGCATCATTAGGTCTAGGTTTTGCAACAAATCTATATTGTTATGGGTTTTACTCATAGAACATTGACCGCCAGTGTTAAATTTCAGCAGAACAATAGTGCAGAGACTCACAAGCCCATCGATAAGTCCCATTCCCAGGCCGTAAGGTCCTTTATCCAGGTCCACTACAAAGACGGAACAGATATCATCAGAGTTTGGGGCCAGATGAGAGACAGGGACAGGGAAAGGAAAACCACAACCACTCAAAGGGCCTGGAGTGGGGCAGGGATAAACAAACAAACACACACAGGACTCAGTGCTCATTGGATGCACACACAGACTCCGTAGTCAGGCCAGTAAACAAAATCAATATGTTCTCAATGGGAAAACGCATCTGCTGTGCATGCAAACAAAGTTATTAAATGATGCGGAGAGTAAACACATAGAAAACTGACAGAACTATACACAGAGAAATCTGTGCATATGTTTATATGAAATAAACGCATGCACTGCACACATAAACTCATTCAAGTGAAATAAAAGAAATGTACACAAATCAGACATGATTATATGTCTGTCATTGTATAATCAAAACTAACATGTGCAAACACTACCAGAGTCATTCGTACTACACAGTACACTTTCATGTCTGCATTATGACGCAGATGTTTAAAAATATCTTATTCATGTTCATTTACCACAATGAAGAAAAATTATAGCAGCAATTGTGTTACTCAATTGTCTTTACTTTCTATCATTTAAATCGTTTATAATGTGGCTTTAATAATTCGTAATGTGCCTTTAAGAAAAGCCAGCTCTTTAATGATGACATCATGCTCCAGAAAGTGATATACTGGTAAGTAAAATTGTTAATTATGGATTTCATTAATTATGTGATTGATTGATTTATTTCAGTATTAGTTTGTCTTTGAAACACTTCCAGCTTGATAAATTGCTATGATCAATCAAAATATACTTCCAAATATCAGAATAAATGGTCATTAATGCCACAATAGTCCCTATCCTGTTGATGATGCAAAAATTTTCTTAAATTTTAAAAAAATTCAACAGCTCAAACAGCTGATAAAAACATCACAAAGCCTTTTTTGACACAAGACATTAACTGATGGACTGTAGTGGTGTGGATTATTATGATGTTTTTATCAGCTGTTTGGACTCTCATTCTGACGGCACCCATTCACTGCAGAGGATCCATTGGTGAGCAAGTGATGTAACGCTAAATTTCTCCAAATCCTTTTTGATGAGCATCTACATTTTGAAAGGAGTAGCATATTTAAGCAAATGCTGACTATTCCTTAAAAGAAAAGCATGTTTAAACTCCAAAATAATCTTCGTATGGATGTACTGTATACCAGGAATGACCCAAGAGATAAAGTCTAGCAGAAAGAACACACACATCCACGACCCAAAAGGCGTTTTTGACTTGCCTTCAATGCCATTGCTGATGAAGCCATTGATTTTCTTGTGCTCTGGAGTTGAACGCATGCAACCATTGGATTTTGTGTGAGAGTGTGTATGTGTGTGCTCTTGTGAAGCATGCTCAGGGTAGTGGGCAGGATTGGACTGTGTGTTGGAGTGTATATACGTGTGTTCCGGATAGAGGGGCGTATTAGGTGGAGTCAGTATACAGGAAGAGTCTGTCGCTTGGGTTTGGTTGGCGTAACGGATGCCGGTCCCGTTTCTGTAGTGAATGCTATGCGGCGGCTTGTCTCTGGGTCGTTCCTCGGCTCCAGCTCCCTCTCCTCTTCCTCCAAGACCCGCCGAGGAGCCCCGTACCTCCCCCTCTCCCTCCCCACGCAAAGGAGGTGCTGGATGTGGACTGGAGTGAGGCTGAGGAGGCTCACGCTGGAGAACCGAATTACCAAGTTATCATCATTTTATTCCATTTTCTCACAGAGCAAAGCAGAAGTTGACAACACTTAGTTAAAAAAAAAAAAAAAGTATTATTTTGATTATTTTGTACAATAATTTGAAAACACAGTCACTCCACAGTTAAAATAAATATGTGACCCTGGACTAGAAAACGTGTTTTAAGTTTGCATGAGTATATTTGTATCAATAGCCAAAAATAGATTTTATGGGTCAAAATGTTATTTTTAAGTAAAGATCATGTTCCATTAAGATATTTTGTACTTCCCCCTACCGTAAATATATCAAATCTTTATTGTATTTGATTTTGTTTTTATTATATATATATATATATATATATTGCACCTTCAGATGGCAGTTTTTCAAAATTCATCCTAACAAACCATGAATCAATGGAAAGAATATTTATTCAGCTTTCAACATCAAATAAATTGACACATAAGGTTTTGTGATCTAGGGTCACATATGGTGACCGCTGTATAAATTAATTGGATTGGCTGCCCTCTGCTGGAAACCCACAGTATATTGGAGAAATTTTATTATCTTTATATTTTTTATGATCTACCTGTGTTACAAAAAGAAAGATCTTTTGTTAAAGGGTATTTAATAGGGATTTGCATTTTGTTGATTTCAACAGCATGAGTAGTTGAAAGATAAATCAACACTGAGTACCCTGGTGGAGGAAGAATTATACCATATGGCAATTAAACTGATGACAGAAACAAATAAACAATGAAATAAGGCTTGGATAATCTATAAACAATGTCGCAACACTGGACAATTTGCAGTGTTTCTTTGTAGACTGCCTCACACATGGCCATAATTTAGCCGGCAGCTCCTAATCAAACAGCTAATCTTGTAATCCGATTAAGAATGACTCTCATGTCTAGAATTTAAATCTTAGTGTTCTGAGCTACAGTCCTTAAGCTAGTTCACATTTTTTAAGAATGACTAGCAAAAGCCAGATGCTGATGAATATATCTTAATAATAATGTAAGGACCATATGATTCTAAATACTGGAGTATTGGCTGCTGAAACAAATTAGTATAAAAAAACAGTAAAAAAGAAAACAGTTATGTTAAGATATTAC
This sequence comes from Enteromius thamalakanensis, assembly GCA_032357475.1. Classification (NCBI taxonomy): domain Eukaryota; kingdom Metazoa; phylum Chordata; class Actinopteri; order Cypriniformes; family Cyprinidae; genus Enteromius; species Enteromius thamalakanensis. The sequence continues at coordinate 5,277,836 of JAUCMT010000001.1, forward strand.
TGTTTTTACTGTGTGTTTAATAAAATAAAAGCAGCCTTGGAAAGAAAAATACTTTTTTTCAAAAGAAGTTCAACACACTTTTAAAGGGGTCTTCTTTAAAAAAAAATCATAAAAATGAGAAACAGAAATAGCCTTTGCACAACCACACCATTTTTCTTTGCGTGAACATTTGGTTGGCATTACCCAAATATTTCCACATCGCGACGCAGACATGTGGGTGCATGTTTTCATGAGGTGCTTTAGCCTTTTCTGGATCAGCCTTCTTTTTTTAGATATAATAAATCCTTTTGTGGGAGACTTTGTAACTAAAAAATCATATACATGCACAAACAGGTATGCATAACACACTAGAGAGAACAGAAATCGTATCATATGAACCCTTTATCCAGTAGCGTGTTACTAGTATCTTCTTAGAAAAATTCTACCTGGGATTCCTGACGGTCTGCACAGCCATTAGAAGGATGGGGCTTGGAGCGAAGACCCCAAACGAAATGCCGAACGTAAAGTAATTGGCGGTATATACTGTCCTCCACACTGTCACTCTCCAGGTCCACCTTGAATCCAGCGCTCGGCAGCACAATCGGAGGGTGGTTCTCAAAACTCTCCAGCAGATCAACTATCAAAAAGATGCATATGCATAATGTGCACAAAGTCTCTGGAAATCAAATCGACAGTACTCATTTAGTTTCTTTAATGCATCTACCTGTTCTGTAGATATACGACTCATCTTCACTGCTTGGTTGCCAGATTGGTAGAGGGCCGAGCTCCGCCATGAGCTGGTACTGTGTGAGGATTCTGTGAAGCTGCACAGGCTTCAGAGATGGATGCTCTGCACACAGAGCTTTCCAACTCATCTACAAACACACACACACACACACACACAGGGTTTCCATGTTTCAAGTGAACATTATGGGGACACAGATGTAATGGTTTTTATGGTAATTATGTCCTTAGTGTTATGTACCCCTAAAACTACACCTTCCACAAAATTTTCTTCTATATTAGATTTTTCAAAAAGATTATTCATGTATGATATATAATCTTCATTTCTTGTTACTAACACATTACAAAAGCTAATTTTCCCCCAATAATCAGTAAAAGAGCTTTTTTTCACTCTAAAGAAATAATTTTAAGTAGTAAAACGGCAGTCAATCTATCTGTTAAAAGTGTTTGCTACACGAATATATCAACTTATTTTTTGATCACATGTTTTTTACTTTTTTACAGTATAGATATATATATACTTTATTTATAACAAGAAGCTTATATTATCAGTGACATACTGAAATATATATTTTAAACACATAATTAACTGTAAATAAAACTGTAATTAAATGTTGTTGTTTTTTTTTTATCACTGACACAAACAGATTGAATATTATTTGAAGAACCCGATTTACTATATTAAACAGATATGAACTGTGTTACCTGTGAAAGCTGTTGTGGGGGCGTGGCCAGGATGCTCACAGTGCTACAGAACTTGGCAAAGAATTTCTGGATGAGATGACTGTGGCCCCCTCCTTTAGCCCAGTCCAGTAGCATCTTCACACTAGCCTGGATCTGCAGGACCCGAGAACGCTGAAACCAGCCACGCGCGGGGCCTAAAAACACATGGATGTATATGAAAACACTAAACCAACACTATTCAGAATCATGGCGTACTGTCACTGGTTCCAGGGAATAGTCACAGTTTCTTAGAGTATAACACGTCAAACTGTGTGAGTGTAAGAAGGTGTTTGTGTGTAAGACCAGCTCTGAGCCTCTGTCTGTTGTAACATAAAGAGGATTACGGGTGTCTGGAGAAATAATCTTCACCTGACAAAGAGTAATGCACACAAAAACGACATATGTTTCGCACTACCCTTTAAAAAAGGAAACTGGTACTGGGTTTGTAACAAGCCATACTAACAACATAATTCCAAAAACAACTATGGTCATTAAATATACTGGATTTAAACATACACTACTGTTCAAGAGTTATGATGCATTCAATTGATCAAAAGTGATAGTAAAGATCTAATTTTTTATGTTATTTTACTTAAAATAGATTACGTTTTTTTTAATTGTAGTTAATTTAAATGTAGTTTTCCGAATGAATGAAGGAATTAATATTTTGAAGCACAACTGGTTTCAATTTTTGATAATATATATGTATTACTAAAAATTAAGTTTTGCCATCATAGAAATAAATTTAAAATTATATATTCAAACAGTAAATGGTTATTTTAAATTGTAATAATATATCATAATACTTCAGTTTTAATGTATCTTCAATCAAATAAATGCCACCTTGGTAATTTTAGTATACTTAAATTTTTCACCAATAAGAATCTCACTTAAAAACCATCCCTAATATATTAATCAATTACTGAATTAATCTTAATGTTAAGCAAGTGAACAATGACTTGCTATATCTTTGTAATTGTGCTATTGTTGTATTAGAAGAGAATCCTGGACATTCTGCTGAATATTTAAAAAAATAAATACATTAATTATTTATTAATTATTTATAAAGTATATTATATATATTCCCTAAGAACTGATTGAGAAAGTGCTTTGGCTGACAATTTAGAGTATCTACTGTACAACACTAGAGGGCAGAATAAATACTTGGTTGCAATTAATCAGTTACCATCTTTTTTTTTCATTATTTGTAACTGCTTTCACCGCTTTTCTTCTGCCTGCAATTGCTGAGACAATACCTAGGTCCTGTCGTTGCCATAGCTACATGCCTAATGAAAATATATGACAGTAATACTTGAGTGTGTCTCCTGAGTCTGTGTGTGTGCTACACCGAAATCAAACAGGGGAAAAAAGTGAACTAACCTTTATCGATGAGTTGATTGAAGAGTGAGACGTTGGTGAAGAAGAAGAGGTAGGCAAACATTTGACTCTGAATCTCTGAATGGACCTGGTACTGTTGCAGCAGGTCTGATGTAGTCTGAAACACACTCACCACCCTGCGCACCGCCTCTGGTATCACACACACAGCACACACACACACTCCAACAGCCCGCCGGCACTGCTCTGATGCAGACTCCGTCCCAAATGGGTTACAGTCCAACAGCCCAGGCAGCACAACATACAAGGTCTGAAATGTAAAGAACAGCCACTTGTTATAATAACAGGAATAACCAGACACCTACAGATACACATTATTTAAAGAGCTGTCAATTTAATGTATTGTTTATAAATAAAATTGTCTATAATAAATAATACATTATAATAATACAGTATTTTACTGTATTAAAATACAGTTAAAACAATAATATTTTAAAATACTACAATTTAAAATGAAAGTTTTCTATTAATATGAAATATACTTATATATGTTTTTTTTATATGTAATTCATTTCTGTGATGGGAAAGCAACATTTTCAGTCATTACTCTAGTCTTTAGTGTAACATGAGCATTTACTTATTTTTTTATAGTGCTGTCAAATGATTAATCGGGATTAATCGCATCCAAAATAAACGTTTTTCTTTACATAATATATTTGTATGTTCTGTGTATATTTATTAAGTATATATAAATACAAACACATGCATGTATAT
>JAUCMT010000001.1:5327458-5350028 GCA_032357475.1 Enteromius thamalakanensis
GTTTGGAACTACATGAGGGTGAGTAATTAATGACAGAATTTTCATTTTGGGGTGAACTAACCCTTTAAAACAAGCATTGGACCATTAGCTGTGGTAGCTTACAACAGTGCCTAAAACTGGTTTAATTACCTGCAGATAACCACTTCCTCTACCACTGTTTCCGAGATTGGACATTTCAAGCATGGCAGCAATGTCTCTTACACTGCCCCCAGATGAAGTTTTTTCAGAGGCAATGCCACAGTCACTACGTCTGCGCTCCCTGTATGTCACATTGAGTAGCAAATTGTTAGCCCTATTTTCATCTGCTGCAGCCTCGTCAGCCAGGTTACCAGTGGAAATGGAAGAGCATGAACGTTTTGGTGGAGTTGGAGGACGAGTCCGTCTGCGCGGCCGCGCGGTAGCGAATGACTGACTGCGATTGACACTGTTGATGTCAAGAGTTTCACTAGAGGCTCTCGAAGAGCTGCTGGATGTAACCCTGTGTCCACCTAGTGTAGCATATTTCACAGGAGAGTCTGGCATAGGTAAGTCATGCTCAGCGTCAGTAGCTATAGAATGTCCACGTCTTGGCTGGGGCAGAGTTTGACTATTGCCCTCTCCGGTATCTCCTTCAGGCGGTAGGCATAGTAAGGGGACAGTACGAGCGTGAGCATGAGCACGAGGAGAGTCGCAAGGCCCTCTACCCCTGCTCTGAGTTTTTAGTGGGGAAGAAGGAATGTGTGAAGGAGAATTTGAAGCAGAAGATGAAGTTCTGCCTTTAGTAGGGGTGTGTGGAGGTGTTGGGGTGGGACTCTCAATTGAGCTGGGCTTCTTCAGAGGAGGAGGGGCGTTAGCTCTTTGTATGCCTCTCCCGTGAGTGCTGTGCCGGGGAGAGCTACGCCCCTCTGAACGCCCCTCAGCTTTTTTACGTATTCGAACAGAGGGGACAGAGTTCTCATCTGGTTCTGTGCTGGTTTCTAATGATTGTTTTGAATCTGTGCTTTCTTCTAACTGGCTCTCCTTGGTGGCAATATCTGTGTCTGGAGATTCGCTCAGTCGTTTGACGGCTAACATCAACTTCTTTTGGTGTCCTTAGTGGGAAAAAAAAAGCAGAGGTGGAAAGTTATTATGTTTGTCTGTTAGGTTTAACCTGTAAGTTTTTCCCTGCTGAAAAGACCAGCATGAATCATTGGAATAGCATCATTGAACCCTGAGAGTGCCAATGTTCTGCCAATCAGGCCTGATTAGGGTTTAAGACAAGAAACCATTCACGTATCACCACAGAAGTGCGTAGACAACAAAAAGAAGAAATATAGACTTTGTGGCTAAACAACTCATATCTAACTAATCTATGCTAGATGTTTGGAGTATTCAAACATCCTCCTACAGTCTTAAGTCACACAGGTATTTTTGTAACAATAGCCAAATACACTGTATGGGTAAATTATTTTATTTTGTGCCAAAAATCGTTACGAATACAAATATTTTGTCAAATTTCCGACTGAAAATATATCAATACATAATTTTTTATTAGTAATAAAAATGCATTATGCATCCTTAGATTACAGATATTCAAATAGTTGCATTTCAACCAAATATTGTCCTATCCTGACAAACCATACATCAAAGAAAAGCGTATTTATTCAGCCAAGCTTGTGGTCCAGGGTCACATTTACTGTAGTAGTAAAATGTAGCTGGTTAGGCTGTTTGATCAAGAACATCTTGCTGGTTAAGCTAGATAAGAAGACTGTTTGAGCACATCGCCACCAACATGCCTCCCTCCAAAAAACACTATACTGGTGATCATTCATGCCAGCCTTTTCTGCATTCATTCTAAAAGTTAACAAGAGTATTTGTAGTATACATGCCTAGTTTAGTGATGCCGATCTCTTTTAGGTCCTCCAGAGTAATATCACTAATGAAGTCCATATTGTCATAGCCGTTCTGAACCAATGTCTGGTAGTATTGATTGAGACCAATTGCAGACAGCCACTCAGCCAGATTTGACTATGACAGATTTGAAGATGCAACAGTAATTTCACATTAAACATTACATAAAAGTGTACATGTGTGTATATAAATACTGTAACAGTCAAAACACAGATCATGAATTTCATGTCAGGCCTGATAATCATATTCAGCAATAAAACTGTACATAAATGTATATATTTGATTAGAGATTTGATTAGCAATATGAAAGGAATATGTTTGATTAGAATTCCAGATTTCTAGAACCCCACTTTTTTTCTTACAGGTTTCTCTTGAGGTATCCAGTCTGGGATGTTTATTTTGCTGATCTCTGAAAGCATTTTCTTCCTGTGCCCTGGTTTTGTCACTCCAATAGCAGTGAGGTCCTGTGGGGTGCACACACATACACACCGCTTATGAAATCTCGCAGTTAGAATAATTATAAATACATATAACAATTTAAAAACTATTTGCAAAAATGTATTATGAATTTAACTGTGTCTATAATGTAAATTGGACCCCAAAAAAATAATACACCTTAGTCAAATCTCAAAATACTTTTTAGGGCCACTTTGATTGACAGGGTTTATCTGAGCGTTGCGTGTTGGCATTACCTCTGGTGTCATTCTGCTTATGGTCTGCAGGTCATAACCAGCAGTGAGAAAGTTTGTTGTGTAGAACTGCAGCTGTGCACTAGTGAGCCATTCAACAACAGCCTCTGAGCTCTGAAACACACACACATGGCAGGGAAAGACATCAATAATTCAGATATTCCTTAGACAGATATATGTTTCCAAGTACAGATATGTTTTCAAAGTATGTCAGGCAGTACACACTATAACCACTGTGTGGCAGCAAATATCACCCTTGCTTTAAAATCTTCCTTCTCTAACCAAAAAGTATAACGGCAATACTGTGGTTTTACTGTGGGATATATTCTTTAAAATAGATTGATATGAACCCTAACATATGAATATTGTAATCATTCATCATAATAATACATATATTAAAGTACTGTGTTATTTTAATGTGATACTATGGCACCAACAGCAATAGATTTGACAAAAAATATCATAATGTGTTATATTTCTTATAAAATAACCGCTGTCAGTATGATTTAAAAACAATAATAATAATAATACATTTATTCCGCAAAAATGCATTATATTAACTGACCAGACTTTTTTTTTACAGTTTGCAGCATTAATTACAACATTTTTTTCTTCAGAACCAAATCAGCATATTAGAATATTATATTTCTAAAGAATAATGTGACACTGAAGGATGGAGTAATGGAGCTTTGTCATCACACACACAAAAAAAATACTTTAAAATATGATGAAATGGAAAACAGTTACTTTCAGTTCTAATAATATTTCACAAAATAGTTTTTTTATCAGTGCTTTGGTGAGCATAGGAGACTTATTATATCACAACATTTAAAAATCATACAAACCCTAAACTTGAATAGTAGTGTATGTTTAGTGTATATATGTCATGTGAGACAGATATAGACACATTATGATTCACATGAACAAATCATGTTCACCACAAGTACACTTGCCTTGCTCTCAGCTGAAACTTCATCTTTCCTCTGCAGCAATGGATCCACAAAGGGTTTCTTCCTTAGCTGACGTGGGACAGCAGTTGTACTCTGAGCGCGCAGAGATGACACTATGGAGAAAAAAAAATGAAAGCAAAATGTAAAATATTCACATTTTATATTTTTGATTATTATGACTCTGAATAGTAGTATGGGTTTATGACTATGGACATATAAGATGTGTACAAATGAGACATATGGATAAAACCTAGATAGATTGAAAGAGTTTTTGTTTGTTTGTTTGCTTTTTGTTTTCTGATATATTGTTTTGCAATATATATATCGCAGTACCTGAATTAGGATCTAAAGACTGAGATTGGTCCATAAGATGTTCTTTTGCTTTGGCTGACTGGGACAGCACCGTGGCCAACAGCTAAAACACACACACAAATGCACACACACGTGATCAGTAATGTGAGAAATAAGAGAAGGACAGGTGCATCTCTTCTTGTGTGCATCTTTGCGATTTGTGTGCACCGCACCTTCACACCCTCAGCCTGAGCATGCAGTCCCGGGACGTTGAGGCCATGCGTGTTTAACCCGGGTGAGTGTGTGGGGGTGGTTGGCACGGGCACAGGTGAGTTGGTGAGGTGAGCATTGGCATTACTGCTTTGCCCGCTAGCAGATGAACGTCCACTGGTCAGACTGCCTGTGCTGCCCATACTGCCAACACTGCCCCCTGCTGGGAGGCACAAGTTATCATGCAAGAAAAAAATAAAATAAAACATTTGAGTTCATGTTTGTGCATATATTTGCTTTAACTACTTAAAAGAGAAACATGAAAGATTCAAAAGTGCACATTCTGACAAATTCATGCAACATAAATGGATTTATATGAATGCATTAGGTTAAGTTTTTGGATGTTGTGACAATAAAATATAATTTAGACCTGCAGTAAAATATTTATCCATTTTTCATTTAAATATGTGGTAATTGAATGCACTGTAATTGATGGCACACATTAAATTTTTGATGATATTTGTTAATATTTTTGGTAAAAAGAACTTCTCATCATACTATGGAGAACTGGTTCAGAGTTGCAATACTGTCCTATATTTTAGGATCTTCACAATATAAACCACTTTATTTTTACCTATTTAAAAGGTCATGAATATTAATATTTAACATAAAGGTCATAAATATTGCATTGGTTTGTTTGTTTGTTTGCTTTGGTGTAAGAATAGCCTCAAAAAGCATAAAATCAGGCATCCATTAAATTTTAATATATATCAAAATAGTAAAAACTTAATTAATATTACTTTTTAATTAATTTGCTCAGATAAATGCAGCTTTACTGAGTATAATGTCAAAAACATTAAGAATCTTATTGATCTCAAACTTTTGAATGGTTGTGTATATTTTTAAATGCATGCATATTCCATGTAGTCTCTCAGTTAATATGTGATCATAATAAACACTTCAAACTTATTTGAAACAATTATAAAAGGTGTTTTAGATATAGCATGTCAATTCGACTGTCCAACAAAAAAACAAAAAAAAAACGTTTTACCAGCTAAAGGTTTCCTCAGCACCCAAATCTCCTCATTGGCTCCACTCTGCTGGCCGCTAAGGGTTGGAGAACCATGAGGGCTGGAAACAGATCCCCTTGAGCCTGAAAAATACCCGAAACACACAAACACAGTGATGTAAGAACACAAACATTACTTTGCAAACTTCTTATTGGCAACCACAGATGCACAGCGAGGGAGCAGATAGCAAAGGAGTCATTTAGGGCAGTTAAAATGGACTGTAGCATGTCCATCAGTAATCTGGGAGCCTTGCTGATGAAAATATATGTTATACATCTTCATGCAAAAATATTCAGACCCCTCACAGAATTAGAAAAGTGCAGTTAGCTGTGAAATGTTATGTCTAGTACTGAAACAAAAAGATCCTTATTACTGTAATACATTAATTTGCGATACAATTGCAATGTAATACAATTAGTTTTGTTTTAATATTCATAAAAAGGCAGAAAAAACAATTTCTGTTTTTATTCTATATTATTGTTCAAGAAAATAAACGGGTCAGTAACTATTTGAAACAAACCTCTTATGCATACTGCATTAAAGTGCTATAAATTACAGTAAAAACTAAAATATAAAGAACCGTTATTACAATTTCCGTTATTTAAATGTTAATATAATATTTTACAAAGTTTTCATCATTACTCTAGTCTTCAATGTCACATGATCCTTCAGAAGTCATTCTAAAAAGTTGATTAGCTGCTCAAATATTTATTTCAAATTTATTCATATTGCTGCTTGCAGAAAAAGTTTTAACTGTCACCAATTTGTCCTCACTGAATAAAATGACAAATTGTTATTTTAATAATCTTAGGGACCCTAAACTTTTTAACAGTATATGATATATAACCATAAAATGCTGAGCAATATATGCCTCTTCACATTATGATATTTTTTTCAATTGTGAAGATGACATTTGAGCTATATATAAGCAATATTTTTCTTCATGCTGAATATTGGTTTAAACGTTTTGTCTTGAGGTGAAATACGAGATGGAAATACTACTGATAGTTTTAGTCAGATTCACACAAATATCACTTTATAACACACAGGTTTACATCTGCATTTTACTATGCTCATGACGTTTAAAAAGGGGGAAAAAAAGGCAGGTGTATGATATGATACACTCATGATGGGTAAATGTGTGTGTTTTTCTGACTGTGTTACGTGTGTGTTTATACCTGTCTCTTTTTGTGGCTCCTCTGAGCAGGAGGAGGCTGGTTCATACGCAAATGTGCTGCAGGTAGGCATATTATAGCCAAATGAGGTGAAGAGGGGCTGATGGGTAAGGGGCTGGGTAGGAGGGGGAGGGGGAGTGAGGGGGAGGGAAAAAATGTGGGAGGAGTCACCGTTCACCAAGACAACTGAACCAATTGCTGGCGGACGGATCTGTATCTTAAGATACTGTTGGGTTGAGGGACCTGGGTACAACAGAACGGCAACACCAAAAAAACACAAACAACAACAACAAGAACAACAACAAAAAAACAGGAAAGGAAACACAAAACAAAACATGTTCAGGCAAAAATGTCTAACTCTATTGTTGAGCTTAACTTTACCCTGTAAGTTAACATGCAAAGTGAAGATGAGCTTATTTATAATAAAGTTTAGAAAACTACATCTAAAAAACAAAAAACTATACTCATGCATACTATTTCCACAACATACAGTATATTTGCAATGCATTCCTGCCAAAAAACTAAGTTATAGCTGATTTATGTGCTATGCATGCAGACATTCATGCATAAAAAAGGAAGATAATGGGGACCGGAAGTGTGTTGGAGTGTGGCCTATGTACATAAATCAAAATATGTTACAATTCAATATTGGCATATTTCAATATTGAAAAAAATTAAGTGTAAAATGAAACCCAGCAATGCATTTTGTAATAGCACAGCCCATAGAGCCCCGCTTGGAGTCCATGGAACATACCTGTACCACAGATTTTTAATGGTCCAAATATTGATGAGCCCTTACTCAGCCCTACTTCTTAATTGCTGTATTTTTAGAAGCCGAGCTTCTCTTTGATGGACTATATCCCAAACCACAGCCTCAAAGGCACAACCCATGGCATTGGATAAGTAGTAGTTTGAGAAGTATGCCTAACAAATTATGGCCACTAGAATAAAAAATGTAAATCTGAATACATATTCTGACACTGATAAGTAATGTTGTTTCTTCACTTCCGAGAAGCAGCAGCCGCCGCTGATTTGCATTTATAAATGTGTGAAAACCTGTTGGCTTGTGTGCGAATGTGCAAAAGTGAGAATTCACTGATGTGTGTTAAAGGAAAATAAATGGGAGCATGAAACGATGGTACATGTGGACTCAGAGATGACCCACTCTCATCTGCCCTGTTTGTCACTTCCTCTTTCATCTCTTCAAGCTGACGCTTCTAATTAGAATCACTTGACTGGTGATAAAGGGCAGGACAGTTGGATACAGAGCGAATGCACGACCACCCACACAAATATACAGTACTATAGGCATGAATACACATTTTGAAATGCAGACAGCAATGATCAATTAGGAAAATATAATAATTGTGAGACTGCATTTTGTTTACTACATAAAAATATGAATTTATTGCTATATGGTTTTTAGGGTTATTTTTAATGTGCTGTTATTTGGTGACAGTATTCCTAGAGGTTATATTTATTGCATTGCGACGGTAGCTTTTAGTATTCTAGGTGCTGTATTGTTGTTGTTGTTTGTTGTTCTTGTTGTTTTTTGACTGAACTGAAGCATATAATTCTGAGGGGAAAAAAGGAAACATATTTATATATTTTTGCAGATATTATGCTAAGCTTTGAAAAACAATGATACAGCTAGTTATTCTATGTTGCAATGTGTGTTCTGTGTTGGAATGTCTGTTTTTGTTTTGGTCTGTGCAATTCCATCGCCCTGGGCTGCCAGCTGTGAGAAATCACAGCGTAAAGGACCTTAACATTAAAATGTGGATAAATCAAGTCTTTAGCTTTTAGTGTAAGGCATGTCACCTTCCATTGTCAATTATGTTCATTCAAGTTGTGTCCCCAATCTGGCAACCCATGTGAGTGTTAAGACAATAAGAGGATGACTCTCTCCAGTATTTAGAATTTTGACTGCAGTACCCTTTTCAGCCACTAGCTGTCAATATTACATACTGCACCTTTAACAAAGTGCTCTGTGGTTACTGAGTGTGTATTTAGTGGTTACTCAAACTGTCCACTATATGATATTGTGGTCTTACAATCAATCTTCACTTCTGTTCAAAAGCCAGTAGGTAGGATTTCTAATGGTTTTTAATGATTTCTTAGTTCCCTTGTCTGTCGGTCATTACGACGTTATGTCGTGACGACATAGTGGGTATATGACCCAGTCTGTCGTCACGACATAACGTCTCCGTTCCCTCCATCGGGGGTTACAATAGGTAACCTAGACGTTTCTTATATCTATTTTTAATAAAAATACAGAAAAACACTGCAAAATATCATTGCAATTTAAAATAAAAGTTTTCTGTTTTAATCTACTTTAAAATATAATTTATTTATGTGAAGCATAGCTGAATTTTCCACATCATTACTACAGTCTTCAGTGTCACATGATCCTTGAAAAAGCCTTTTTTCTTTTTAACATTCATCAAAGTATCAAAGAAAACAGTATTACAGGTTTCAAATAAATTAATTAATTCATAAAAAAACGTACTAATCCCAAACTTTTGAACAGCAATGTAAGCCTATGTCTGCTCTAGTTACTCAGTTACTGCTTTTATTTACTCAATTTGATGAAATAAACAAAATGCCTATTCCTAACACACACACACACACACATGAATGAACACATAAACGCTTGTGTATACACAAATGCATGCAACTAAATCAATATCATTCACACACACACACACACACACACACAGGTTTATTTAAGTGGCAGGTAGATGAGCTTCAGATCGACCTTAATGTAATATATGCATACTCTATGTGTCACATGACATCTTAGAAGGCTCATGTGGTGATGCAATGGCACACCTGCCCTCTTGATGACTTCCACCATGTTAGATGGAAAGTAACCCACACGGTCGTTTCCTGTTCGGTTGTCGTGGATACAGCCCTTCCATCGTCCATCAGAATGCTGCTCCAAGACCTGAGGACCAAACAGAAATGTTCTAGAACGAACCTGCAGTAGAAAACCACTGAGACATGCACTGCGCCAAAACTATAATAATATCAGTGTAAAAATGATTTGCACTTGTTTGTTTGTTTGTTCAAATGTTCGAAAGAGCAACTTTTATTCAAAATTGAAATCTTTTATAGCATTATAAATCATAATAACGCATCCTTGCGGAATAAATGTATAAATGTCTTTCTAAATCAAATCTTACAGATTTATACTTTTTTATAGAATTGTATATAAAAAAGCATTACAGTTAAAAAAGTGCTTCTCTCCTCTGGAAAAATATGCATGCCACATTTGTTAAAATTCAGAAAAATAATCTCCTTGCTACATTGCAAGAATGGCTTCTTTACCGTGATAATGTCGCCTGTTTTAATATTGAGGCTTGTCAGGTCGTAGTTGTTGCAATAATCCTTTAGAGCCCTCACTTGCATGGCAGCCGATGCATCTGTATGCAGGACAACACACAGATACCAGCCAATTTAAAAAGCGTCGGACATTTCTATGTGAATTTGAGTTTGCAGAAACTTTCCTCTATTGTACCTCTCAGCATCTGTTTGATTTCCTTGCTGGCTTGGGTTGTGGTGAACTGGTTAACAATATCCAGCGCTGTCTGACAGTAAGTGTTCCTCACCCCAGCACTGATACCACTCTGAAAAGATAGAAAACACATTCACTTGGTACTTAGTGCTTATGCTGTCCAAACAGACATGCTATGGAGTGCAGACATTCAAATATGTGAACATAACTTAAACGTAGAAAAAATAAATAAAAGTAAAACCTGGCTTTGGTGAGTAAAGCACAACTGGCCAGCCATTTATCTCATACCAAACATGATGATTTTTAGGTTTATGCTTTTATAATTTTTGACTCTATGACCCATGACTGCCACTTCTGGATACATTACTGCTCAAAGGTTTGGAGTAAGGTATGTGTTTTTGTTTTTTTTCTTAAAGAAATGAATACTTTTGTTCAGCAAAGGTGAATTAAATTGATAAAAGTTCAGTTTCAAATAAATGCTGCCCTTCTATCTATTAATGCAAAAATGGTTTTCAACAGTGATAAGAAATATGCAGGAAATCAGAAAATTAAAATGATTTCTGACTGATTATATTGATACTAAAGATCAATAATGCTGAAAATTCTGCTTTGCATACAAATAATAAATTACAAATGAAACATTTTATATGTTTCATATTAAATATAACATATTACATTTTTTTAAAAATCACAATAATGCAGTCTTGGATAGCCTAAAAGACATCTTTCATAAATATAATTTTTTTTTACAAATTCCAAACATTTGAATGGCAGTGCATATTTTTAAGACATGAATGCATACCATTGGCAAGCAGTCAAATGAATTACTCACATCCAGCAGCAGTCGTACAGCCTCAGTTTTCCCGCAGAGAGCAGCTTCATGCAACGCTGTGCCTGATTTCGTCTGTCGGTTTATATCTATACCAGCCTGGATCAGCAACCTGAACACATACACACAAGAAAACTTGTTTTTTTTCTTTTATTTAAACACACCTAAAGACATATTTCCCAACACCATTCTCAACAGTACAAAGTTTATTAATCTGTACATAAAAATATTTGTTCTAATTCTAATAAACACATCTTTCCAGAAAAGAGGTTTTTAAAATACTGCTTAAAGGGGTCCAAATATATGAAATGTAGGCAATTTTCAGCAACTAAAATAAAGTAAAAATGTCCTTCAAACCCTCCAATCAAACACACATTCATACTGATCTATAAACAACCTAATGCGTTGAGTAATGAAAACACTAATTAATGTTGTGCGTCACTAGACAGTGATGGTACTGTCCATCAAAGGGAAAAACGAGGACACGCGCTTTGAATGTGTGTGTGTGTGAATCTAATAAACGAAGCCCCCGGGGACTGATCGGATAGCCCACAGTGCCTTTCATTTCTCTCATCATCCCCGATCCCTTTGCTCCTGACCTGTCTTAGCACATCAGTCATGCAGTTTTGTGTCAGTGAGCTAAATGCTGTGTCAGGATTTTGCACCATCAATGTCCGTCTGCTTGTAAAGAATTCAAATGTAAGCAATAATAAAACTAGTACAATATCTCATAATGATTTTTTCTTCTTCTTCTTCTTTTTTGCAGACATTACATCCATTACCCTTACAATATTGATTACAAAGTTTTTAAAAGATGTCTCTTTAGCTTATGAACAGTAATATCAAAAATTAAAATAAGTTTTTTTATGTTCATATACAGAAGACATATGAGTCTAAATTGTGAAGAATTTCACAACATCTTTCAAGATTGTAAAAATCAATGTATAAATAGATAAATAAATATAATATCAATTACATTTAATTAATACATTTTTTTTCACATTAATAAGACTTTCAGGGGGGGCGTTTTAACACATAATGTGTTTAAAACATGTATCATATGGCTTTATACAACATATGAATAGTTTATTCATTTTTTCCACAATTATATTTTTGTGAAATTCACCAAAAAACAAAAGTCATGGTATTAAAATGATAAATTGTTCTACCCCCCTCATTGTATTGTTTATTTAAGTTTCAATATTTATTAATATTCCATGTGCAGCATATAAGCATATGATTTCTAATAATAATATGCTCACTAGTACTTCTGCGTTCAGGAAAAAGGTGGATATGTAAGATGTAACCTAAATGAGGACTTCAGTGCATGTGTAGCAGTAAAGCACAGAAGGGCAAAGTCCAGTGAGAACCTACTTGATGATCTCGATATGTCCATTCTTAGCCGCTAAATGGAGCGGACTGATGCCATTGGGATCGGAGGGCTTCGGTTCTAACATAGCAGCACACATGTTACTGTTCAGAAGCAACTGCACCACCTGTAGATCACACAGAAAAGATGCACAAACACAGCTTACATAGGTGTGCAATGTCTGCTTGATCTATTTATTCATTATTTAATTCGTCAGTTATTTCAAGGGATAGTTCCCCCAATTCTGTAATCATTTACTTTATATCATGTTGTTTCAAACCTGTTGTATGATTTCCTTTTTTTCTGCTGAACATACATAAGATGTTTTTGTAATCAAATAGCTGCTGATCTCTATTGACTTCCAAAGTATGTGAAAAAAATGCTATAGAAGTTAATGGGGATCAAAAGAAAGAAGTCTGGTTACCAATTTTCTAAATATCTTTTTTTTTTTTTACTAAATATTAAGACAGGTATGGAACAATTTGTTTTGAAGTAAATTTTGACAGAGTTTCATTTTTAGGTGAGCTGACCTTTTGATCAAGAACAATACAAGCAATCTTAAAATGTGCCAGATTTAGCCAAGATAGCTCATTTTCATCTGTAGTGACACGGATAGGTTAATGTTCAAAGAATCAACTGTATCTCAATGCAGAATTATTATACTAAAATCTTAATAAATGTCTCAGAACAAAATGTAAACAGAAGGTAATTACTGTCTATGTATATTAATATGTATATGCCCAATAAATATGCCATTGAATTAGATAATCACAGTAAATTCAGATAGTCATCACTTACTGTAAATAATGGTGTACAAAAATGGTTTGATTAAGCCTTCATATGTGCAAAATAATGAATTTGTAACTCACTCAGATAGCGCACAATATATTATACAACACATTAAAACTTATTTTATTTTATGCTGTTAAAAATGTTTAGTCGGTTAACACTGCTGTAAATATATTTTTTATGGAATAGCACGCAATAAAAGTCCTACTACCTGACAGATATCACAGAAATAGGTTTCATGAGAAATCACACCTGTCTCTCTGACGGCCTTAAGCTCTGTCAACAGCAAAAGGGGATTCGATCGCTATTGTTTAGCCAATCAGAAGACTCTGAGTCACTTTGACCTGTCAGTCACTTTAAGCGTTCCGATGAGCTGACATTCGGTTAGCTGACATGTTTTTGGAGCAAGATATTTTGAAGAGAGGGAGTGATCTAATTCAATATCTGAGTCTGGCTGGAGGTTAGCAAAACAGAAGATTATATACGGCATCTTTAACACAAATAAGTGCAAGAAACGATTTAAAATCACAAATGAAACAGTATGTCAATAAAACAAACATGAATAGTAAGGAATAGTTCCCTCAATGACTCAGAAATGTATTTCTTCTAGACTTCTTTTACACAAATGGAGGCTTTCAAGCTTCAGAGGGATCCCAAAACATCATAAAACTATCATACACATTCATATATAATGCAAGACCTCTAAAACTGATAGATTTAAGTGAGGAACAAACTGAATCTTAAACCATTTTCTCCTTCCTGTGTTCACATGAGAGCAGTGATTCATTCACAAATGAATCCTTCTTTTAAGTAGGATATTCTCAGTGAAACGCATCTTGTTTCACAAATGCAAACTGAATGCTTCATTCACAAATCAGACTGAATTAGTTTTCCTAAATGATCTCAGGAAATTCAAATTCAGTTAAAATAGCTAGCTGCTCGTTGAGGTGAAGATCATCTGTAAAGTACACAAAGGTTCTTAAAGGGATTTTTTTCGCTGTGATGCCTAAAGCAAATCGAAAAGTGCACCATGTATACAGTATTGTCTCTCAAAAGTATTTAAAAATGTATAATTTTTAAAACGAGTCTCAAGCCTCAAGCCTGATGTCAACATGAAACTTGAGCATACTGCCCACACACTTGACTTTTTCGTGTTGGTCTTAATGAAAATGCAAATTATTTTTTTGCCACTAGGTGGCGCTTTTGGAGCAGCAAAAATAGATGTTTCCCCAGTAACGCTGTACACAAAGCAGCACTGTGTCACAAATGCTGCTTTTATTATGAAATGAAAATTAAATCGATCGGTCACTACAAATTAGTCATTGAGCAAATAACGTACAAATAAAAGTGTTTTGTTACTTTGCATGCATGTCAACGTATAATATGAACCTTTCATAACTGATAATAGGGACACTTGAATAATATGGAGAACATTTTACCACTATGAAGAGCCTTTTTCGCAGAGGAAAGATTCCGTGGATGCTCTTTATGCATAAAGTCCCATAAAGAAGCCTTATTTTGAGTCAACAATTAAAATTACAATCAGATGATTTGAAATATGGTATGACACATTTATGGCTATTTTAATATACAATTTTGTTCCATGGAAAAGAGAAAGATTTAAAGTTGAACTGATAGAAAAGTAATATTTAGAGGAATTGGAATTAGAGCAAAACAAGTTATAATAAACTGCTATGGCAATTTCTTGCACTCATTTGGAAGCAGTGAAAACCGAGCTGTGGGTGAATAAGGGGTTTCCTGCATTTGGCTGAGAACGTGAGAAGAGGTGTAGTTCCCACAATCCCCCAGGGGAGCACCGTTTCTCCTCTATCTATCACGAACCCCTCCGTACACGCAGACAGACACGCACAAACACAGGGTAACTGACCGTGACTCGTCCAAATTCACAGGCCAAGTCTAGAGGGGTTTTCCCAGCGTGGTCTCTGAGGCATGGGTTCGACTGATGTTGGAGCAGCATCTCGCTCTGAAAACACACACAGTACAGTGAGTATGTGTGTGTGCAGCATGAGTCTGATTGTGTATGTGTGTGTACTCACTCCTTCATAATGGCCGTGTTGTGACGAGAGGTGTAAAGGGATCTGTCCCTCATCTGATTGGCTGTTGACTGACGAGCCCGCCTTGAGCAGCATTTTCATTGGCTCACACTTGCCCTGCCAAGCAGCATAATGTAAGGGCCGCATCCCTTCAGAAAAAATGAAAAGAGAGTTAGAATGAGAAGCATGCGCTCTACCATTCATAGGCTTGGGCTCAGTCAAACATAAAAATTACTTTATTTCCCATGTACACGTTAAAGTGTCTCATTATGAATTTATAAAAATGAGCTTTTATGCAGTGTGTAACACAGCTCTAAGTGAATGAATACATCCTGCAAAGTTTTACATCTGAAAGTGCACCGTGTTTAAAGTTATTGTCTCCCAAAAAAAGAATCGATGTTGATGCCAACATGAAACATTAAAATATTGCCACTCACTTGGTCTTTTCACTTTGGTCTGAATGAAAATGCAAATTAATTTTTTGCCACTAGGTGCCGCCTTTGGGGCGGTAAAAATAGCGTTTTCCCAGTAATGCTGTACACAAAGCAGCACTGCACTCACACAGCTGCTTTTTCAGGTATTACAGGCATGATGAAATAAAAATTAGACCAGTCATCGCAGATTAGCATGAAGCAAAGGAGGGGTTTGGAAAAAAGAATCATTGATTGTTTGGGAGCCACAGAGCAAGGAAGGTACAAAATAAATGCATATTATTTTTAATTGATGAATAGTGACAGTAAACCATTTATAATGTTACAAAAGATTATTATTTCCAATAAAAGTTGTTCTTTTGAACTATTTATTCATTAGAAAACACAGTACAAACCACTGTATTATGCTGTGCAACAGTTTTCAACAAAAATGTTTTTTAACATCATATCAGCATATTAGAACAGGTGTTTGGAGTAATGATGCTGAAAATTCAAGTTTGTTTTGATAATTAATCTGTATTTCAAGTAAATACTGTGCAAGCTTGGATATGAAACAGTTACTACTCAGTACATCTGTATGTGTGTGTGGTGCTGTGTCTTTGTACCTTTCTGGTCTTTGATGTCTACGACAGCTTGTGACTCAAGCAACAGTGAAATCACCTCCACATTACCGTTAAGAGCAGCATGATGCAGGGCAGATAACCTATAAAACAAAAACACACAAACACATAACGCATTAACCTTTCTACCGATTTCCACATTTGAGTAAAACATGTGGATTAGATTTAAATATGGAGAGTATCTTTGTGAAATTAACTGATTTACTGTACAATGAGAAAGACCAGAACATAAGGACACATTAAAAACAAGAAGTCATTGTTACAGATAGAAGTTATTGGGTGCGATTGTTAGAAATTCAGTTAACCAGTAACCAATTCAGTAACTTTAATATGCACTGAACCCTATTCCTGCCCTTTGGCAGATCATACAAAGAATGTCTATATATGAGGTCAATATTTGAAATTATGAATTATGAGATATTATGAGATATGTCACAATTATTACATAATTATAATTATTAATTAAAAAGTTTAAATCATGTGATAAAAATGTACAATTATGACATACTGTAAATAGTATCTTAGAATTCCAACTGGTCGTTACTATATCAAATTACAACAGCAAAAAAAGTCAAATGTAAAAATATGGGATCTACAAAATAGGTATCATAGGTAATAAAATATATTGATTTCCTGTTGCACCAAAACACTCTGCAAGCTAGACATTTTGATGAAATATATATTTTTTTCAGTTATTTTTTTTATTTTATAATGCTATTGCTCAAAACCTTAAGGTCATGATACAGTCTGGTATGGCAGCTGTCAGCAACAGTTTTGGCATCTGTCATTCATGTTAATGTCTAACCAACAACGTAGATATTAGATAGATATTACTATGGATTTAAGACCACAGACATTCAGGCAGCAGAAGACAAAAGTCATACTTTTTAAAATCTGTTTTTGATGAAATTTCACAAACGATACATATTTTTTTTCTCAGTGAGATGCTTGTGCATGTGTGAAGCGGTGGCCTGAAATTTAGTGTGTCACCTCTGGTAGCTGAATCATAAGGACCAAAACTACTACATTTTTCTATTGAATGACATGTATTCAACATGTACTGCAAATAAATATACAAAACAATGTGTGTAACTTGAAAGCAGAAACTGGGAGTGAATTAAAATCTCTATTATTTAACAAAAAAAAATCCTTAGGTTTGTGGGTCTACTCATTACTAGGCCTACTCTTATTATGTGGTCTAATTATCTTCTGCTAAACAGCCTATATCTCCTTTTAATACCCTAATCCTAATATCTCATTTCCAGTGCTTTCAGCCTCCTGTGTAACTTTATAGAGAGTCCCTAATCGGACTTCATTGCAGCTCAACTCCTCCACTTCACTCCGATCCCTCACTGCCTAACTGAGCAGGAGGCTATGACCTACTTCCATGAGTAAGAGATTTTTCTCTGCCAGAGCCCCAAGCCACGTGCGTGTACACACACACACACAAACACACACACTCTCTCTCACTCTCTGTCTTACTCTAATACACTGTCACATTCTAATAACAACACACCTGTATTCTGCACTGTATGAAAACTCATACAGTACAAAAGTTCATTCAACATCATACCTGACTGTCCAGTAGACAATTTAATCATGAAACAAAAACAGACTGAATCATACTGATGTCACCAAGATGATGTCACTCTTATTTTAAGTCTTTTCCTCAAATCACAGTAACAACATGGGTAAATACAATTCACTTTCCAATCAATTCCTAATTAATACAAAGTCCTGATCTGTGTTACCTGGAAATAAATCACAGATACAATGCAGTTTCCTGTTGACGTTAATAAAGGCAATAGCCGCTGAATAGTCCATATCAGCTGATCACTAGTTGATAATGCGTGAGTACAAATGAAACTCACCCGTCTGTGTCCTGGAAATTCACATTCACCTTCTTAGCAGCACCCAGGAGCTCTAGAGAGAAAACAGAAACATGTTTTAAGTAGTTTTAATTATTATAATTGTAAGGAAAGATGTTCATTTATTTGGCCAACTAAATGAAACTGATACATTTGTTTAAAAAAAAAAAAAAACATAAACATAATTCGCTGATTACTGACGAAAAGTAAAAAAAGAGATGATCTGTGTTTACTTTTAGTAAAAAAAATGTAAAAAAAAATATATATATATATTATTTAACAATATCATACTAGTGAATAGAATTATAGTATACTGTATACTGTACTATACTGTTACTTATGAATTGTTCTTTCATGTTGTTTATATACAGTATGTATATATATTTAAAGTTTTGTAGTTGACGTATGAATATGTCATATGATGTGACAGTCAAATGTAAAAAAAAAAAAACATTCATAATTAATATCATTTTGTTTCTACAAATTCACTTTTTGCTTTGAAACAGAACCCTAATTAGAAGATATAAAATACTTTCCCAACATGTTCATGTTAAGGTCTAAGGTCAGCGCGAGATGTGGATCAGTCACAGAGGGGATTCCTCTCAGTCAAAGCCAGCAGGTAGAGTTTCCATTTATTAAACTCAAGTGAAACTTTAATCATAGCTGGTTATGAGCCACACATCCACAAATCACAAACACACTCACAATCCTAATCAAAATCAAAGCTATGCGTAAAATTCTGGGTGATATTTCCATCAAATGTCTATGGCTTGATATATTAATCTCCAGATGTATGTGTATGTGTGTGTGTGTGTGTGTGTGTGCTAAATGAAAGCAGTCCAGATGGCAGCCTTCCCAGAGTGTGAGACAGGCGATGGGGGAGCAGAGGCAGACAGAAAGTGAGAGAAATTTATAATGCAGGGAAATATCACTAAACGGTGAAATAAACAACCTGTGTGTGTGTGTGTGCTGCTCATTTGACCTTAATAACAGTCTTATTCTACTAAACACACTTAAGAAGCTTTTCATTATGCATGAATGATATTATTATTCATACTCGCTGATCACAGCCTAATCAATTATGCTTATGACTTGGTGAAGATGATGAATTAGTTAATTAATTTCCCCATTCAACATTATCTCTTGAAAACAGTAAATTAATAGATATGCAATTAGTGCACATTGAATATACAACATCTAATTAAGCATCTCATTTGGTCCAAACACACTCCCAGACAGTCTAAGTCACCTTCAGAAACAATACTGAATGAAATAAGAACGCAAATGAGCATTTCCATGACAACTCAGTGTCACTGTGATGCTAATTAGAGAATGTGACTGAAACGGCAAGGACTCTTTAATACTGTGATAAATGAGGGAGTTATTGGTAGATACATACATTTTGTATACATTCACAAACTGGCACCCATACAGTCGCACACCATGAGGGGTTTTGGAACTCAGTCATAATCCTTCCATGTGATAAATTATTCATACCATTATCACTGCAACCTCGTTGGTGCCTGTTGCTATGGAAACCTTGACCTTAACCATGACAATAACAATCGGTGTTGCCCAGCCCCTACTCACGAGCACACAAAATCTCCTGTGTTTCAAACATTCTTTGATACTCATCTTCCCCCTTGGATCCTCTTTCAATGATGCATTTGGTTAATTCACAGCTTTATGCTCCAAACCCAGCTGGAGTGTTTGAGAGTGTCTAAGACTAGGATATCTGCAAGAGGTTAAGGGTTACGATGATATAATCCATCATCTCAAATGTTGGAAATCAAATGTTTGCTCATAAACATAACAAGACTTCTCCCAAAGCAACGCTTAAAAAGTACAGAAATCCCTGGCATTTTGTTGCCATACAGTTTTGGGTCTTTTATTAGGATTAGGATTAGGATTAGGTCACCCAAAAATGAATATCTTGACTTCAATTTCTTACCCATGTTGTTCTGAACTGAGAGGAACACAAAATGAAAAAAAGTTTTTGAGCTGCTCTCTTCCTTAAAGACCTATTATGCCCCTTCTTACAAGATGTAATATAAGTCTCAAGTGTCCCTGGATTGTTTCGTTCATGTCTCTTTAAAGGGTGAATGTTTATTCACCTTCGAAGCATCCTAGGTGTAAATGACTTTCTTCTTTCAGACGAATCCAATCAGAGTTATATAAAAAAATGTCCTGGCACTTCTAAGCTCTATCATTGCCGTAGGCAGGTGGTTCCAAGAAGTAACCAGAAGGCATTCAGGCGGATTACGTAGTGCGTATGCGTCGCACGTGTGATGATACCCCAGACTACTTTTTTTAGCAGAGCTGTTTGTGTTCCACATCACAGAAGACAATGTTCGCTTCTGACCATTTTAACTGGTGGAGAAATCTAAATTAGTTTTAAGCTTTTAATTTTCCTCTTCCAGGTTTAAAATCTATGTTGACAGCAAAATTTGTGACGTGGCAAAAGATTATAGAACTGTACATCAGTACGTGTTGGTGTCAATTAAATTGTACATGAGATTGCATGTTCGTATGTGTTTCACTTAATTATTCACAGTAAGTGTTGATTTGCTATGACAGACGCTTCAGTTTGTAAGATCAGGTCTGAGAGAAACGTTCAAGAATCAATGGAGACTGTTTGTTTTTGCTTTGTAATTAGAGTTTTGCTTGTGAAAAGTAACGTCACATTATATAGATTCTGCAAACGAAACACTGTTTATGATTTATGGGGATTTAAAAAAGGAGCAGGTGGCTTTGCATCATTATATAGGGTGGTTTTGTACACACACAGTTATATTCAAACAACAAAAGTGAATTTCACATAATAGGTAACCTTTAAAGTATTATGTCACTCAAAAATTAAAATTTTGCAATCATTTACTTGCTCGTGTTTATCAGAGGAACACAAAATAAGAAGTTTAGCAAAATGTCTTAGCTGCTCTCTTCCTTAAAATGAAATAAGGACTAGATGTTGTCAAGCACCATGAAAGTAGTCTGGTGCACTATATTCATAAGTCTTTTTCATTCAAAGGATAGCTGAATGTGTGTGAACAGACTGAAATTTCTCAAGTTATTTCACTAAATCTCTTTAAATCGTGCTTGACATCCATGGTCACCATGCACTTTCATTTTATGAGAAAAGAGTGGCTTGGATATACTGGTACACTTTTGTGTTCTACAGAAGAAAGAAAGTCATGAGAGTTTAGAAAGGCATGAGGGTGAGTAAATGATGACATTTATACAGCCTTGCATGATGCCCATCCCTGGACGTGGTGCTCCTGGGCACATGCCCAAATGCCCATATGTATAATCCAGTCTGGATTGCACAGAAGTTAGCTACTAAATTTCCCAAACAGAAACTAGAGTTCAAGCATTTATTTGGGCCTTACAGCAACACTGAGCTATTCATGAACCAGTTAAGTTCATTAACTATGCAGTGCACTGATAAATCAGAAAGTCACAGCTGGGAGACATTAAAAAGTGCTCCAACAGTTTCTAATAATCCTACAGTCTCTTCAGCAGCACGTAAACCTTCGAAGCTGCTTACAGCTTAACTGAACTTGTTTCATAAATGATAATAGAGTAACTAAATTCAACTGAACCATCACTGAGCTGACTGGAGCTGAATAATGACACTATTGTGTTATTAGAACTGCTTTATAGCAGAATTCGGATTCACCTCATTATTGATTTATTTTGCATTCTGAAAAAGGAAGCTTTGAAACATATATCATGATTTAAGTTAGATTAAAACCATTTTAGTGTTAGAAATTATGTGAGATTCAGCCTTAAAAACAAAGCACTCACATTCTCTAATCTTCATGAATACGTACAATTCTTAATTCTTAATTAAATTGCTAAATGTAAAAAATTACTAAAAAAATAAAATAAATGTAAAATTTTATTTTATTTAAATAATAATGAGAATCTAATGCAAAAATAGTTTTAAAACATTTCTGCATGCAATTTATATCTTTAAAGTTCTCTACCCCTTCCCATTTTACCAGCTCCTCACAAAAAGCACCTGTAACATGAGATTTCATCATCATTGTGCCAGAATTTAGATGCCCTCATTGACCTCTATTAATGGTGAGGAACCAGTATTCCTTTTTTTTATTTTTTAAATTAAATTAGGCCATGGGCCAGATTAACCATATGGGTGATTGGGCACACATCCAAAAGAAACCATGCATGGCCACACAACATCCACAAGACAGTCATTATTTTTGCATTTACAACTGCTTCTGCTAGTAAAAATTACAGACTTCAAATGCCCTGTTTTTGTGTAGCATATTCTTAACTTTCTAGACAAACTCCAGTGCTGCATGACAAGTTAATTACCAAGACTCTTGCCTCTTGTTAACATTTAGGGTCTATTGTCCTTAATATATTCTGCTGGTTTCTAGGACTTAGGAAAAGAGAATAATCACTGAACTAAAGCAGGTTTAAAGTCCCTACATTGTACTTCATTCTGTTGGTAATTAAGTAATCAATTCATCGACAGCCCATGACACAGATGCCCAGACAATCAAGTGACTGACATCAGCTCCACAATCGCAGATAGATTCTAAATCAGATGCACAGCCGCACAGATGCTCAGTACTGTAGATCCAAATGACAATGATGTATCAGTATATTGATACTTCACTGTAATTCATCTGGTGTGGGAGCTTGCTGCAGGCCGGTTAGGGCGACAGTAAGGTTATAAGAGGGTATCGAGGGCGGTCTTGGGGGATTAAAGGAGAAGTTCACTTTCAAAAAAACGTTTGAGGATAGTTTACTCACCACCATGTCATCCAAGATGTCCATGTCTTTCTTTCTTCAGTCGAAAAGAAATTAATG
>JAUCMT010000001.1:5373078-5399646 GCA_032357475.1 Enteromius thamalakanensis
TAGATAGATAGATAGATAGATAGATAGATAGATAGATAGATAGATAGATAGATAGATAGATAGATAGATAGATTAATCAGCATCTGAAAATTTTAAGTTAAAGGTGGAAATTTAACCTAAAAGTATTTACACAATTAAATTTGCTGTTAATTGCTTGAACGCCATTGTAATAGACAATAAATTTCATAAGACCAGTATTTATTAACCAACACCGTAAGGCAAGCTGTTTTAACATTTAATCTATAAACCGCACTAGTTTCTGTTTCCATGTTACTAGTACTTATAACACTATCATGTGCTCATGGGTTTGAACCCAGGGGACACATGTGCTAGTGAATCCCTATGAAACATGCAGCATTTTTGTAACAGGTAGGGTTAGGTTAGGTGTGGTCATTCGTATGAATTAAACCTACTAAAATACTTTTTAATCACAGTGAGATCAGTGTGGAAAGTCCACATACATTTTTAAACAAAGCACGCATTTTGATTGATAATGTCAGTAATATGCATTTCATGACGACAGACGCAATACAACACTGTCATTATTTTTACGCCCACTAGAGGGCACTTACCTTTAAAACGTAAAGATAGGTCTTAATATGGTACTAGCACAAACAACCTATATAGTTGTTTTTTGTTGGAGGACAGGCTGAAATTAGGCTAGGGGGTGGAGGAACGGATAAGTGGTCATGGCAACATACAAGGCGGGTGGAGACACAATTCATAATAAAAGTCCAGGTATAGCAGTGAAGACAAACACACAAAGTATGCACATGGAGCTGGAGTGCCATCCAGCGGATCTTACTGGAACTTCCAGCTGAACCGTTACAACTGGGCACATTGGTGCTGCAGACACTGATTGTTTTACATACTTTACAGGGAACACAAAATCCAAACCTCACAGTTTTCAGAAAAATTTTGATTTGTTTGAAAAAAAAAATGCATAATCATAAATCCAAAAAAAAAAAAAACAAGTTTGCTGTATACAAAGGTGTAACTTTTGTTTGAGAAGTGAGTGGATTCAATTTGAATCACATTTTCTACATTTACGTGGGATATATTTTTTATATTTAGGGACTGTGGTGATGGAAAATCCAGTTTAAGTTAATTATAATGATAAATAGTGACGAAAACCAGAATTTTTTTTTTAAGTAAAATGTGTGTGAAAAAAAATTGTATAACGTGGGACTTTATTGTCTGGATGTATGCTTACATTGTCCTACATTGGTGGCGGTTACTTGCATTAACATGCAATATATCTATCCATTTCTTTGTAGACTAGTTCAAAGCGCATTAATAATATTTATGTTATTGTGTGTAAAATGTTATATATGGGAAGAAAAAGACAAGCTATCTCTCAAACATCTTAATTTGATGTTACTTTGTATTCATTTTGTTCTGAAGATGTCGAGTGACTAATGAGCAATTCGTGACAATTCATGCTAATTTGTATGACCTTACTCGTACGATTTGGTACGATTTGTTTAAAGCCCATGACAAGTAGGTTTGGGGACAGGCTTAGGTGTAGGTCATTTGTACAAATTCATACCAATTGGTAACTCGTAAAATGCATACTATTTAGCAAAAATCGAGTGAGGTTGTACGAATTTGTATGAATTAGCCACCTCGTAAAATATGTATGAATTGCCAAGAGATCGGGTTGTTGTTAACACACATTGGTTTCAAGGTAATTTGAAAAAACTTAAATAATTCTCAACTATTTTTATATACACTGTATGGTCAAAATTAGCTTAAAATAGAAAATAACAAGTTTTTTTCATGACTATACTTATACTATAAGTATAGTCTTATATACTTAGATAAACTAGTGAATATTTGCACTCTGTATTAAAAAAGTGTGGTAATATGCAACATTTGACATGAATCAAAACCTTTCATAAAACCAAAATGTCTTTCATGAACCTTTTTCCTCCGCTTCAGATGTTGACTATAACAGTATATTATAGTTAGATGTGCCTTCGTTTTCTAAATACTTTCTGTGGCTTCTTTGTTCAAAGCAAACATAGCACCTCTGGCAGATTTGCCTCTTATGTGAACTGATCTTGTTTAAATACGCTTCAGTGAAAAACAAACTGATTTTCTGCAGTGCGGTAATACTTTCTCTCTCTGTTAGGCAACTTATGTCCTGTTGGCTCTTGCCTGGATCTTTGTCCCAGTTTATGTGTCTTCTGGGGTGAGTATTAGACATGCACCAAACCACTGCTTCCATTGAAGTTCCAAGTGGGCTATTTAGCCTGTGAATTAATAATTAAGAACTTATGTTTAATGCCGCCACTTTTTCTTTTTCTTTCTCACATCATGTGCTACTTTCCCAGATTTGCCTATTAATTTGCTTAGTTCCCTTTGCACTTCCTGTCTCTCTCTCACAATCATAGATTGTCACAATGCCAGAGTATCTGGGTCGGCGGTTTGGAGGAGAGCGAATTCGCATGTACTTGTCAGCTCTCAGTCTGATGCTGTCTGTGTTTACCAAGATCTCAGTGAGCACCAAAACACATACATTCATAACATTTCATATATTTGCCATTTCATTCACATATACTCCTGCAAAGCTAAATGTCAGACATTAACCTAAAAAGGCTTTATTTATTGTGACCTGTTTTGCTGTGCTGGCATGTTCCTGTACCCAAGGAATTTAAAGTTGTGAAAGAGAATGTAGTTTAGCTGTTTGCTCAACATCTGTTTCTCACTGCAGACACATAAAAACCCTTACACGCAATGCTGCTGCCTTGTTGGCTCACTAACAAACCAGTAATGCTAGGTAGTAAACTTTGGCACTTAAAGGAAAAAATCATTATTTGCAATAAAATTGTTAGATGTTACAAGTGGTAAAACTACAATATAAAAATTTGGGCTCAGTTAGAAATTAGTACTTTGATTTAGCAAGAACATGCTAATGTGATCAAAATAAACTTTAAATAATGATCTTTAAATAAACTGTTCTTTTAAACTTAAAGAAACCTTAAAAATGCATAATATTGCTGTTTTTTAAACAGCATAAGTGCTTTTAACAGGGATAATAATAAAAAGTTATGAGTGACAAATTAGAAAATATTGCCACCATGTAAAATATTGCCAGCCATTTAAAATTTACTTATTTGTATTGAAACAAAAAATAAAATGCATTTAATATTTCATAATAATATTTCTTATTTACATTGTAAAATTATTAGGGTTTTTTAAGCCTTTTTTCAGCCTGTATTTTTCCACCTCAATGAATGAATTTGTTCATAGTGACCAAAAAAAAAATGATTTGACAGGTTTTGTACAAGGAAGAACCACATTTTGCCTAAAAATATAGAAAGCTAGATTTAGCATTTTTCCATTAGAGAACAAAATATGACAGTAAGTAAATAAAATGGAGAACAAGTTGAGACTTTTGCTTAAGGCTCCCATCAGATATTACTAATAAATTCTTCCAAGACCAACTGATGTAAAGCTATATTGCCAGCATTCATTTCATAGCTTTATATACTGCACTTTTTAACAATTCTGTTGTCTTTTTAGGACAAACACAAATTGGTGACATAGTATGCAGTTTGATAATCAAATGCAGCAAACTGATCTCAGAATTCTGTATCGTTTACAGACAGATCTGTACTCTGGAGCTCTGTTTGTCCAGGTTTGCTTGGGCTGGAATCTCTACCTGTCCACTGTGCTCATGCTGGTCGTCACTGCCCTCTACACTATCGCAGGTTTGTCCATGTATTTTGCATATATACTGTTCAAATGTTTGGGGTTGGTACGTTTTATTAATGTTTTCAATGTTTTTATGCTCACCAGCATATTTTACTTATTTATTGTTGTGGAATACAAATACAATTTTTAACAGTTTCTTATTTTACTATATGTGACCCTTCCTCACAAAACCAGTCATGTGTCAGCTTCTCAAAACTGAGATTTCTACATCATTTGAAATCTGAATAAATAGGCTTTCAATTGATTAATTATATTTGGCCGAGATTCAACCATTTGAAAATCTGAAATACTGTATGAGGGCATAAAAAAGTGCTAAAGTTGTCCAAATTAGGTTCTTATAAATATTCCTACCAAAAAATAAGTTTTAATATATTAATGGTAACAATAAGCATACCTTTAGAGTATTTGTTTACTAATGCACATATATGCATTGTATAAACTAATCAAGCTGTATAAACAAACATTTGTTGTGAAAATGAATCAACAATAAAAAATAGTATATTTAACTTATCAATAAACTAGATTAAGAAGTGCTTATGAAATTTTATGTGAAGTGGTGCCACATTTTTTAGTAGTGAGCAATTATTATAATTAGTATTTGCAGTAAACAAGCACTTTCTCCAGTGTGCAGCACATGATGTCTCACTGTTGCACACACAGATTTACAGCCGAGCAAGCAAATAGAAAACAATTGAGGTCCTAATTCCTTTTGCACAGTAATGCTGCAAAACTGGAAAGCGTAGTGTAATGGTTAAAGCTCGGTGCTTGAAACTTGTCGTTAGATCGTGTAAATGATAAACTACAAGAGTCCTCGAGTAAACTACTTAACCGCAGGTTAGAGTAGTAACTCCTGACCAGTTGTTTGAATAAATCTGCTACTAAATTAGGACTTATTTAAACTTTCTCACCAAAGCCCACTGGTTCAATATCAGTTTCTGCAGTAATTATGGTCTACATGACTGATTCCAGCATAATTGCTTGATTACTTTAATCCGCCGCAATTCTGTCACTCTGTTCACTCCTCTGCCTGCATCCGCTGATTCAGACCTGACCCCGTTGACTCATATCACATTAAAGCATCATGAGAGAATTGAGCAATACCCGCTTAGTCCTCTGTTTCACCAGGTGGCTTGGCTGCTGTTATCTACACCGACACTCTTCAGACCTTCGTCATGATTATTGGAGCAATCATCCTCACAATTACAGGTCAGTCAATCTGAGGCCACTTCTTTTATTCTCCTCTGGCAGTGATCTCATGTCAGCTGACATCTTGAAAGTTCATGACAAGAAAAAAATATATAAAAGCAGGTTTTTTTGCACCACTTCTGTTAAGAAAGGACACATTTAAACCTGCATAGCTGGTTTGTATGGAGGTGCGGGAATGGGGAAAATCCCATGAATGTCTTCAACAACATTCTCTAATGGTTTTTGGGAACTGAAAAATAAATAAAATAAATGTAGATAAGCAAACTAAATATAAACTCAATGTGACAAAACACAAGTCTAAACAATTTACAGAAATTCTAATATTTTAATTGGAATCGATTCAAAATGTACATTCATTCCATTTGATGCTACTAGAGTTAACAATTAAAGCCAAACCTCTACACATTACCCAAAAAGTAGTAGATTTAGCTGATATGTATTTATGTACATGTTACAGCATTCAATAAGATTGGAGGCTACAGTAACCTGGAGAGCGTGTATTTGAAAGCTGTGCCGTCTAAGATCATCCCGAACACAACATGTCACCTGCCCAGACCTGATGCCATGCACCTGTTCAGAGACCCTGTGCACGGAGATCTACCCTGGCCAGGCATGACACTGGGATTGACCATTCTTGCAACATGGTACTGGTGCACCGATCAGGTATGCTTCAACACACACACACTTAAAAGTAAAAAACTTAACAAAGCTACCCTGGTTCTTTTTGTTTAAACACAATGTTAAAACAACTTTGCATAAAGGACAGTGTTGTAAATGTATTTTGCATTCCGCTGGAAGATTGACGTATTATACTGCAAAGATTGCAGTTTTAGAGACACATGTAAAGGCCTTTTAGAAAACGATCTACCGAGATCAAATATCGTTCACAATTAGACCCAATTCAGGGTAGACACTGAGAGGGAAGTCTATGTCGAGTCCTGCGTCACTAAAACATCTCATACGATTCAAGTATATTCTCACAAAGACTGTGAAAACCGTTTTGTGCAGACTAGCATCAAAAATGATAAGAGTGGAAAATTATAGAACACCATATTTGCGATATCTAACATTGTAACACTTTCCTTCTATGATGTACAGTGCACATTACATCTTAAAAAAATAACAATTAAAAAAAACATTACCAAAATTACCAAAGAAGTACATTATTAAATTCATGGAAATACTGTCTGAGTTGGAGTCCCCTCAAGACCCAATAAATGTGGGATTGGTCTGGGATAATTACTTGGGTCTTCCTGTTGGGGGCTCAAAACTTGGTCTGAATCTCAGTCATGATGAAAAAAGTCAAATTCAACACTGCACAAAGTGGCTTAGTGCTGCAATGTTTTCTGAGTACGTTTTAGTTTCTTAAAATAGAAATGTCTTGGTTTGAGTTTAGGTCCAGGTCTGAGGGGTCTTGGTCTGGATCTTGGAAGGTCTTGACTCCAACTCAAAGGATAGTTCTGAAGGCCGGTTCACACCAACAATGATCGGCACAGAAGTCTGGTCTGACTATTTTTTAGAAAAACTGCAGACAAGCTGAATCAAAATACTTATTCACTTTGTGGCACTTATGGGAATATGCAGATTTTTTCCACTGTTTCCATTTAAAATATTCAGTTTGAAAGTACCACAAAGTACTAACTCTACATAACAACAGCTTCTTTTAGAACGTGGCTAAAAGCACTAATGTGCTGAAAAAGAGATTCGAACGCCTCTCCATAAAGAACTGTCATACTGACAGCATGCAAATGTTTGTATCTGTCTGAGACGATTCAAATAAAAATCTTTGTCTCGATGTGAACAGGCCTTGAGATCCGAGTCTGATCTCCTCACATAAAACCATGGACATTAAAATTAACTCTCTGTCAGTTTGTACAGTACCTTTTCAGCGTCCTTTTCCCACAAGCTGAGATAATAATTAGTCAACAACAGGGATGAATGTGAAATCGCCATCACCATGGTCACAAATCCACCACCAAATTCTTGCACTAGTCCAGATTACTCAAAGGCATGTCAATAAAGACAACTTGTGCTTGTAACAAGTTTTGCTTGCCACGTTCCAGTTGAAATGTCTGTATCAGTGGAGACTGCTGGCTACATCATTGCACATTCGTGCCTTTGTACTCAATACAAAGTTGTTGGGTTTTTTTTCTGAAAGAAAGCCACCATAAATCAGTTAATTTTCATTGTGCCTCTGTGTCAACAATTTATCGCCCAAAGCAAATCCAGACGCGTTAACTGGAACCTTCCCCCTGAGGTGTTTGTAGCTGGCAAGTTTAGATAGAGAGATTCCTAATGGCATACGAGTCTCAACCCGTCTACGAGGAGACGGAGACTTCGTTTGGGAAGCCCGATGAGTGGGAGAAAGTGATTGAGAGTGCATGAGCCGCTTAGCGTGTGTTTGGCCGGTTCGCAGTCCTTCTATCGTATAGGCAGGACTTTGTCTTCGAGGGGACCGTCCGGAGCGGTTCACATTTTGCTGGCCTGATCCATTTGACAGGAGGTCAGGATACGCCTTCCCCTGCCAGTACCTGTGGCCCCCGATCACATGGCCACTGCTTTTAGGAGGTCTATGGAAAACTCCAGGTTTTGCAATCACCACTTTGGCCCGGCCATAAGTGTCTCGAACGGGTGACTTGGAAACCATCTGGTAAAGCTGAAGGGAGGAATAAAAAGAAAAAAGGATAAAAAGCCTTTAGGCATGATTTCAAATGTTAAACAAACTATAAACAGTTCTGATAAATTTTTCATTATGAACTAAAAGTAATGTTGGTTGATCTGTATATTGGCAGGTAATTGTGCAGAGGTCTCTGTCAGCCAAAAATCTGAGTCACGCCAAAGGGGCGTCAATCTTTGCCAGCTATCTCAAGATGCTTCCCATGATCTTCATCATCTTACCAGGCATGATCAGCAGAGCACTCTACCCAGGTACAACACACACGCTCCAGCTGCTATATCCGCTAGTGCTCCAAAAATTCAGTGCTATGTCATCTTTTGCACAAGCTTTGTCACCTTTTAAATCTATACCTATAGAAAATATTGTCATATCAGCGTAAAGTGGTCAAGCTGGTTTTTGGTAAATGGTAGCTGGTTTGTCACTGCTCCAAAGTTACAAGTTGGACAACACTATTCTACATCAACAAAT
Organism: Enteromius thamalakanensis; assembly: GCA_032357475.1. Taxonomy (NCBI): domain Eukaryota; kingdom Metazoa; phylum Chordata; class Actinopteri; order Cypriniformes; family Cyprinidae; genus Enteromius; species Enteromius thamalakanensis. Next base: position 5,381,150 of record JAUCMT010000001.1, read on the forward strand.
ACACAAAATCCATCTAAGACGTTAAGCAGAGTAGTTTTATACCCATATAAATATTAATAATACACATCATACTTAACTCAAGCATTTTATTCAAACATTAAATATGATAGAAATAGTAACAAGACTAAACCGTGACATTATAAGCATAGATTTGTAAGAACGGGCCAACTTTATGTACTTACATTTAACTTCATCATTTAATACAATGCACTTATTTTGTATATACATGTTTTGACATTGTACTTGTATACAAAAAATACCTGCATGTAATTGCATCTGTAATTACTTTTATAATTGCACTGTTGAACCATCCCTTACACCGATGTTTAGCCCTACCCATACCACCAAACCTGTATCCCACCTCAAAAGCAGCAAGAGTCTTGCAATGCAATATGAACACAATAAGTGCAATGTACTTATTTTTTGATGTAAGTATTTAGTAGTTAAGGCCACCTAATAATAAGTGTTCTGTAACAATTGTGCAATAAAAGTAGGCCTGTTAAATATCTAGTATTACAATTCTGTCCAACTCTTCCACTTATAAACAAAAAATAATTGATATTAAAAAACGTTTTTATTTAAATAAATGAAAACTAAAATATTTAAAACTACATTTTAGATGCTACAAATTTCATTTTAACATACACATGCTGTACGTTCAAATTAACTTGCCTAATTTTGTAACATCTAAACATTTTGAGATTTGAGCACAATCTAAACGTAAATAATCTGTAACAGAGAAAAGGAGCATACACAAATCAATATCTAACAATGGCCAACGTATTTATAATACCCATACATTTTTTAAAAGTATGTAGATACAGTATACTGACTTAGACTCCAGCTAATATATTGTTTACTGCTAAACATGTTTCCTGAGACCTCAAACTTTTTAATCAGAGCCACATATAGATTACTTTTTCCACTGGGAAATCCCACCAAAATGAGGATCTGACAAACCCTAATAACAAGCTATCAGACTCTCGTCTGATACGTAGCTCCATTTACATTTTTCCTTCTCCCACCCATACATATGTTTAGCACTTATACAGGTTCAGGCGTGCTGGAAATGTCAACAGAGTCCGGGAACGTACACCGGCACGCCCTTTGTGCGTTCCATAACACACACGTCTGGCTTCTTTTCATCTACGTAAGACACTCCTAGGTTTATAGACTGGTGGAGTGAAGAGCCAAATCGAGGAAAAAAGCACTTTCACATTCAGTCACACTTAATCAAAGTCCAACCTACTTTTGTCTTATCTCTGTTCTGCATGTTCAGTCGATTTTTCTCAGCAGTGTTTTGTTCGACATCCTCCGATCGCAAGTCCAACATCGATTGAGACAAACGGGCCATCACGTTTAGCGCATCAGGGCTGTGGTCTCCAACACGTCCGGAACCCGTTAACATTCCGTTAGGGAGTTTGTCACTACTGTCAGAGTCAGTACATTCATAGTATTCATCCGACATTGTGGAATTCTCATCTTTATCCATTAATGAATGTGCACAGGTGACAGCGGTGCTGTCGGCATCATTGTCGCGAATGTCCGTGTTGGCCTCCTTTGTCTGGTTTTCATCCCTTCTGACTAAAGTGACCTCTGCATCTCCAGAGCCCTCTGTTCTATTAACCACCACCTGAAGAGTGCGTGGCTTGGGCACAGGCATACCTAAAGTCTGTTTGACTTCCGTTGGTTCAGGGTTGGACTGCTGTGCTTGTGGTGGAGGGTTGGGTTTGGGTTCTTCTTGCTGGATCAGAGAGCTCGGCGAATTGGATGCATTCACTGTTGCATCTTGATGGGCAATGCTAGAGTCAGTTTCTGGCTGAGATTGGGGGCTTGATTGAACTTTTGCATCTACAGTATCTGTTTTAGGCAATTGTGTTGTTTTAGAACGAGGACTTGCCTTTTCTGGTAATGGTTCTTCAGGTGGGGAAGTGAAAGGGTCTTTAAAGCGGATCGCTTGAGATGTTTCGAACATTTGGGAGCGCATTAAATGCACCTGCGCTGGCTTGCTTGTATCACGGATATTAATAAACCCAATAACATCACTGGGTGGGTCTGGCTCAGGCCAGATGGGCAAGTAGGAAATGAGATCTGCCTTTGCAAGACCTACAAGTCCTGGGTGCTTTTGGGGTGCTTCTACCAATTGCCGTTGAGGCTTGGGAATCTGGACCATAGGATTTTTGGAGTTACTGTTCTTGGCACTAGCCTTGTCTGAAGAGGCTTTGCTTGCTGAATCTATATTAAGTAATGCATATTTGGGATTAATTAATTTTCTTGCAACAGATACTGGAACAGGGGGAGGTACAGTGATTGGGGCAGGGTCAGGCTCTGGAGGGTCCGCCAGTGAGATCTTGGATAGATTGACGCCACGAGAGTTGAGGTATAGTTCGCGGAACTGATTGTCAAAAGTTTCAACAGCCTGTCCTGTCAGGACTGTAATGATGTTGCGGTCCAAACGAGATGCTGTCCATGTAAAACTGAAACATAAAGATGCTGAATCAGAAAAGAGAATAAACACATAACATGCACAGCACAATCATGTAAACTGTCTTTTCAACTAGCAAATAAAAATATTTTTTGAGGTGATACCTTGTTTTTCAGTTATGTGACAATAGCTCACTCACTCAGCCGTTTTTGTTCTTGTTTTGTATGTTCACGCTTCCCTTTTCTTTTGGTATTCTGGCATTTCTTACCATATGATTGGTTTATTAGGTCTGTCTTGTGATTTGATTAATGTTTGACTAGTCCTTTTTATATTCAGCTTCTATTTTCGATTGCGTTATTACCATGTTACACCCTTATTATCTTTTAATTTGCCATTGTGTATTGAATGTTTTCTCTATCAGATGTTCGGGTGAGATAAGTGATGTTTCCAGTTTAGTTAAGGCTGTTCTTGCTTCCAGCTATGGTGTATTTTTGAGATTCTCTTACCCATACCGAATTTAACTTTCAAATTACAAGGCAGATGGTTTTTTTCCTGCTAAACTGTTAGTTTGACTTGTATTTAAAAAAATTTTTTTGCGTATATGTACATTCACACATATAAGCACAGAAACAAACCTGTATGATCCGGACACTGCACGGTCTCCATCCACAAACATGAATTTCTGATTCAAGGTGCCACACAACTTCTGTGCTGAGCGTGTAAAGAATTCGGCACCACCGATACATCGCACCCGAAGATGCTACAAACACAAATTGTTATTCAAACACTAACAGTCTACAAAACAGACATTAATTAATATGCCTTCTACTCACATTGAGGTGTCCTCTGTGCATGTTGGCTCGCTCACACATAAATAGGAAGTGCTGTATAGATGCAATATCTATAATAATGTATATAGCTACTTTCTTTTTAAATCCAGCCTCTATTAGATCCTTGAAAATGTCAACGTCTGTAAAAACATCCATGACCACAGCAATCATCTGCCAAAACACAAATGGTTTTGTATTACTTCTCAGTGTACAAATGATTATACACAAAAAGTTCATTTTCAAAATCCCAGTTCTATTGTAAGCATGGAGTGCGTTCTCTTTATTAAGAAGACAACATGATGACACAAAACAACTACACACCCTTAATCTGTTGTACTACACCTATTAAGACCCATATCTCGCTATAAGCTCTTATTGTGTGAAATGTCTTTAGATAAAGAAATCTCTTTGATTGAGTATTCTAGTGTGTGTGTGTGTGTGTGTTAAAGAGGGGGAGGAGGGGAATTTCTGCCGGTATGTGTCACGGGCCGAACTACTGGGTTCAAGCAAGTTCTAACAAGACAAATGAGTCAGTTGGAAACCAATAGGATTGTGAAACGTGATGGATATTTGGACATTTAACATGTTTTGTTTATTTTCTGCTGAACTTAATTCATTCCTAACAATTCCAGGTTATCTTTTTAAAAATTAATCAGCTTATAAAAACAGATGAATTGAATAGTGTGTTGACATACATAAGCATAGGAGCTCTTTTGCTTTGAGCCACCTGGCATTGCCATTGACTATTATTATTATTCATAAATTAAAACTAACTTACTGTACTGCAAGATGTAGGTATTTAGCATATTAAAGAGCCAAACCATATAATTTAGCAACTGAAAATAGTTCCACGCTTCTGTAAGTGTTTTACAGCGAAAGGAGAACTTTTTGACAATTAAATACATTTTTCATTGCCCTTAAAAGTTTTCTGTTACCACAAGGCCTAGACTACAAGTTAGTCAGGATCTGCAGAACAGAAATCGCTTTCACTTGATGTAACCATAGCAACCGACGGCTGCTTCAGAGTTTTTCGGTGTAAGTTTTGGACGACACATTGTCTAAATAAGTGAACGCTGTCATTATTTAATAATTTAGTAGAGTTTTACATATAACAAATCTGAACCCAAATATATTGTGGTTAAAAGAGTTGACACACATAAAGAAAAGGAAAACTGGGTTGCATTCACGATGTTGCAACATAATAACCTACTTCTTAAAACAGACTTTTCGAAACACACAGAAGAGCCTGCATAAAGAACCGGTTAAGAATGGTTCTGTGTGAGTTTACAGTGCCTCTTTGGCAGACTGACCATACAATCATGCTTTTCAAGTTTCTGTAGTTCACCCACCTTCTGTGCTTGCGCGATGGCCTTTCTCACAACCTCTTTGATATGCGTCGTCTGTCCTTCCACTGGCGGTTGCGTGTACACATTGACGCGCGTCACTCCGCGGTAAGAATTGCAGTCTGGCCATCCGAGGTCCAGATTCGGTATGGAGGTATCAGAGCGATCCGGCCAATACTGCAATGAAATCGCACCGTCCTCTCCCTCTGTCGTGCCATCTGGTTTTTGATGCTCAGAACCGGGTTTATAATCTTCTATGCTCCGACGCAACCACTCGAGTTCGGGTTCCGACAGAAAAGGACGCAGCTCGCGTTCTTTCACACAAGCGTCAAACGCGTCGCGTCCTTTCGTAATAAGCGCTTCAAGCGCGAGCCGCTGATCCTCGCTGTAAAAAAACTCCGGTTTGGATTCATTCAGACGCCAGTTCACATGATTGTCATCAAGACACTGAACCTGAGAGAGAGCCATAGCGTTTCCGCACACAAACCGAAATAAAGCGGATTCTTATTTCTTCGCGTTATTGTATTTAAGTCTCACTATGATCCCAGAGGAGTTTTTTTACTCTTCATAAAGTTTGTTAACGACTAGAAAAACTCCTTTTGCGATCAATGTAAAGGGTTTCCATTGTAAAGTGAGACCTGGCGATTGTCTTTTCAAAAGATAAAGCGGCTTAGCAAAAACTTACGCACCAAAAGCTCGTTTTTTTCATAAAACGTAAAGGCGAAATGTTTTAAAGTTATGAAAGATGTGTTATTTGATCATTTTTCCCCAAGCAGAGTCCGAGTCCTAGTTCAGTAGCTACAGGACGCAGTTGACCGCTGAGCCGGAGATCATCTTTCAGTTAACTAACAGGTAGAATAGAACAAAGCATCTCCACAGGCTCTGGTGATTAGACACACCTCAGTCACCTGACCGGGAGGGGCACACACACACACATACACGCGCAACAGACAGCAGCCAGACAGACGGGATCCGAGTTTAGGGTATTCCACAAAAGCGTGAACCCGACGACGAAAAACGAGCTTCCGGATTGTTTACCAGAGTGTTGCAAGTTCAACAAAACTTTCTTCCACGTCTCCCGATATAAATAAAGTCCAGTTATTGTTAGTTGTTGTCCAGTAGGGTCCTGTGGGGCTTTTGTGTTACTTTGCCCTACTTCTGAGGAGCTGGAAAGAGGAAGAGGCTGGAAGTCTGGTTGCTTGAGCGCCGATGACGCGGCGTGAGGCTGAATTGTACACGGTTGAGTCAACAGTTACGTGGGTTTGGGCGGGGCATCCGGGAAGAAAAAAAAGTTGCAGGAAACCAAAGAAAGTGAAAGAAACGCTTCCTATTTCCTCCCTCTGACTTTGCAAAGTATGCAGACACTTAAATGGGCTCCTGGGGTTAGCTGTCACACATGGAAGCTGCCACAAGAACTTTATTTGGAAACCATTTGCATTAATGTGCAGTTTTTTCTTCTAGCAATGGTTTTATATATCATGCTATTGAGACAGTTAACTGCAGCTTCTGTTTGATACATTTGATAATTTAATGAAAGGTTTGTATTCCTATTTCTTTTTTCAGGAATGATTTGTTTCTTAATTGTCACTTATTGGCCCAGGTTCACGAACAGGGCTTAGCTTAAACCAGGACTAGGCATTAGTTTAATTAAGATTTTTAAGCAACTTTTACAAAAATGTCTTATTTGAAAATATTACAGGCGAGCATCCTAATACAGAATAATGACACTGACATGTTTTAAGATATGTCAGAGCAAGATATTTTCATCTGAGACAGCTCAAACTTGCAATTTAGTCTGGGACTAGGTTAAGACTTGTCTGTGAAACTGGGGGATTATGTATTATATGTTTATTTTAAATCATACTATTATTATTAGTCCCACTATTATGGGAAGGTGAACCCAAGTATTTACCTGATATTGTCAATTAATATTTAAAAAATTAAAGAATTATTAATAATAATTATAATTTATAATAATAAGTGGGCCTTGAAGCATCCTGAGATGTTGCCACAGTTCTTCTGGGTTTAATCTTCCAATTTGTTGTGTTTCGTCATGTCATTCCAGAGCGACTGGATGATGATGAGATCAGATATCTTGAGTGGAGCACTGGCTGTTGTCAGACACCTTACGCAAACAAAAATCTCACTGGATTATTACAATTAATGCTAAAATGAATGCTTGGAAAAATATCAATAAATTACCTACTGACATTTCCTACTGTATATTTTCCTACAGCCTCCACTGTGTGTTTGTGTGTAAACTTTATCATTGCATGTTCTTTTTTCTTCAGACACGGTGGGTTGTGTGGACCCTGAAGAGTGTGTAAAGGTGTGCGGTGCAGAGGTGGGCTGTTCCAACATTGCATTTCCAAAACTGGTCATCGAGCTCATGCCCAGCGGTAATCGGGATCACTTTTTTTTTCCTAAATTGTATATATGTTTGAAATGTTAATGTACTTTACCAAATGTGTAATCCTTTTCATGGTCTTTTTTTATAGCATAAATCATGCAATTGTACATGTGTGTTCCAGGCCTCAGGGGGTTAATGATAGCTGTAATGATGGCCGCTTTAATGTCATCGCTGACCTCCATCTTTAACAGCAGTAGCACCCTCTTCACTATGGACATCTGGAAGAAGTATAGAAGAGGTGCTAGTGAGAAGGAGCTGCTGTTGGTTGGCAGGTGCTGTGGCTGTGTTTGTTTGCATTTCAAGCACGGAATTGTGTTGCCTATTTAAAATCATTAATCATTATGTAATGAAAGGTTACTTTTCGTCTAAGATTTAACATCATGGTCTTTTTTTTCAAAAGCAATTACATGAAAAAATGTAGAAATGATTCATAGCCTCAAAACATAGTATGAGCTAGACATCAAGGAGTAGATTAATCATTTAGATTAGCTCACATTTATGCCCTGTCATTTGATTGAGATCTATTTAAATGGAAATAAAACCACAAATATGTACAGAACTAGACAAGGGAGGAAGGCTAGCCAAATAATAGGGATTAAACTAGTCTAATAGGATCTAGATTTTGTAGTGCAACTTAATTTATTGAGTTTCCATATTAAGAGATGTGACTGAAACTGAAGATGATCATACAAATATATATCCATTTGTTTTCCCAGGATAGTGACTGTTATTTTGGTGGTGATAAGCGTGGTCTGGATCCCAATTCTTCAGAGCGCTAACAGCGGTCAGCTCTATGTTTACATCCAGTCAGTAACCAGCTATCTAGCCCCTCCTGTTACTGCCATTTTTGTAATGGCTGTTTTCTGGAAAAGAACTAATGAGGCGGTAATGCACATACATAAACACTGTCTGAGTCCTCACTTAGACTATGCACATATTGACATACCAAAATGAAACACTAAAATGCATTTCTAGAAACCACTTCTCTCTCGCGAAGAAGGAATGCCTGCCTGTTTTGTTGTGGCACATAAGTGAGGGTGTGTGTATTTGTCTGAGTACATGAATGACAGCAAAAGAGCGTGTAACTTTCACTTGGAAGTGATTGATAAGATAGATACTTTTATTGTACAGATAGTAGGTTACACCTTAGCACAGGCCATTTTATTGGTGTGGCTGAGTCATTATATATTGTGTTTTTCAAACAGAAAAAACATTGATAAGTCACACCTGTTTATAAGCTGCACTTTATTTTATTATTCAGTACAATCTTCTATCCTGTTTATTACTAAATGATAGATAGATAAGGTAGATACCAGTGTGAAATGTTTCTTTGATCTTTGCTTGGAATAAACAGGATATATCCTTAGAACAGGAGAAACACTGTGTGATGGATTGTCATATTCATGATAGAGTGCAGTAAAAAAGGTCCCGTGATTCATTAGATTCTGTGAAATCCCCCCAAACCAGATGTGTTTTGGAAAATATGCTGAGAATTAATGTTTCAGAAGGATTGTGGTGTACCAGGCCTATTTATCTCGGATGTTTAACTTTGAGTAAAGAACAAAACTGCTGTTTTCTCATCGACTGCATTCAAATGACCGTATCCGCTCACATCGTTGGTAACTTAGCACAAGATTAGCTGTTAGCCAGGCAGTTTAACAAAAGAATGAAAACCTGTTGAACTAAACATTTAAGAGCTTTAAAACTGGGAGGGTGGGATCTCAAGATTCCTTTACGTTTTTACCCTGAAGGGACATATCGACAGTTATCCTCCATCCCCCGTAGCACAAAGGAGATACCCATTTTAGTTTGTGAGATCTCAGATAAGTGCTCTGAAAAAAAAGGCATTAAGTAGAGAACTTTAATGTTTGCTTAAGATTTGAGCATGGTATGGTGAATGCTAATGTTACCCCAGGAAAAAGTAGCCCGCCTAAAGAAACTAAAACTGGCCGGGTGGCATTCATAGGGTAAGATATAAATTGTTACAGTGAGCGCATTTGTGTAAAAGCATCCGTGTGAGTCAGTGACACAAAATTTGTGAAAATAAAGTCAGTTTAACTTACATAATAGATATCTGCTGTCTTTACATGCAACACATTTTTGGCAAAACACTTGAATAAATATGACTGAAATATGACATGCTTCACAGGAATTGTTGTTTGTCAAGGGACTTTCACACCTCACTCCACCCTAAAGTACATTAAATGAGCAAATAAGAGCCTGCCATGTCAGGAATCTCAGCTCAGAGTTCATTCAGTGCAGCCTCTCAAGATACCTGGAATGTTTAAAAATAAATAATTAGTTTAAAAGTTTCCCACGCTCATATAACAAACTGAGGAACACTGTAGCTCTAACAGTAGAGCATGATGGGTTCGATTCCCTAGAAACTCAGAAAGTGTGTATCTTGAAATGTTTTGGTTAGAGTATCTGCCAAATTAAATAGAAAGAGGTGTCTTTAAGAGTTTCCTCATGTGTGTTTTTTTTTTTTGGTATTTTGTATGCAGGGAGCATTCTGGGGCTTGATGGTGGGACTAGCAGTGGGATTGACGCGGATGGTTCTAGAGTTTGCGTTCCCTCCCCCCCGCTGTGGTGTTTATGACCCTGCTCCCTCTGTCCTGAGGAGTGTACACTACCTGCACTTTGCCATCATACTCTGTGCCCTGACTGTTATTGTCGTGGTGGTGATCAGTCTACTGACCCCTCCACCCACAGACGAACAGGTAATAGCCTCTCTTAGAAAATGCTTTCAGATAAAAAGCAATGAATATTAAATAATTAATAATAATAATTCTGACCTGAGTCGATAAGAATTTTTTTTACTTAAAAATCACTTAACCAAAGCTGCATAATTTCACCTAAAATACACAAAAGAATAATTTTAATATAATTTAATATATTCTAAAATTGTATGCATTTCTTGGAAAAGCTAAATTTTCAGCATCATACTAAAATGCTCAAAAAAACTTTTCTTATTATCAAAGTTGAACTTCCTAATATTTTCCTTTTCATTCCATTAATAGAATATTTAAAAGTGCAGAATTTGAAATAGTCATGTTTTGTAACATAAATATTGATTAATTTAATGCATAATGCATCTTTGCTAAACATAGTGTTGATTTCTTTCAGTAAAACCTTACTGACATCAGAGTTTAAATACTGTACTTGAGGCAAGTGTTTTGCATTATGCAAACAGTAGTGCAATACGCTACATTGGTGCCACATGGCCTGCAAGCATGTTTAATTTAGCAATTTATTGGTATATTGTGCTACATTTTAAAATACCTTAACTTTTGACAGTAAATGTCACTTTATTTGTTTAACTGGAAATAGAGGGTTCAGTCAAGTGCACTGCGTTACAGGCTACAGAATCAATATGCTAAAAAAAAAATTATTGCATTATTACGGAGCCCCGCACATGACATGCAAGAAAGAAAAACTTGTGCATATGATTACTATTGTGTTCCCTTGAATTGTTTTTCTTTTGATTTATATTTGTTGTAGAATTCTTAATCAATCCTTTGCTTTAAAATTAATTTGAAATGTACTAAATTTAATAAAACCCCATATATATATATATATATGTGTGTGTGTGTGTGTGTGTGTGTGTGTTTTAGTGCTGTCTAATGATTAATCAAGTCCTAAATAAGTTTTTGTTTACATAATATATGTGTGTACTGTGTAAATATTTTCAACATATTCTGTATGTGTGTGTATTCATATATACATAATAAATATACCTAGCACACACACATATATTACACAAACAAAAACTTTATTTTGGATGTCGTTTGACGGCATATATATGTATGTATATCATGTCTCAAGTGGCTTGTGTTTGATTTTGTTTCAGACACATAATCTTACCTGGTGGACTCTACATAACAGCACTAAGAGAGAAATACCCCTACAGAAAGTGACTACACTCAGCCGCAGGACAGATGGTATGGGACACACACATTTGTTTCACATCTCATAGACTGCCATTGTTTTTCCATCACCTAAACAGAACTGTAGCCCTAAATATAAAGCTAGATTTAAATAGAAACATGATTTGGCTAAAAGCCCCATAAACTAGTAAGGACTAGTCAGTCAACAGGTTTCACTATATTGGTAAGGGCATTTTTGACATTTTAGACTTCACAAGTAGTCAAACCTATACACAAACACACACACTAATCCAGCTTCCTAATGCAGAACGGAGGTGTGTGAGGAGTTTACAGCATGATAGATCTCATGAGGATTGTTGTGGCCTATTCATCAGGGTGTGGTGCTGTTCTACATTTCTGTATCAGTTGACAAAACAAAGTGTCTTATATGCGTGAGAACACACACACACAAGGAACTGTGAAAATACCAATTGTCATTTTCTTGGTTTTGACTGAAAGCTTACTGCACACAGTGGATTACTACAATGTTAGAAAATTGTAATGTAGTTTAAAATAAAATGTCTCAGCATGCAATCATGCAATATGTCATTTGATTAATAAGTCATGATAATACTTTTGCATTCCTTTAAGAACCTTGGAAAGCATGTAAATGCCAGTTTATGAGCATGCAATCATTCAGTATTTAACAAAGCAGCATGGTATTAATGTATTATTTTATCACTGTACAACACCCTTGCAAGCTAATTTCACATTAAGCATTCCTGTTTAGGTTGTGAGTCTGTGCGCAGGGGTAAGTGTGTCCGCACCGCAGGGTTCTGTAGCCCTCGACCAGGACGGCTTGCAACCGGGACACCACCTCCTACGATTCCCAGCACCAGAGAAGATCCTTTCTGGTCTCGTTTCTGTTGTGTCAATGCCATCATTCTCATGTGTGTCAACATCTTCCTCTACGCTTACTATGCATAACACACGCCCCCACACACATAGTTTTTTGTCTTTTTGTTACAAATGCATCACCTATACTTCTGATAGACTTTCTTGCAATTGGGGGTTTATATGGAGGAAACAAGCTTCCATTAAATCTCTTCAAATTATTGGGCTACATAAAATATTTTATAGAGTGTTTAAATACTTGTTCAGTTAGATATACATATATATGCTTATATGCACTACGTAAAAGAAGTGTATGTTTGCCTTTGAGAATAAAGCAAAAAATAAATGATCATGAGTTTTCTTAAAGTGCATGCTTAAAAGGTAATAAGTTACACTTATATTAAGAGCTTTTAGTGTGTGTTTGATAAATATATGCACATTGACTGGGAGAGAAATAAATATGCTCATTAGATACTCCCAAAGATGTGGGTGTAAATTTAACTGCCATTTTGCTTCTTGAAAATAAATGATCAGTGATTAAACTATAATTTTCTGTACAGCATGTCAATGACTGTGTAATTTGTGTCTTAATAATTATTAGCGTGAGAGTAGCCGTAGTTTATGAGTGTAAGAACAGCTTGTGAATGATTTGAACAACAGACATTTCAGCTGGGTGTTCAATTTTTTTCTCTGAATTTATGTTGTTTTATTGTTAATGTGAAAAAGCAAATAGACACATTAAAGTCATAAAGCATATGTGTAAACCAAGTGTTTTTTTTTTTTTGCAGATTTGGGCTAAATGTACTAAACCTCCTTTACATTTTGAATACAAGTACAAGCAATACACTTAGCAAATAAAAGTTTATTTTTTTTCCTTGAGTTGACAGTTCATAGAGACAATATGTGCTTGTAAAATACACACAATAATACACCTGCTATATATCTACAAAAGTTATAGATTTGTGTCTACCATAACACAACATAAATAGCAATGCTTGCTATCTAAACGTGTACAGGCAATTTAAATGTTAATAGATTTTGAGTCAGCAGTTTGACTGTATCATATTTTATTGCACGGCATGTCAGAACGGCAGCCTTGCAGCAAAGCCTTGCTCGCTGATGTACTGTTTATTTTGCATATCATTGAACAGCAGGAGGATTTTCAAGGTAACAATAATAGTTTAACCTTTAATTTTACACATCATACATGACAATGTAAATTAAATACATTGCTTGTTATAAATTAACTAATCAGTAGAGAGTAGTTATTTGAATTATGTCACTCAAAAACAATATCAGCTTATATTATTGCTTATTTTTGGTCATGACGTAAACGGTAATAGATGTTCCAAATGTTTTCACATGGCATAGGTGGATCCAACATTTGTTTTCCATTTGAACATCAGTCAGCGGTCTTCCTGAACAGACATGTGAATGATAACAATGAAATCACTCCCTCTCGCTATAGTTAAATAGTTAATAATAGTTAAAGAAATTAATAATAATTAATATATAAAAAAAGTATGAATGAACACATGTGGAGTTATGTACTTAACAAAAAAAGGTGAAATAACTGAAAACATCTTTTATATTCTAGTTTCTTCAAAATAGCCACCCTTTGCTCTGATTACTGCTTTGCACACTCTTGGCATTCTCTCGATGAGCTTCAAGAGGTAGTCACCTGAAATGGTTTTCACTTTACAGGTGTGCCTTATCAGGGTTAATTTGTGGAATTTCCTGCTTTATCAATGGGGTTGGGCAATCAGTTGTGTTGTGCAGAAGTTAGGTTACTACACAGCTAAACTATACATTTGAGATTATGACAGTATTGCAATTTAACTTTAACTCACATAAACGCAATAATGGTATTCTGCTCATAATCGCAGCAAGCATAATCGTATTAACATAGGTGGCCTATGCCAATTTTAATCGAAATATACAGACATGTAACACCTTAATCGTAGTATTGCCACTCTGACCAGTTTTGTACAGCTTTTACTGCTGTTTCCGCTATTAAAATAGTTTAGTTTTGTGTGTAATGGCAAAACATGATTATTTATCAATTAGTTTTTTATAGAAAATGTTTGAAGCATTTTTGTTTGTTAAATAGCCTAACCTTATACGTTTATTTTTTTTTTAAAGCAACGACCAGGAAGCCTGCATCAGAAAGATAGTGATGCCTTTTTTAAATCATCACGACTTGGCTAAAATAAAATCAATGTAGCCTATATACTAAAATTATTCAAGCACAAAAATGTTTCAACGTTATACCTCACTATAATAATAAATGTGCACATATCCAAATATGTTCGGAGACTGCTCACTCCAGGACATGGAGGCACCAGCACAAGCACTTTAATTTTTTTAGTGAAGACAAAATAGCCTTCATTGTCATTTTTTCTGATGAAGGTAAGATCCATCATTTGGAAGGGACTACTTTTATTTGTGTGCACTGACAATATCAACAAAACATAATTTTCTGCTTTCGCTTCTTGAACAGGAGCAAAAATTGAACGAAAAGACATCATCAATGTATCTATGGAAAGCTTTAAATTACCACTTTAAATGACCGCAAATTACTACTAAAAATATCTAAAACAAAAACTCCTTATTATAACCTAATCATAATCCATTAAGATGACTTGCATATAAGATGAGTTACATGTGGCAAGATTGTAATATTCGTCTTTGCGACACAAAATCTTGGAAAACACTTATTACTAATTATTTTAAATATCTCCTTACTATTTTACTATTACACATTTAAGGTAATTACTTTTACATGAATGATGTGACGCGTACCTGTGCAGTGCAATATGCAGAATAGAATTGTTTTTGGATAAAAAAAGCATTGCATTTCGGGGGGGGAAAAAACACTCACTGCCTTCACTCTTCTCTAGAAACACCGACAGCAGTATAGGCAAACAAATTGCCATTACATTGTTGCTAGAAACAGCATGGAATATAATCATAAACGTGTTTTTCATTAGATGTAAAATAAATTTAAACCACGGATAGTGGTTAGGTAACGCACCTGCGCTCTTTCTGAATCCATAATTTGTCCTATGCAGTGGAGTATGTGATTATGGCAGTAGAAAATAAACCACAATTCTTAGCGAATAATAAGAATATGGAAATAGCATGTGAATGGGAGTGAATAGTTTGCTCTGGACATGTAAATATCATAATGTGATTAAGTCCTTACTCAGATTATTTGATATATTCGTATTATTTGTGCACATGTAAGCGTAGTCACTGTTGGGTATTTATTCAAAATTGAAGGCAAACTGAACAAGCATGGCAACCACCGCATCCTGCAGTGACATGCCATTCCATCTGGTTTGCGTTTAGTTGGACGATCATTTATTTTTCAACAGGACAATGACCCCAAACACACCCCGGGGCTGTGTAAGTCATATTTGACCAAGAAGGAGAGTGATGGAGTGCTGTGGCAGATGACATGGCCTCCACAGTCACCAGACCTGAACCCAATTGAGATGATTTTGTGGAAGCTGGACTGCAGAAGACTGCAAAAGGGGCCAACAAGTGCTAAACATTTCTGGGAACTCCTTCAAGACTGTTGGAAAACCATTTCAGGTGACTACCTCTTGAAGCTTATCGAGAGAATGCCAAGAGTGTGCAAAGCAGTAATCAGAGCAAAGGAAGAAACTATAAAAAGATATTTTCAGTTATTTCACCATTTTTTGTTAAGTACATGACTCCACATGTGTTCATTCATAGTTTTGATGCCTTCAGTGAGAATCTACCAATGTAAATGGTCATGAAAACAAAGAAAACATATTTTAAGAAAACAGAAGGTGTGTCCAAACTTTTGGCTGTATATATTTGAAAGTTGCATTCAAAATCTTTATGGCTCAAAACAAAAGATAATGTCTCTGAGATTCACCCAGTTTTTGTCACTCCTACGATTCAGGTTTATTATGTGCAGTGCTGGGTAGTAATGGATTACATGCATTTTAATTACACATACATATTTTTGGAATATGATTACGTAATCCAGATTACATTACATTTTGAACTACCCTTAACCAGACTACAGTTACTTTTTTGTTCATCACATCATTAAACATTATTAAGTCTTTAAAACATGTTAAAATGAACAAATTCACATTATTTCATATTTACAAGTAATGCAGAGTAATGTTTTGTCATAAGAAGCCCTTAATATATTTACTTGAAATTACCCTTAATGTAAAACGTTAATAATTAATTAACATATTTACATTTTCTCAGTTCTTAAATTAGTTACTGGTTACATGACATATAGACAAATAAAATATTTAATCAGTTTTGGTAAGTGTTTGATTTTTTTATTTTTTATTTTTTACTTTTTACTTTTCATTAAACTTACTGTACCAGTACCTGCATTCAAATACTATATAATCAAAAAGTATTCTAAAATGTTTTATGCAATGGATAACGTTACTAACTACAAAATATTTAAGATGATAGAAGAAGCTCTTACCAGGGAGAAACGCGTCAAAGCCCATGTCCTCTATTGCTGCCTTCAGCTCCTCAGGGGTCGTCACTATGGGGTCATATTGAAAGATTCCCTGATGATTGGCCAGTGACACTCGTGCTGATCTCACTCCTTTCTTCTGCGAGATCATGTCCTCGATGGACTGAACGCAGGAGCCACAGGTCATGCCCTCGATGTGGATCTCTGCGACTGATACCAGTGGCTGGAGAAAGCTAGGCTCTGGTGAAGTAGCTTTAAAAGTCCCTGGAGGAAGGCCTTCGATGGCCTTCTGTAGCTCCACCACTGAGATTTGTTTTGGGTCATGCTGAATTGAAGCTTGTCGGTTCTCCAAGGACACAACAACAGAGCTCACGCCAGGCAGCTGGGATATATTGTCCTGAATATTGACCACACAAGACTTGCAGTGCATCCCTATCACCTGAAGCACTGTAGTGAGGGAGGAGTCTGTGGACAGCTCTGAAAGCTTCTCCTCTGGAGAGGAGTGTTTATGAGCGCTGAGCAGGCGCTTCACTTCACTCGCTGAAAGCTTCAACTGATGAGGTTTTGACTTAACAATGGCCTTGAAACCTGCCACCTCGATTTGTTTCACGATCTCTTCCACCATGATGATGTAAGGCAGAAAGAATACAGTGGCCTCCTGGGATTCTAGAGAAACTGAAAAAAACAAACTCAATTAAACTCAGGAAACAACTTTACATACCTATGTAAGAGTGTGTGTGTGTGGGGGGGGATGCATTTGTGGGTATTGGTGTGTATGTGTTAAATATTCTAAAGTGTTACCATATATATTATATAAACACACACACTGCTCAAAAAAATAAAGGGAATACTTAAACAACACAATGTAACTACAAGTCAGTAACACTTTAGTGAATGCCCTTTTGTGCCCATTCGGGAAGCAACACTTGACAATCAATTTTTAACATGCTGTTGGGCAAATGGAATAGACAACAGGTGGAAATTACAGGCAATTAGCCTAAAATTAGACATTTCTAATAAAGGAGTGATTCTCCACAGACCACTTCTCAGTTCCTATGCTTTGTGGCTGATGTTTTGGTCACTTTTGAATGCTGGCGGTGCTTTCACTCTAGTGGTAGCATGAGACGGAGTCTACAACCCACACAAGTGGCTTAGGTAGTGCAGCTCATCCAGGATGTGAGCTGTGACAAGAAGGTTTGCTGTGTCAGGAGACAGGCCAGTATATCAGGAGACGTGGAGGATGCAGTAGGAGGGCAACAACCCAGCAGCAGGACCGCTACCTCCGCCTTTGTACAAGGAGGAACAGGAGGAGCACTGCCAGAGCCCTTCAGCAGGACACAAATGTGCATGTATCTGCTCAAAGGGTCAGAAACAGACTCCACGAGGGTGGTATGAGGGCCCAACATCCACAGATGGGGGTTGTACTTATAGCCTAACACTGTGCAGGACGTTTGGCATTTGCCAGAGAACACCAAGATTGGCAAATTCGCCACTGGCGTGCTGTGCTCTTCACAAATGAAAGCAGGTTAGCATTGAGCACATGTGACAGGCGTGACAGAGTCTAGAGACACCGTGGAAAACGTTCTGCTGCCTGCAACGTCCTCCAGCATGACCGGTTTGGCAGTGGCAGTAATGATGTGGGTTGGCATTTCTTTGGAGGGCCCTCAGGGTCCCGTTCCCCATAGCTGAATCCAATTGAGCACATCTGGGACATCATGTCTCGCTCCATCCACCAAAGCCACGTCGCACAAATCAAATATATTAAAATAGAACGTTGAATAATGCAAATATTTCACAATATTAGTATTTTACACTGTTTTACATCAAATAAATGAAGTGGATCTCTTTGTGTGTGTTAGAGCTGCACGATTCTGGATAAAATGAGAATCACAATTCTCATATATTCTTAGAATAAAGATCACGATTCTGGAGAACTTTTTTTATTTTAAAGATTTACCCCTGAAAAATAAGTTATCAAACAGATGTGAATTGATGGGAGACAAAAATATGAAAACACGGCTAGTGCATTAGAAAGTGAGTCCTTTCTATTTTCCATTTCAACCCCCAAGCTGATTACTTTTACAGACTGATAAACAAAAGTGGACTTGAGAGCAAAAGACGCCACATGTGAACGGTCCCTAAATCACAGTCTAAACGCACTGCTCCTGCTCTGCATACGCACGCTTCCGTCCGCACTCGTCCCAGATTAAGTATACTTTCAAAGCCAACACAGTCTCACAAGCAGTTCG
>JAUCMT010000001.1:5435840-5447166 GCA_032357475.1 Enteromius thamalakanensis
TAAAAGTGGTTCCCCTATGATTACGAGCCAAAGAACCACTTTTAGTGCTATATAGCACCATTTGTTTTTAGAGTGTATGCTTTTGGGTTTGTCATTCTTATCAGCCTCTAATTCAGATCTCATTTCTGTAGGGTCACTGTCCTGAGGAGTTTCTGCAGCCCTGCTCTATCACACTCCGCTGTAATGTTCAAATAATCCTGCAGACACTGGTTAGCTGATTTGAATGAGTTTAAGAACTACTCTTTGCCTTAACTCTGCCTTCCCTCTTCGTGGTTCAGAATGACGTTACTTTGTTCTAAAGCGGAACATTCACGAACACACAGAATGCATTTTGTGGTGATGTCATAGCAGTGGTTGTTATGGCAACCTAACCCGGGTCACAAAACTAATGCAGATATCATATGTCTGGCAAAGAATCAGATCGTGCAAAAAACATGTTTAATCCACTATATAAATGGCCTCGGAAGTTTTTGTGTAATGGTATTAATTAACCCTAAACCTGTAAAAACATGTAGCATGTTCAGATCACAAACTCAAAAAAAATATATATATATATTAATTTATGAATAATTTTTTTCCAAATGACTACATATTCAAATGCCCCCAAAGGGAGAATGCCAGATTTGGCTTACTTCAAATAATGAAGTAATGAGTAATAATATCCCCATCCTTTCTGCAATATTAAAAATATATTACAGCCAAAAGCAGCATATTAAAGTAAAACATGAAGCTTGGTGCTCAACGCAGTGAGAAGAAGAATTTAATTATTTGTGTTTAAATGACTAGATCATGCAAAAATGAAAATTTGCTAAATATTTACTTACCTTCAGGCCAGTCGAGATGTAGAAGAATGTGTTTCTTCATCTGAACAGATTTAGAGTAATGTAGCTTTCCATCACTTGCTCACCAATGGATCAATATAGTGAATGGGTGCCATCAGAATGAGAGGTCAAACAGATGATTAAAACATTATAATGATCCACAAGTAATCCACACCACCTCAGTCAATCAGTTGATGTATTGTGAAGTGAAAGCTGCATTTTAACTTTAAACCATGGCTTCTGGCTAAAAGAAAAAGTTCATAATGCATAATAACACTTACTCCAATGAAATAGGTCAGTTGTCATCTCGCATTTAATAATATGGTTGTTTAGAACTGCTTTGCTTGTAAATCATTATATATTCAAATGACAAGACATTTTCACTTGACAAACCAAAATGATGGATCTAAGAGCACTTATATTTTGACTAGAAGTAGCGTTTTGAGTTTAAAACACCATGGTGGATTTGTTACTTATGAACACACAGCTGATCTCTTCACAGGTGAGGTCTTTTTTGATGGACTGGAGTGGTTTAGATTACCTGTGGATTATTGTGAGGATCTCATTCGGCATCTTCTCATTAAATTACAGTCTACATGAAGAATGTAGAGCTCTGTTTTGTAGGACACACATATGAAAAGTTTGATGTACCGCAGAAGTAATTCAACTTTATGTCGAAATGACTTTTTTCTAGCGCAATACACAATATTTGGGATGGTGTTCGCTGATACATTTTTTCCCATCAATCTAAAAAAAAACAGCTAATCTGGAACAGCATTAAATGTGGAATAAAAATAAAGCATGATATTCTTACTTTAACTTGACTAAAAAAAGACTAGCAGGCGAATGTGGTTGTTCTTCTAGCCTATGTTCTCTGACACCAAAACAAAGCCGATTAAGGCCTGGGTGAAAATGGTAATCAAAGATCAGTCTTTGAGGGGTCAGAGGTGAGAGTGGACTACATGTCCTCAGGGATGAGCTCATTAAGAGTAGGAGAGACAACGGTAATGATCTGAGATGACCATTTCTGAAGTAGAAGGGCTCAGGTCACCTAATACTGGATAAAACAAGTAATTCTATGAAACTGTGCCCTAGAAATAACATAAATCTTTAAGGCAAATTTATGCCGTCAGGGGAGTGTATATGAAAAAGCTAGAAATGTTTTGCCTGAATCTGGACCTGTTCCTGGGGGAATCCCTGTCCTCTACATCTCACTTTCTTCCGGTAGAAATAAACTGCGCTGCTGTGGACGACGCGCGTTTGTTCTGAACTGAGACAGAGAGAGACAGAGAGAGACAGAGAGAGAGAGAGAGAGAGGAGTTCTCCTCCCGACACCGAGCGCGTCACGCGTCCAGTAGAAACTTCAGGCTTCTGAGACGATTGAGCCAAGACGCGCTGCGCTGACCCTCGCGCTTTTCACGGAGTATTATCACACAAGGAGTTCTCTAAACCAGATGTAACTGAGAGTTTTATGCATCATCCCTGTTTCTCGGATCCTTTTTATGAAAAAGGGACGTGATGGGACTAATTTTATGTGGGATTGAGAGCCGCAGTTGAGAGCATGAGCCAGAACGTGCTGTCATTTCACACACGGTAGGAAAACTACACTATAAAAATGTTTGCCTTAATTTATTGCATGGAACTGGCAGAACTTTACCTTATTTAATGCAGTGACGATGTTGCAAGCTGTAGGGAATGGCATTTGTTGGTTGACTGTATTTCACAGTATGATAAAATGATGTAATACTAATTTACCAAACTGTTTAAGCTAATAAATCTGTTTGCTACTGAAAAATTTGATGAAAATAAGAAGGACGGGACGATGGAAGGCTACATAATGACTTTGATGTAACGTGAAAACAGGTATTAAATGTTACACAAAATAACGTCGGTGTAACGACACTAAAAGATGCATCAAAACAGTAACAAAATAACAAACTGAAACATGGGTGGGCATCATTGTTGACATGAGGCTAAAGGAGAATGAAATGTAAACAAATATAAAACATGACATTTTGGGCAGGGAATTCTGGGAATTCCCTTGATTGCCACACTTTTCAAACAGGCAAAGCATATTTTCAGTAATATTTATAGGTACATCTAGGTTATTAATTTATGTTTACTTTATTAAACACGTCAATTAATTTATTATACAGTTTTTTACAGTTAAATACTCATATGTTGGCCTAGAGTAAGCCTGCTGTTACGTAACTTACCAATGAACTGGTTTTTACTGCAGCATTTTTTTACACTATTTTACTGTACTATTGCATGTATTGCCCTTAAAGTAAATACTTTTAATCATATATCTTGGGGTAATTTAATAGCCTTTTTGCATTCTTCTTATAGTGAAATTACTAAAAGTTTTACTGTTTTCTCTAGACTTGTTAAACTGTAATTATAAGACAAATGCTAAAATAATGAAATGAGTTAAAAATGCCAATGAACAATGAGACATGATCATCTTAAAATACATTCTCTGAAATCTGATCCTAATATATATTTTAACTTCTTATTTTTAAATCTACAGTTTTATGCTTAAGCAGAGATTCCCAATGTTGAAAGTTTTATTATAATAATGAATATATTTCCAAGCATGTTTGCTTAGAAGCCCTGCCCATTTCTTTATTTGCCATTGATATACCTTATTTCAAAAACAGCAAACAAGCAAAAAGGATTTCTTCATTGTTTTCATTTGCTGAACTGCACTTAACTGTGCAATTTGTATTCCTTACACAGCAGTTGGCCTCATTTTCAAAGTTGATATTTCTAAGTTTCATTGATTTACAGTTTGGTCTTTAGATTACATTATAAGGTGAGAAAAGTAATAATAATAATCCTGACAAAAAATAGGGTTGCCAGCACTTTCTGCATGGACATCAAAAAAACCTACTGCAGGGAAGAGACGTCAGTTTTGGCTCCACTATAGTGATGGCCTTAATGGTAATGAACAGAGAGCATGATTGATGATACTCTGACTTACCTTTTTGATTAAAGGAACTTGCCATCTCTTAATAAGCTAGCGTTTTATATATATTAAGGTATTTACACAATCAGCCGGAAACTTTGTAACACAAGGGCAAGTGGGTTTCAAAGAACATGAGGGCGAGCAAATTATTTTCTAGATGGACTAACCCTATCCCCATGCAGAGAAAGCTGAATGCATTATGTGCATAAGTTAATATTCTGAGATTGGAGGACTGGTGTATGAGTGATGTTCCCATCAGCAGGGTCGCATTGCAGCCCACCATTCTATCATCATGACCACCGGTGAGGACACAGAACCATCCCTGTGGCCAGATCGGGCCCAAACCAGCCTGACTGCACAGGCTGATGGCCCATGCCTCGAGGAGGCAGAGGACCTGCCCGGTGGCCATACTGGAAGTGGCGAAGCATCTTGGGAGTCTACTGGCAGCGTGGCAGAGGTGAAGGAGAATGTACAGCTTCCATATCCGTCCCTTGCACCAGTGGTGTTCTTCTGGCTCCACCAGAGCACACGACCCCGCAGCTGGTGCCTTGCACTCGTGTGCAGCCCATATCCTTTCTATGTGTGTGCTTTCACTTATTTTCAGTTATAGGATGGTTTACTTGGCTTGAAAGAAATTGCATTTGGAGTATTAGCACTTACAATGGAAATAGTGCAAAACTTTATCATAAGGATATAGTCAAAAAAATAAAAATAACAATAATAAAGAACAAATGAAGTAGAATGAAAATTCTGCAAAGTTTATTAATTAAACTGATAAAATTTAAGTAATAAAATAGCTACGGCCTACCTGGTCTAATCGCATAAACAAACCTTGGCATACTTTTTAGCGAAACACGTGCAAGTGCATATAACTGCAGTTTCCAAGAGGAATGAACACTAGAAGCAGTAAAACTCAGTAACTGGACGAATATCGTGTTATGACTTCAAAACAATATTAATATGCTGGGATATTTTAAAACTGATGCTTTTGAATGTTAAATGCATCATAGATATCCAGCTTCATATCTATGGCTTTTCTTAGACTGTAGGTTTGTTCGGAGGCTCATAAAGTACAGAGATGTACTTGAGTGGCGAGGAGTTCTGGTTCAAATTCTATGTAACCACGGTTCGACAAAACAGTTTAAATCTGCATAAAAGGTAGTTGAATTGGCACGGTTGCGTCAACAAATCCCTTTTTATATCAGTTTTGCGTTTGTTAACACACTATGGGGTAAGGTTATGGTTGGATTTGGTGTTTGGTGTAACATGTTAGAGAGCTGTTTTTTAGTGACAGCCCCTGGATATTTAACCTAATAAAAACACAGCAATATGCACCTATATCAACGTAATACAATTGTGACAGGGTTCACATATTGCACCTGTGTTTTAACTCAGTGGACATTTCTCTTTGAAGTTGAGACAAACTGTGAAGAAAAAATAAAAATGTAGTTTATATAAAAATGTAGTCTAAAGGAATATAAAATACTGCCATATTTGATGAATAAAATAATTACTACACTTTGTTGCAACAAAAGTAATTTTCAGTTACAGATTGACTATAAAAAGCCCTGAGAACCATCACATGTTCTAACTAAATATTATACACTACATACTGTATATTAGTCATCATCATTATTTAATCAGAAATGTGCAAATGGACCAAAATAAAAATACTGCAAAGTGTAAACATTTAAATCTAAAATTAAATAATTATACCTTTTATAAAACAACAAAAGGCATTTTAGTTTCATGTTAATTACAAACAGCCCCTTAAAGCAGTAATCATTTTGTTTGTTTTTACAGTATGCAGTAATTAAACACTGGCAATTAGACATGTTGTGCTGTTAGCACACCTCTCCCTCGCAGTCTTTATCTGGGTGGAGAACTGCTTTTGTTTCTGTCTCACTTATTCATTGTTGTCCCTCTCACTTGGTGATGTTCACCATGGCCGTGAGCCAGCCTGGCTCTGATGAATAATTGCTGCATGCAGCATGCTTTGTCCATATTGTTCACCTGCTTCTCCCCTCTGTGCAATGAAAAAATCATCAAAATTTTAATTTATTGCATTTTCTTAAGTTCTTAAGGGGCTTTGAGAGGCAAGGCAGCCTGTATGCGAAGAAAAAATTACGAGTGAATTCTCCATGTTGCGTCATAGACTCCATCCAGGGAGCTTTTCTTGTGCATAAAGTTATAACACCAAAAAAAATTGTATTCATCAATTCACGTCTGTGCATATCTCATAAGGATTACCCTGGAAATTACCATAGTAGTGTCACTCTGTCCCTTTAGTGACATTATTTGACTCACAGCAGAGAAACAAAGCAATTTGGCCGTGTTATGTAACCGCTGGTCTTCCCCGTTAGTGAGTATTTGCATCTCATGTCTCCTTTCATGCCCTTTGATGTTAACCGTGAGACGTGAGAGTATGATTGTGTGTGATTTCATGCACTTCCCAGGTTGTGAAGCATTTGTCGATTTATTTTCTGAAGGGAACATCTTAAAAGGACACAGTGCTGAGGATGTGTGTGGTTGAAAATATTAAAGAGATGGCACAGCCAAAAATGAAAATCCTGCCATCATTTACTCACCTTCAAACTTTTTCAGACATGTTGAATATTTTTTCTTTAGCTGCACACACAAATGTATTTTGAAGAATGTGTGGAACCAGACTTTAAATGGTCCCCATCGATTTACATAGTACATTTCCCCCTTTTTGTGGAAATCAATTCAGTCCATCAGCCGTTGCCCATTTTCTTTATATCTTTTTTATGTCTAACAAGACACTTACAGTAACAAGGTAAATAAATGATGCAAAGAAATATATTTTTATTTGTGAGGTGAGCTCTCTCTTCTTTGTGTATTTGTAGAATGCACAGATATGTACATTTTCTGAATGATTGTAATGGTTGTTAGGTTCAGATTGAGATGATGATTGCTAAGTGATTAATAATTACCCAATATCAAAAGGGGTCTCTGTGCAGTTGTTCTCACTGCGCTGTAATCCGATCATTAGAATTGACTTTCCACACTATCGTTTTAAAGTGCTGAGATCTACTCTGTTCAGACCGTGCAGTCAATTTCCTACAATGTTTACTATATTAATGATGTAAGCTTTAGCATGATATCTAGGGATTTTTCCCATACAACCACACAGAAGAGTCGTCAATTTGGAAAAAGAGGAAATTTGAGCTCATCTCATGTATTATATAAAAACCATTTTACACATTTGTTCAAAAATGCTTTTTTGCTTTTCCAGTGTTTGCTGAATGAATGATAAATATAGTTTCATATGTGAGGAAGATATCTCAAAAACAGTACAAACCACTCTTTTTCACCCAAAAATAACAGAATGCCGTGAAATGGCGTGAAATGAAATCAGAATGAGTACATGAAAATTCTATTTATCACTGTAACATTTTTAGTATTTAATATGCGTAAGAAAGAGAGTCCAAAACATATTCAGTGGACTTGGTTTCCAAAGTATTTTAATGATTTTTTTTTTAAAGTATTTGACAATCACAACAAATTACAAATACTTAAAGTCCCTTATATGTATAGAAACAATATATTTTGTTTATAGCTAAATAAGTAGTTTGAGAGCATGGGGAAACATTGTCGTTTGCAGTGCTGCATCAGAGATGGCATGTATTAAAATGTGCATGTTGTGCGCTTTTCTTGTGAACATTTTCTGATTAGTGGTGATTGCAGAATCATAGGTAATGTAGTTTTCACCAGGAATTCTGCTGTTAAACATGATTATTTCAAAAACAAGGTGAAGTAATTTACACGTATGGCTTCAACAAAAACATATGGCATCCATTAAAAACCTAAGCTCTGTTCAGCACATTTGTCTCTCAGCCCACAATAAATATTATAGTAAACATTGCTAAAATGAGAAATCAAACATTTACTACGGGATATTCTATTAAACTCATACACATGCATGCCTGCTCAAGATAACTAACATATCAGAGCATGCATATGTGACATTGTGAGCTTCTAGTGTTAGATTTGATAGGTTTTAATTGGTTTATCCCATATGTGGGGGGTTATATGTGTTAATTGAAACCTGGATTCCTGTGTGCATACGTGTGTTTTATTCCTTAATTGCAAGGGCAATCCCAAGGGAAGCCCGAATACACTTCATGGAAAATAACAAGCCAGAGCTCGCCAATACCTGTGTGTATATGTCCAGGAGTATAACAGAGATATTGAGAAAGTGAGGGAATGTCAGATTATGACATTATGTTCTAGGGAGATATGACAGCATTTAGATCTCAAGTGTAAATGTGTAAATATATATATATATATATATACACCCAGACACAGTCCCCAAGGAAACTCTTAATGACACTGGTGCAAAAACTTCACTGATTGGCGATCTCCATGGCTACTGTCACTAATGAATCTCCGGGGTTACAGGTGCTTGTCATTGCTGTCAGGGTAATGGTACTGGTTTCCAAGACAACGGGAGACACTAATGTAAGCTCAGAGTTCATCCTGAGACCGAGAGAGAAGGGAGAGGAAGTGATGAAGTCGGAAAGGAACACTGACATAGAATGTAAAAAGGAGAAAGTAAAAAAAATAAATAAATACTGACTGTTCAAGACAATTATTAATGTTTGGAGCATTCTATTCATAGATTTGTTTTATAAGTATATAAATGGAATAAAAATTAATTTTAGCAATTAATATTTACTGTCTACTGCATTAAAATAAGTGGTGTAATTAATAGCATTTATTATTGTTAAAAGCGCTATATAAATAAAAGTGACTTGACTTGACTATTATGTTTTTCTGTTGGGAGGGTTATAAGCTCTCCTTTCAATCCCGGCTTCGTGAAATAAAAGAGATCAGGCAACTGAGGATACCCATGAAAATATAGATATATAAAAATATATAATATAGAAAATATATGTTTTAAATAGTAATTGCATTACTTATTTATGTAACATATTTTACCTCATTAAGGGAAATATATATAAATAATTACTATTAATTATGATTAATTGCATTTATTTATATAAGCTGCCGTTAGTAACTGTCAGCGAACACACAGTGTAATTAAGAAGGGATATTTCCTTGGTCACCTTCTTACAGTATCACTGCATTAGAGCATGGTGCAAAGGGCCAAAATCGTAAAGGGACATTAATTTGCAAGGCAGAATCAGAAACTCATGTAATTTGTGCAAATGTTTTATTAACTCTACGTTAACTCACACGTATGAATACACTCACACAAAGGGGAAAATGCAAAGAAGGCTTAAGGGTAAACCATTAAGAAAGAGCTAGAATTTAAGTTATGAAAATAGGTTTGACCACCTGTAAAACCGTCAGTTCCATAACTAATACTAAACCTCTGTTTCATTTAGTTATATGTATGATACTTGCATTGCCTCGTTGGTGAGGGTTTAATGCTGTCTCGAAGTCCTGATGGTTCCAAGGTTTTGGTTTGGCAACCACGTCTTCCTGGTTCGAAGAGTAATGAAGTCCAAAAGATGTCCTGACTCTGGTGCTTGTTAGATGAAAGAGGAGCTGGGAGATAGATCTGTTGCGATCCATGGATCTTGAGATACATGAAAAGTCAAGGCTCAGGCCTGGTGTAAAACTTAGGTGTTGCCTGGAGTTAAATCCTCATCTTAGTATCTCAAAGGATGGCAGCCTGTGCTGCAGTCTAGGCCCTCCTTCAATGCGTGTGCATCAGGCCCGTGGGCTTAGGAGACCAGATAGATGGTGTGGTTCCGGCATCCAGAAAAGTAGAAAGAGAGAGAGAGTTTCTGCTGAGTAGGCTTTTAAAACCTGTTGAGGTCACACCTCCTGTGGGTCAACGGCTAATGGGGTGCTGATGCTTTGGAGGGAACTTTTTATGGTTCTTTGTTCCTAAGCATGCTAATTTAGATATGTATGGGATTGGAGGCTGATACACGAATTAGAGGAGATTCTTACAACACTAAATGTTGCAAAGATATCAACATATAACATACATTCACAATTAGATCATCTGAAGATGAGTCCTTAGGTACCAAACATAAAATGTATTTATCTGATGAGGTGGTGTAAGTTGACGATCTATCAAAAACATGCATACCATAAACAAAACGATATACAAGCACAATAACAATATACACTATGACCAGAAGGATATGTGTTCACTCAAAGGAAGTTTTCCTGTGAATTAATTTAGGGAAAGGTCCATTGTCTTTGCAAAAGGGAGGACTAGTCAGAGTTACACATTCCTTGAAGAAAAAAAACGGTCTTATCAGTCGGTTGCCATGGAAATCAGAGGCCTGTTCGCCTCCCTGGGGTGTCAGCTGCTTTTCGAGGGGTGGCTCCAAATTGAGTTGCCCTTTGGGCTTTGAAAGCAATATTACATGTAACAAATAGTTTGTGACTGATTGGTTCAAATGCTACATTTAGAAGAAAATTTGCGAAATGGAGAAAAAATAACGCTCATTAAACAATGAGCACAATGATTCAAACATCTCAGGGTCTTTTTTCTTATGAATAAAAGCAAACAAAAGACAAATGTATTTTAAATACATAATAATACATTTTTGTATAAAAAAAAAATGTATTATTATGAGTTTATGTAAAGTAATTAAATGTTGTTATACAATTTAAATATATTTTCCAAAACCACAGACAAAATAGTACATGTGGCATCTGTGCAAAAAAAAAAAAAAAAAAAAAAAATAAAAAATTTTAAAAAGGTTTTTATAGTAAAATTATGGTTGAACCAAATGGGCTGTTTTAGCAATGTCCTTACTACAATACTGGGTAAATTAAATCTTTGTGACCCTGCGTAGACAGCAATGTAACGCTGTCGTAAAGCTCTTGGATTTCATCAAAAATATCTTCATTTGTGCTCTGTAGATGACAAAGGTCTTATGGGCTTGGCATGACATGAGACGGAGTAATTCGATAATAGAATTTTCAGAATTGTATTCCTTTAAGACCTTTAACAGGAGAAGAAAGATTGATTTCATAAATTAATATCTTTGTATTTTGGCTTGTATTCCACTACAAAACATGACGTCTCATTTTCTGAAAAAATGTAACAAAATGAAGGAGTTTACACTTAATACAAATATCAGTCGACAGTTCGCAGAGAGTTTGACTGACTCTTTGTCTGACAAACAAACAAACCAAACCAGAGAGTAGATTAACGATGGTGGCTTTGAACTTGAGAAATGTGTGCATTGACATCTTTCTGCGGTGAAACAATATCTTCTGATGTTCATTCATGTTTATTTAATGCTATAACCACTAAAGAGGAAAAGATGATCGGATCACATGCCACTTGAATTGAGACACGAAACATTAAAAAGCAACAAAACAGTATTTATTGTTTGAATAAAAATAAGACAACATTTGAAAGCTGAAACTTTGTTTTATACCAGAAGTAACCTGCTCTGTCTTGTGTGAGAACATGATGTGTAGCGTGAGAGTGGCATGGTCAGACATATGGCGCTTTTCCACTGCATAGTACGGTACGGTACGGTTCAGTACAGCTCACTTTTGGGGGGTTTTCCACTGG
>JAUCMT010000001.1:5447266-5465229 GCA_032357475.1 Enteromius thamalakanensis
ATAATCCCGCCCACTCTAAAGCGGTACTAAACTGCAGTGGAAGCGCAAACCGAGCCGAACTGAGCCGTACCGTGCCGTAACGAGCCGAGCCGAGTCGTACCACACAGTGCAAAAGCGCCAATAGCAAAAGTAATGAAAGGTGGCCTTTGTGAAGGGTCAATTACTGTAGGTAAAAAAAAAAAACGATAACTTATTTTAGTCGCATACTCATTCTTTTTGTAATCATAAACATTCATTTATTCATCATGTATTTCTTAAATGTTCTTACATTTTATTGAATGTTACATCTACTGTACCTTCACTTTAATATTTTTTATATATTATTTAAGTTAGAGTAAAGGTGCACCCTACACTTATAAAGATGTCTTCGTAGAGAGAAAAGAGAATTAAGTGCAGAATGTCATATGACACATGATGCACCAGTAAGCCCAAACGCCTCGAATCTTTTTTGATTACTTCAAGTAATTTCTGTCCAGTGTCCAGTGAGCCACAGGGAAAATCACTCTTCTCCACTGTTTCTCTTGACAGACAGATTTGTGTTGTTCGGTGATGTAACGCCCTTGTCAGCTAGCATCAGTCCAGCCTGAACACACCCAGACTGGAGAACGGGGCTTGTTTTATGAACGTGTGTGTATCTTTCTGCGATATTTATGCCCACGATCTGACAGTCGCTGCAGCCTGTGTACTTTCTGAGATATAAATTTCAGAACGCATGCAGACAACATCACAGGGAAAATCAGGATGTACTCGTGCACTTCACAACACACACACAGTTTAACTTCTTTTGTCAGCAGGAAGGGGATGGTTGCTAAGGTAACGTCACCATGGGTATGCCCTGTTTGAGTATTGTGTCAGTACCTTGCCACACTCACACACAAGTGCAAACACTGACCCAGCAAGAGGCGCGGACAGTGAGGCTGAATATTAAGCCCTAGGTGACATTATAGCTGCATGCATGCTGCCAGTCTCACTCTTAAATAAATAAATACATCAAACAATCTTTTGTTAATATGTATCAAAAAAGCTTTCTGCTGGAGTGTAATTGGCACTTTTAACTCACTTGGACACCCTTCGTAAGACTTGAAAGAGAATGATTTAACTTATTTAATTATGCAAAATGTGATATTATAATGACATTGTTGTGTTATTTAGGTCTTAACGAATTCCTTACCTTGTTCGCTTTCAGAGTTTGTGATCACAATTTCACTCAGATTTACTGATATA
Source organism: Enteromius thamalakanensis (assembly GCA_032357475.1). Taxonomy (NCBI): domain Eukaryota; kingdom Metazoa; phylum Chordata; class Actinopteri; order Cypriniformes; family Cyprinidae; genus Enteromius; species Enteromius thamalakanensis. The sequence goes on from JAUCMT010000001.1 coordinate 5,448,491, forward strand.
CAATTAATTGGGCTTAAAGGTGATTTTTTCAATCTTTGGCTGTAAAAGTGTAATTTCAGCAATTTGATATATATTTTATTTAATTGCATGCAGTTTATTTTGGTCATTTATTAACCAGACATCAATACTACATACATCATACATCAATACCAAACATCACTGTTGTTATTGCACATATCTTTTGTTTTCTGTTAGTAGCTTAATATGGATGTAATGGTAAATTTTCTGCTCATTAGGGTTTCTGTTTTGCATAAATGCTTGCTCTGACAGCAAGCAAGCCTCTGTTAAACTTCACAGACTTCACTTAGTGAGTGCACATGCACATGCATAGCAAACAAGTGACTAAATTATGCATTTTGCTGAAATATTTTGCATCCAAAATTTGTCTTGGAATTTGTCATTTGTCTTCAAATCTCTTCCCTAATTCACAACAGCACCATAAACTGAAGTACAATGAGTGTGTTGCAGTCATAGATGGAGCCATGGTTTGTTCAGTAAACCACTTTTTAATAAAAGAGAAGCAATTTTATGTTTTGTTTCCCCCCGCTGTATTGAAAACATGCCAGAGCGTGACTTCCAAACCAAATTGTCATTTTTGTTTATTGTCACACCAGCATATAACAAGAGCTCCCTACTGTTTTCTTCAAAATAAAAGCTTGATGATTTAACATTTAAACAGGAACAAATTAAGCTACTGTATTAGCATTATAATTTTGTAGTTGTACTGTAAAATAATAATACGGCTACTAATTATAATATGAATAAGAGAATAATATGATTATTATTATAGTCAGACTGATATTTAATCATAACTTAAAACAAACAACCAACAAAAAACACCTATAGTCCGATTAGCCCAGTACAACCATTGTTGTCACAATCAGGATACGAGGAGTCGTGCGGATTCATGTGCAGGCTGCAATTATTAAGGAAACACGGAGAATAGACAGACAGGGTTACGTCAGTGAACGTGCATGAGAAGACAGAAAGATGAGAACAGACAGATGAGAACAGAAAGACAAAACAGAGAGAGTCAATGGAGTGCCATCCAGTGGAAAGAGCTGGCACATCCAGCCTGATCGTCACATAGCCCACCTCCTAAAGGGCGACTTTCAGATGCCCCGACCTTAGATGCAGGAGGAATCGCCTTCCAAGGCGGGGCTGACGGCGGAGAGGCACATTTAGGCGGAGCAGATGGGTGCAATGCCCTCCAAGGCGGTGCAGTTGGCGGAGATGCCCACCTGGGCCGACCAGACACAGAGGAGCCTCTCCAGGACGAAACAGGTCGTGAGGATACGCTCCAGGGTGGACCAAACAGTGATGGAGCCCACCAGGGCGGAGCAGATGGCGGGAAAACCTACCTGGGCGGATCAAACGAGGGAGACGTCCACCAGGACTGACTAGACAGCGGAGAGTCCTTCCAGGGCAAACCAGGCAGTAAGATTGCCCTCCAGGGTGGACCAGACAGTGAAGAAGCCCACCAGGGTGGAGCTGATGGCGGAGAAGCCCACCTGGGCTGGTCAGACAACGAGGAGGCTCTTCAGAACGGAACAGGAAACTGAACTGGACAAAGGAGCACAAACATAATGTGCAGGATTCATAATTATGCAGTTTTCACTCAAATAATTGCAAATATATAAGTATAACATTAAATTACACATAAAATATTGAACATAAAAAGACTGGAACAGTACACTGCAAAAAATGGCTTATCTAAATTAATTGCATTTTGCTTAAAACAAGTTAAAAAATCTTGCCTGTGGGGTAATTTTTTTAAAAAGGGTATTTTACTTACCCCACTAGCAGATAATTGTACTTGTTTTAAGCAAAATGCTCTTAATTTAGTAAAAGTATTTTGATTTAAGATTTGTTTGACATTTTGACTAGAAACAAAACAAAACTGCTAAGCAAGATAAGCCTTATTTTGCTGTGTATTTTCTTTTTTTAAAATAGGAGGGATTAGAACAAATGAACACTATAAAGCATTATAAAAAGAGTTACAGTGGTTTTGTACATGCAGAGTGTTCATTTCTGCTGATCTGTTCCTTTAAAGGCAGAGGCCAGCTTGGATATGTACACAGAAAAAAGTGTTTTTCTACTAAAAGCTGGAGAAATCCCAAGCGGGCGGCCCATAATCACTAACTCATGTAGCAAGTGTGTAGCCCCCAAGGGCCCGTCTCTGTTGGTGATTCTAGTGAGAGTGCTGACAGATTCCTGTGAGGTGAGACCGGTGTATCTCTACATCTCCTTGTGTGTGTGTGTGTGTATGCGGGCGGATGGACATAGTTAGTCAGGAGGAAGCAGGGGGTTTGCTCTATATTACAGCACTATCTGTGGTCTCTCTTCGGGATCAACCCTTCCTTGAAAAGCACCTGGTTGCCTGGCAACAAATGAGCTAAAACCCCACTCCATCCCCAAAGCCTCCACCTCGTTTGATTGGCTGAGTCAGCGTTTTGGGGGAGGGGTTTATAGTGTTTAAAGTGGCAAACAGTTTGATGTCATTTCATTTTGAAAATTTTCCCTCTAACATTCGATTTGGACTGTCAATTCATAATCCAACCAAGCATGGTTTGTCAGTGGTTGAATCTGTGAGGCTGGTGAGGGCAAGTTAGGCTTCATTTCCCTGCGTTCTGCCTCTATCACCTTGCGTTTCATCAATCACCTCTAAAGAACTGCAACACTCTGCCGGCACGGTTCCCTATCTCCCTCCGTTCACTCTGTCCATGTGTTCTCCATGCCTTTCTGTTCTTCTTTGTCTCTAGGGCTCAATATGAAGCAGCATCACAACCCATCGTGGGCTTAATGGTTTATAGAGAGGTTTTAATCTAATAGCTGATGTGTTAGGCCAATCCAGATAGCTGCAGTTTAATGGAATGATGTCAGACAATTACAGACTTCAGCTAATTCGCCATTACGCCTGAAATATTACTTTTATGGTAAATTAGAGTAAATTGAATGGGTAATTGTTTTTGTCCATGAGCATGCTGATGAGTTTCAGTTGTTATGTGTGTGTGTGTGTGTGTGTATATAAATTGATTCTACAGAAGCATTATGGTGGAAAAACTGTACCTTCTTGAAAACCAAATGGAAAGAATGTAGAGTCTTTAACGTGTCAAATACAGCATCTTACAGTAAATCTTTTTCATTAGAGAAAGTAGGGTTAAGGCAACTGAATAAAAGCTTTAAATGTGTACATGATACTGATGAACTGCATATAATAAGGATGCCTGTGCACACAAACAAACAAATACATAACATGACACACACATAAATAGGATAATATACTTTGATCCAAGCTTGAATTGCTCTGATTGTGGGAAAAGCCCTTATTTATTTTAGAGTGTACCCAATCTGCTAGACATCTTTCTGCGTCTATTCATCGCTCTATTTCCTCCCCCCACTCTTTCACTCTCTATTTCTCTCCTTATTTTCGCTCTTTCTCTCTGCCTTGTTCAGATCGATCACTCTCCAGTTTCTCGACCTGTCACGGATCAATAACTCCACACTCCTCTGCTTTGCTTTGTCTGACCACATTAGACAGACCGCTGCTGACTCTCCAGCCCATTTGAGGCTTTCCGCTCTGTCATTTCGGTTAAACGCGATTTACTCTCAATTTATCATAATTTCACAGGTTGGACTTTTGTTTTAGTTGCCCTCTTTTCCTTCCTTTTCAGGAATTTGATCACAGATATGATATTGGATATTAAAGTGTGCTTGCTTGTTCTATTTTTGTATTTGGATTACTGTAATGCTCACTTTTGTAACATACATTGTTGTAAAGCAGCTTTAAAGAAAATGAAATTTTCTTCATTACAATCAGGTGTAGTTAAAAGTTGTGACTTATTATTATAGTTAATTTATAATATTTACAAATTTAAATATTTACAAGTTTAATTGCGCATTTTTATTAGCAGTGTTTAATGCCATCTTTATTCATTTATTTTTTATCAAATCTTAAAATGAATTATTATTTCTCATATAGTAGAGTACAATGGTGCGATGCCTAAATTTATATTATTTAATTAAATTAATACTTTTTTATATAATTTTTACGTTATTTTTCATTGGGCTTCTTTGCTTGTGCTGTAAATAAAGAAAATTGAAAATAAGAACAAGTTGAAAAATTAGAAAAAGATTGCAGATCTTTTAGTTTTTTTCTTGAAGAAAATCATTTCCCTCATAAAAAAGTTATATATAGTTAAAATCTAACTTTATATGCAGTACAGCAATGAACATTTTTTAAAAATTAAGTATAAAATGTGTTTTAATGTTAATACTGATGAGGGCTGTATGCTCTTTGAATAATAAATGCAAGATATGTAAAGTGTACCTGAGTATACTTGTAATAATTACACTTCAGCACAATCAAATATAGTTTAGTATATCATGTACTTCAGTATAGCACTACTTCCACACAATTAAAGTGCATTAAGGACAAAAAAAAAGTTATTTGAAAAGTTAAAGTTTAGTACTAAACTGAAAGTACAATTTTTATTATATATTGAAATATATTTGTAGTATACTTAACATGAAAGAAATGTGTTTTTCACTAAGGTCATTTTTATTTTTTCTGAGAATATTTTAATTTTGGTTTCAGTTTAATCTACAATAACCCTGTTTGACATAAGCCAGAATTTATTGGTGCATCCCTAAAAGCTTTTCTGGCTGTCCAGTGTTCCTGGAACAAGTTTGTAGTTAATGTGGTGAACTACATATTTGGCTAATCTGCGATGGTCCCTTTCTGAACAGGTTTTGTGGATGCTGTTTTATTCAAATCCATACAAAAACAAGATATTGTACATCAGATGTGTAAATTGGGGTCATGTCCGGAGTCTGCTAAAAAGCATTCAAGTGACCCATTTGCAATGTGGGGAAAAGCTTTTATGATAAAATGAGACCAAGAGCAAAGCATTATACATGGCGCAAATTTACTGCCCACACCTCAAAGGACACTGTACCGGCCTACAGTGGCCACATGCTGTGGGCTGCCTTTCATTAGCTGGGACTGGGGCAACTTGTTAAATGAAAAGAAAGATTGGATTCTGCAAAACACAGAGAACCTGTTTCAAGCTGGTTTGGAACGAGGTTTGTTTTCGACAGGACACTGAACTCAAACGCAAAGCCAAATCAAAGTTGGAACGCTTTAAGAAAGGGAGCGTTCTACAAAGTCCCAGTCAAAGCCTGATCTCTGTCCAAATGAGAATCTGTGACACTGAATTGCATAATCTTCATCCGATTAACCTGAACAACCTGGAGCCAAGCTGTTTAGAAGAAGCTGCCAAAATGCACCTTAAAGGCATGTGAAATTCTTACAGGAACTGAAAAAATTACTTCAAAATAATTTTCACTTAAAACTTGCTAATTTTTACCAGGAAATTGCTATTAAATTTGACAAATTATGTATTTATTAGTTTTTTTCTGTATATTATATTTTCAAACAGAAAAATATCAATACATAAAAAAGTTTCAAAAGTATACGTTTTAATGCTTTAAATTAGTTAAGTTTAAAAAACGGTCTAAATGGTCTTTTACAAAGCACAGTATGTACTAATATAACAGTCCAATGGCACATCTTAAGCCCACTCCCACTGAGCGAAGTTTTGCAGTGCACACTATGAGCAGAGGATGTCAGCTATAATGACCCTCGTCTCTGTGCTTCTTAGCCATCTGATCATTTGATCATATTCACAGCTCATTAGAACGACGTTTGGGGCAGCCCCCGTCCACAGGAACCCACAATTAAAATGTTCTTTACTGCACCGCAAATTATGTCAACAGATCACACCATGAATTTCAATTTTTTTCCAAACAAAGATGGGATTAATAAATCTTTTTTGAGAAGCAGGGGATGTTTATTTGTCAGCTCAAGTACAGAGAAGCTTGTATAATCCTTCAGTTTGTTACACTTGTCTTTTTAAAGGGGCCGTGTCATTAGTGTTTCGTCATGGTTTAAAAAACTTAAGAATTATTCCATGATTTTTTTTATCTACATAATCTATATAAAAATCTATGCAACTGTAAACTGAGAGATGTTAAGAAAGATTGTCCAGTTGAAATGTCCATACTGAGTTTTGATCACACATATATGACTTGATTGGACATATCAGGGTCTATATTTAAAAATTCAAATAACCATAAGAAAATTTGATCTTTCAAGGCCCTACTTTTATTTGCTAGGATGCATTAAATTGATGTAGAGTGAGCATAAGAACATTTATATTGTTATGAAAATTGTATTTCAAACAAATGCTGTTCTTTTTATTGATCAAATTTTCCTGAAATAAAATAAAATTAAATTAAAAAAATAAATTAAAAAAGGTTTCTGAAGGGTCATGCGACACTGTGGTGGTGTCATCTTTGACATCACAAAAATGTATTTGATTTTAAAATACATTTAAAAAGAGAGCAGTTATTAGCTAACAGGACTTATTTCTCTCTTTGGTTTTAAGAGGGCGAAATGTGACCCAGACAGGTTCTTGACAGGTTTCATGAGACTCACCCATGTGTGCTAGAAGTACACCTTACGTAAGAATACCTATGAATACTAATGAGATGAGCAAGAAAGCTAGAGCCCGTTTAGCCTACATACTACATTGGGCTCTGTTATATCAAAAGATCAAGGAAAATCATGATTTGACCCCTTTGAACGGAGGAAGAGTGTGTGTGTGCGTGTGTGTGTGTGTGCGCGGTGAGGTGTTTTAGTATAACTATGTGCATCTATATGCAAAGTGCCAAGTTTCTGCTAAAAGCTTAATGGCCTACAGATGGATGGATAGACTGTGTGCAGGAAAAGCCCTGCTATCTGGCCAAAGTTATGAAATTTAATTTTACTGATGAAAGCAGCGTTTGAATAAAAAGATGAGGATGATGGACTTAAAGAGTGGAGTGAGGGAGGAAGGCAGAGTTACCATAGCGATGTCCTTGCGGAGGGTTCCAAGTTGGAATGAATGGCAGCTGTTCAGTCATTCATCAGTCATTCTACTCTTTATGAAGAGAGGCACTCTGTCTTATTAAATACAAACAGTCTCCTTTCTTACCTCCTTCCTGTCAGGCTCACACTCACTCACCTGCAGTCACACTCTCCATATGGTAACATACAGCATCATTAGTCATACTGGGGGGGTTACGGTACATCCTGAGGTTCAGTGTCAGGGTGAAAGGAAGGTAACTGCTGATGATGCTAAAATTATGAGTCAGAGAATGTCCTGTGAGTGTGCGTCTGCCCAGAGGAAAAGTTCAGTGCTCAGAGGATGCTTAGGAGAGTTCAAGTTAAAGAGAATGATTTTAAATGTTAACATGCCTTCTATCCCACTTAAATTCTGGAGAAACAACTATAAGTGGGTAGTTGACGTTTCAATGTATCATATTTGCTGATTTGCTACGAGATAAAAACTCTATAACACTGAAGATAAACCTCTACTCTAAAAATGAGGATGTATTTTACTTAAGTTATTTGTAACTTATGTTTTTTTCCCTACATTTAACTGTGACACCATAGGACGCAGTCCAATTTTTATTTGTCACCTACCCATAACATACCCAAGTTGTTTGAGTGTCGCTTTTCATATTCTGTTCATTTCTCCCTCATGAGTCTGGGGCATGGCTAACTGTATATCTGAGCTGCGACAGACAGTGTAAAGTAAAACTAAAATTATTTAAAAATGAAGCTGCAATAAAATTAAATATAATTTCTGGATGAAAAATGCAAGCTTCAAATACTTAAAAAAAAAAAAAAAAATTGAAATGTTGCCTTTCCATGAAAGATTTTGAACTAAATAAAAAATATATAAAAAATATTTAATTAAATAAATAAACGAAGGGCACATAAAAGTACTAAAATGTAAAAAAAAAAAAAAAACTGTGAGAAAGAAAAGATTATTTAAAATATTACAAAAAAGTATAGAAATAATGTTGAAATAACATGTCTGAGAAACCTGTTTGAAAACAGCTATTATTTTTCCAGTTATATCTTTATCGGAGTACTCAGTTATGCTTTATCAATTTTCTATCTACAAATGAAGCATGTTGTTGAAATACAGTGTGACTACAGGGTAGTGATGCTGAGCCAAAACTATGAATATTAATTGGTACCTTGACTAGACAGTTTCCCCTGCTGTAAATTGACAAAATAAAAATTCATGAGTTAAGCCTTCGTTGTGTCTTAGCATCACAAACAATTCAATATAAATTCTACAGGAGATACACAAAGATTTTTGGGGGGCTTTTTCTCAACAAATATGTATTCTTTTGTAAGAGAACTAAGTGTAAGTTTGAATTTGAACTCTTGTCTTTGAGAAACGTGGAAGCTCATTTCTCAAAAAAGAAATAAATAACTAAATAAATAAATAAAATAATGAACGTACAATTAAAAAAGAGTGGTGGTAACAAAACATATTATGAGATGCAGTTTAGAATTCTGAACACTCAGTATATATCTGACAATTCTGACATCTCTTTTTATTTATTTATTTAAGCAGGAATTGTGAAATAAAAAGTCAAAATTACCTTTTTTATTTTGTGGCAGAAACGGGCTTCCATATAAACATATTAAATCGATTTTTATTTCCTTTGGATATTTGTGTGCATGTTTGGAACAATTCACATTACACTGACCATGCTATATTGAGTTATATTAATGAACAACATGTACTGTAATTTTGTTATGGAACACCCATAATTATACATTGACATTATTACTGCTACCCTAATTAATTATAATCATGTTTGCTAACTGCCTTTAATCCTTCATTCTAAGGCTTCCTTTAAAGGTTCGGTCTGGTTGCTGCATACCAACTTGTAAACAAATGTTGTATACAGTTGCTGCTATTATAAATATTATTACACCTTTTATACTACTATAACAATATTATCTTTAATATAATCAATTGCAGACAATCCAGTTATGGCAAGTAACAGGTCTTTCTGATGTTGATGTTAAGTTAGACAGTTGCCTTGAGTGACATTCATCATTCTGCCTGTCAAATATCTCTGGACTAAAGCTCTTGTCGCACTCCTGCATGAATATTTCCTAGGGGACACTCAGTTTTGGAGATGTTCTGTGCCCGTGATGTACCAGACTTTAATCGACTTTCACTTTCCTCTTTGAAACTTTGTTGAATTTACTCGGATAGGTTGTGTGCGGAGGTAAAGAGCAATGTCATCTTTCCAATTCATAGTCCTTGAGCATTGTCCTTTACTCTGTCCTCACTAATGTCACCCACAAATCCCATCTGAAAGCCCGCAGTACACTGTTGAAGGGAAATTAGCCGAAGCACTTCTGCATTTTAATGTTCAAATGAGGTACTGATGGATTAGCAAGCAACACTCTGTCAGAACAGTCTGTAACTGTTTTGTGCATAAAATTGGAGCTTCAGCTCTTTGATTTATACATCCCTCATGAAAGTGACAAAGATGGACACATAAAAGACAAACTGAATTTAGATGGCTGCTTTTTCTTTGCCTATAGTGGTTTCTCTTGGACAATTCTTTATATTAATGTACCTGTGAGAAAAGCCCACCAGATTTGATCAGTCGTTTCTTTATACAGTAACTTGTGACATAAATGTCACATAAAGAGCAATACAGAAAAAAGAACAAATACAAATGAGTTTTCTAAGACGTAAAGCAATTACATACAGTTCTTGAACACTAGCAGCAGTAAAAGAATCACTTTTACTCCTTTTTATGCAGATTATGATTACAGGAGCAGATCTCCTCATAAACAGACTCACTTGCATGATTTGCACAGTGCAGTTATCACCGCAAAATATAGTTTCGGGCAATATTACATTTTGTAAACTAATACATTTTAACATTTGCATCACATACGCATGACTTTTCCAGTGTAGTAAACTTGCTCAGTAGCTCACCTGGTATAGCATTGCCTTTTGGATGCAGAACTCATGTGAAACATAGTTGAACAAAATAGCTCAAAGCCATTTAAAAACAAGATAAAAAATCACAGTTGCTTAAGAAAATACTTTTTTAAACAAACTTTTTTGTTATAATTTTTTAACACCATCGGTTAGGTTTAGGGTAAGGTTTAGTTTATGTTATTTTCTAATGTGATAAAGCTATAAACTTTTTGCACCACTTATTTAGTTTTTGATTTTCATAACAGGCTTGATATATCCTTTCAGTGAAGCACAAAATACATAAATTATTATTATTTTAGTATTTCGGCACCTTGGTGCAAGTTTCTGTAGGTTCTTAAATAAGTCTTAAATATCTCTTTAGGGGCCCCCAAATTTAAAGGGATAGTGTCATGCTGTTCCATACCCATAAGATCTTTGTTCATCTTCTAAACACAAATTAAGATATTTGAGTCTTACTCCGAGAGCTTTCTGATCCTTCTGTAGATAGCAAAGTCCCCTACACGTTCAAGGGCCAGAAAGATACCAAAAACATTGTCAAAGTAGCCCATGTGACATTAGTAGTTCAATCAGAATGTTATGAAGCAACAAGAATACTTTTGAACCCTTGTTAGGACCCTTGCTGTCCAGATCAAAAAGCTCTTGGAATAAATCCAAAACATCTTAATTTGTGTTTCAAAGGTCTTACGAGTTTGAAATGACATGAGGGTGAGTAATTAATGGCAGAATTTTGGGGTGTGCTATCGCTTTAAGAACTCTTACAAGGATAATTAAGGCTTTTGTTACGCAGATAAAAGGGCAATTTGACTGTTAAACTTCAAAAGGCTACTATTTCACATAAATGTGGGTTTTCATGTTTCAGAGTACTACAGCAGGACTTTTGCAGGCTTGCAGTTTCAGAGCAGTTAACAATCACAATGAATACTGCACATTTATGCAAGTGATTCTTTGTGATATATACTGTTATTAATAATGATACTATGATGTTTATATTGTACTGTCTTGTAGATGGTTGAAAGAATGCATATCTCCATATTTTTGAGTGAGCAGTTGGCAGTAGTAAAGACATACATTATTTATTTTAAGATTGCATGGGTTATGTTTGGGCATACTAAACTAATTTTATGTGTGCATGTCTTAGAAAATGTCTTAGGTGTTAGATATATCATAAAATATCAAATATAATATGACTTATATGTTATATTAGAATCCTTTTGAAGTCATATAATAGCTACAGTAGAATCAGAGCAAAACTCATTACTCATTGAAAATTGCTCAGCCGAGGCTTACTAGCATTTGCATCCAGATACAAAAATGGCATGTCAACATCACTAATGCAAAAACAGCACCAGGCTTTCGTTTTTTCTCACACACACTAAATTTCAGTGTGTTTTCATACTTTTTGGAGCTTGGCTGACATGGTCATAGCAGACTCTTAAAAAAAACAACATATGGGTTTGGAACAACATGAGGGGGAATAAATGATGACAGAATTTTCATTTTTGGCTGAAAAATATTAGCAAGCCGACATTTCAGAGAAGATCTGAGTAATGTCTCACACTGTGCTCAGATTTGTCAGGATACCAAAATCTGCCATCAACATCAGCATGAACTCAAATGATTCTCATTGAATTGCTACAAGATCATGCGATTTAAGTATATTCATATGAAGCTATATTCTATTACTGCACTGTATGTAAGAGAAACTTAAAGCTGATCCTTAAACAAAACACAACTGAGATCTTTATCGGAAAGATTCTATCAGATGTTTTCCAGTGATTTGCACTGGAGAAATAGTGTGTGCCTATGTTTGTGCGCATGTGTGCATGTTGTTGTCAGCATGTCTCTCTGCTTCAGTCTCCTGCTTTAATAAACCTCCCGGAGTTCATATCTAATTGTGAGTGTGTGTGGATGACAGAAAGAGCAGCTTGTCTCTAATACTGTGTGACATTTACTCACACAATTTAATTAACTCTCCAATATCAGCCAGATTTCTTCCCCTTTTCATCTTGCACACACAGACATTTGGTGTGCACATACAAAATATGTTAATTTGAACTGAGACTTGTTTGCACCATGGAAGTTTTATAAAAGCCTTTAAAATGCTTCTTCCTCTGTGTTTGGGGTGCAAACCACTTTTAATCAGGTGATCACATGATTTGCTGACCTACACAGCAGTCAGTTATACCTGCTCCTAAAAACTGTCAATTTAGCATGTTGGTCACTTGACCCTCTCATATCTGAAAGGAAAGTTCTTGATCAGAATGAGCTACAGTTTGTACCAGATTTAATGATGGTAGTCAAAGCATTGGCTGGCTCGTGAGACTAACAGCCTCTCTAATGGTCTAATGAGAGCAAGAGGGCACACTGGCTTGTCCGCTAAGGACAGCAGAGAGAACCAACATTTCATTTGAGCTGCTGCTATGCAAGAATAATTTCTAGTACTGCAGGAAACAGCATAGATTTGCTGGTACTGAGTGTTTTTCAGATCACTTTTTCGATGTTCTTCTAAGAACTAATATGCCATCAGACTGTAAAACCCTTTTATTTAGTTTTTTTAGAATGTTAATTTTATAAGTTATGCATACAAATTACATTGCTGTTTGCTTCCAATGTTATTTTAGTATAATATATTAGCTTATTATTTTAACTAACAATAATTATTTGAAAGATATTTAATTTTATTACCAACATTCCCAATACTCAACCCTTTCTGCTACTGTTCCACAGAGTCTCTGATTGGATGCACGTCCTGATTTTGCTGAATTCAACGCAATCCTGGGTTGACATATTTTGTTGACCCTGGAACATTTTAATCCAAAATTTTAGTTTTGACCATATCTCTGCACCTTTACCTAACCTTACCCATGAGTCATGCCTTAAACTTTAAACTGTAAGCCCAAAAAAGTTTCACAAAAACAATAAACTGGTTCAAATCTGATTGGCTGATCACAATGTTGTTCCAGGGACACGTCGAACTCCGCACAATCAGGTTCTGCCTGAGTGCACATTGATGGAAGATTGAAGTTATGTTTTGTATTTCGATTTTAGTTGTGTTCTCTCGTATTGTGTTCCCTTGAGCAACTTTTTATTGTCTCACAAAACATTTACATTTCTAAAGAAACTTTCCATTCTTATGCAAAATGATCACACTTTTGAAAAGGTATTGTTTTCTCTGAAAATCGTTGCATTCTCGTTAAATTATCTTGTGAAACATTTGCATTCCTTTTCAAAAGTATTCCATTCACCCAGGAAACTAAAAATAAAGTTGCTTCGTTCTTCACAGCGATTCCATAGAACATATGTCTTATAATCTGAAGAACCTTCCTTTTGTGAAACAGAAAGGTTCTTCATATGTTAATGGGTCTTGGTAATGGAACCATTTAGACAAAAATATCTTCTATGGCAACATGAAGCCCCTTTATTTTTAAGAGTATTGTTTCTTCTGCAAAAGCACTGCATTCCCTTAAGAAACACTGTTTTCTCCCAAAAATATTGTTCCCCAAAATCTTTGCATTCTCTCAAAAAAATACTGCATACTCTTACGAAATATTTGCGATCTCTTGAGAAACTTTGTGTTTGCTTGAAAAGCACTCAAAATAGTTTTTCCTCCCACCTGATATTATTTGCATCACAAAAGTTTTGCAAGTGACTGAGCCATTTTTTTATATATGTATTATCGTGTCCCTTTAGGGGCTCCATATTATTCAGATATACCAGTAGCCAGAATTGTTAAATTTCCCTAGTAATGCTTGTACAGTACTATTTTGCTTCATGACCTGATGATACTCTCTTCCACTTCTCTCTCTCTCTCCCTCCCTCCTTCTTTCATGCAGTCTGTCTGAATTATTTACTCACTGTTATTGAGAGGATTTTTACTTACACTAGAACAACTCTGAGGAAACAGAACACATACAGTACATGTTCAGACATTGCATGAATGTGTGTTTCTCTGAATATATGTAATCGTTTAGACCGACTTTGGTTGTCTTTTTAATTAACCAGTCCAAAAATTGAGCACCCTCATCATTTTCTCATTTCTAAGAGAGTAAGTAAATTCATATCCTTCTCAGTTTCAACAATCACTCTTTACCTTCTATTTTCAGTTAATGTGCTTTTGATATGATTACGAAATGTGTGTGATTGTGTGTGTGGGTGTGTTCTGTGTCTAATGGGTGTACGTATGACAGATGTGATCACTATCTGCTTGCCCAGTCCCATCCATCAGTCCTCTGTAGTCTGACCCCTGAGCGCCAGAACAAGTTTCAGGGGCGTTCCTTTGTCCCACTGTCCTCTGATGAAGGGTGCATATATGTGTGTGACGTCCGAAACCTTTGGGTCCGCATTAGGAGTGAGTGTTACTGCAATGCAGCATGATGTATGAGAGCACAAAGTGTATGTGATATCTTGTTTTTGTGGGATTGCAAGCGAGTTTGCATCAACAAAACACTGAAGTATGGTTAAATCCCCCTCTATGAATCGTGACTTACTGCAGCGAGGAAAGTAGTGCCATGGTAAGCACTTTTATAAACTATTGTAAGGCACACACACATTTGAAATGGCTTCACTGCGTCAGTTTGAGTTGGGTTTTTATTTGGAGGACTAAGAGCTTATTTTGACAACCTCGACTCGATTTTAAAAGCAGAGGAGAATATTGTTTTGAGTTTATGGCATATCCTGTTTGTGTAGTCGCATCTCTCTATGTTCTCGAGGCATGTTACGCTAATAGAGACATGTTATCTGTAATAGAATAAAAAAGTGGATTTGCATTTGCTGAAGAAAATGGTGGTGTTGGCAAGGAAGCATATGCATATTGAAGATTCAGGTACAGGTTTAGGTAAATTAAACGCAGAATCAGACCAGCTTTTTCACTGTCAGGACACTCAGAGCACAGGATGTGTTCTGTCAGCTGTGGAAGAGACTCTACACACAATGCGACATTGCCTTTTTGCTGCATATATAGGCTGCTGTTAATGGTCAAATGTATTTTTTACTGGATTTAAGTGTAAAATACGTTTGCAGATATTTAGATATAGCCTACTTTCACATTTTCACATTTAATTTTTTAAATATGTGTGCTGTGTCAGAATATCTGTTTTTATATATCTGTGTGATTCAACCCACTGCCAATTTACCAAATAGCATTTCAGAACCCCAGGTTGCCAGGTGTTGAAAATCACGGCATATTGCTACCATAAAGTCAGTTACAAATTGGATCAGAGAAAGCAGAGAATTTTGAGCTAAAAAGATTTAGTATCCAAAAGCAATGTGACCAGAGTAATGTTAAAATCCGAATTACAACTTACAGGGAAAGACTCATTACCTTCCATTGTCAATTGTGTCCATTTCTGTTTAATATCCTCAATCTGGCAACCCATAGTATAGATAGACGACAAGACCAGTCATAGTTTAGTATGCAAATACATATCAGAAATAAAAACCTATTCAGTATGTAAACATTAGTTCAACAATGTCATTTCCATTTTAGAATGCTGAGCATCCTATAAATGTAAGTGAAGGAGATTTGCACTGTTACAATAAAAAAAAATCAACAAAACTATGTACAGTACTGTACATAAATAGAAATTTGTGTACCATCAAACTCATAAACATCAATAAACACATTGTCTGTCTTACACACAGTTTTAAATCCAAAAATATGAAGAATCTTCAAAAAATATGAATTATACTTTAATATTATTATTGTTTATTGAAATTATTTATTACATAAATCATATTTAAAGCCATTTTACGTATTTAAATTGTTAAAGGTATAAAGTATAATGTTCACAAATGTTTTTTGAAATTATTTACAAAAATGATTTTTAAATTGATTATTTTTAATAAATTAAATATATTAAAAACTTTATAAAAATGATTTAAAAGGCACACTTTGTATATTTTCTATTGAAACAGGAAGTTTTAGTTTACACCACAGCCATGAACTTTAATTTGCAACTTGCTAATAATGCTAGTCAGAGAGACATTCTCATTCTAGGGAGAATTTTATTGGACAAATATTTGTATATGCTCCTGAGAGCGAGATGAGTCATGAAGAGTCTGTTTTCTTGGAGAAGAACTGCTGGGTCTCATTCTACTCGCTATGTTGTGAATCAATATATCTAAACATTGGGACACCAATGACTCAGCCACAACATAATTATCTGGTCACGTATGATACAGTAACATCACTACACTGTAAAATTCAATTATAGTATACCTTACTTATATATACTTACCTTAGTAAGTAAAATGATTTGCTGCTATGAGTAAGCCTTGCGCTAAGGTGTTGACAATGTGCAACAAAACAACAGAAGAAGTAGTAACAGAGGTTAGCGCATGCGAGTTAGCAATGTTTTGAATTTGCACGTTGATGCCGAGATTACTGAAACTGAGAAGAAGGAGAGGGATAGCCACTGGATAAAGACTGATTGTTTCTACACAAAAATAATAAGGTAAGGTTAAAAATGTGTGCTTTTGAGTTGGTTTTATGACTGAGACCTCAAATAGATGTGTATAGAAATGCCCTTTCTTTATGTAAAGCATGCAGATATTATGAAATGAATGTTGAATGTCTTTTTTTACTTTTAGAACCCAGATTTGACAAAACTGCACACCCATCAGAGACCTACCTGTTTTAATTTATGACTACCTCAGATACTTCTACAGCCAACCTTTGTAAGTACTCGTAGTTACACCTTAAACAAATACATAAATGTGGGAAAATCAGCTTGAGTGTGGCTTTGAGTGTTTTTTGCTGTTATATCACTGAGATGTTTGCATTAACATTCATATTGATTATATACAACCTGAATTGGCCGAACTGTTCTATGAATGGTAGGGAGCAGTTTTAGTTATAAACCAGTT
>JAUCMT010000001.1:5479068-5491245 GCA_032357475.1 Enteromius thamalakanensis
ATATTTAAATTTTGACTGCGAATTTCAAGCAGTCATTCAGTGTCACATGATCCTTTAGAAATCATAAAAAAGTGTAAATCTTTTGTAACATAATTATGATCTTTACTGTCAGTTTGTAATATGTCCTTGCTAAATAAAGGCATTAAAACAAAACAAAACAAACAACAACAACATGGTTTACCAACAACAGGATCATTTAAATGTGTGCTTCTTTACACATACACACACATACTTTTTTATACATACAGTTTTTCTTTTGTTTTCACAAACTGAGAGACACATGCATTTTATTTGTGTGGTAATGGACACGGAATTACCTATTAATCAGGAATTTGACTTAAGAAGGATATATATTTTCTCAGCAGATTACAGCAAGGCCAAGTATAAACAATGCATTACATTGTTTTGTGTATGCTGAAACAAAATATCAATTTTCGTGTTATAAATGCCATAAGGGCCTCATTGATCATATAGAGTGTGCAAAGTTAAGAGCTGAATAATGAGTATCCATAAAGGCAGTTTGCACCAGTGAATCATTTTGACAACTGTCCACCCTGATGTAGTGCATACCAGAAAGCCAGTATGCTGAAAGAAGCCTTGACCCGTTCAGGTGCATCGCTGCTTCTCTCCAGCTCCCTCCCCAAAGCCCAACACTATCCAAGCAACGTCTGTTACA
The DNA here is from genome assembly GCA_032357475.1 of Enteromius thamalakanensis. Classification (NCBI taxonomy): domain Eukaryota; kingdom Metazoa; phylum Chordata; class Actinopteri; order Cypriniformes; family Cyprinidae; genus Enteromius; species Enteromius thamalakanensis. Next base: position 5,479,745 of record JAUCMT010000001.1, read on the forward strand.
ATAATGCTTCTCTCACTCAAATTATGCTGCCCTTTTAAAAATCCAGCTCTCTTGTGCATACAACATTTATTGCATTGTCTGTCAAAAACCACTTACAATATCCACTTCAGTATGTACATCTGCTGCTATCTGCATTCAAAACTCAAAAGAATTGGCCTTTACTTCAGAAAAGTTTTGTTTCTCATTGAAACTTTATGGCATTCTACAAAGCAGCTGCATTGTTATTAACTTTAGCAATGAATAATTCATTTAAAGTTTTACTATACTGTATTAAACAGATAATTTTCTTCTTTTTTAATGTGGATGCCTTTTTGACCTGCTCTTGCCGTTTTGACAAATATTCACATTTCCTTTAAAATGACTAAACAGCTATTGTCTACTCTTTTTAACTTTTTTTAGTAGGGTTAAAGTAAAAAAGAAACTCTATTACCATTGTTTTGTTTAATAAACTAATGAAAAATTAAACATTTGTTTTTATATAGATAAAGGAGCATTACATTTTGCAAATATAAAAAATTCTACCCTGTTACCATAAATTTAATTTAATAAACTGTTGAACATTTAAATGTGGATTTAAAAAAAAAAAAAAAAGGAATATGATCATTACATTTTACAAAAATGAAGAATTCAACCCTGTTACAATTATTTGGTTTATCAAACTAAACTTAAGTGTGTGTTTTAAAGAAACAGGAGCAACACATTTTACAAATGTAAACAAATTCAGCCCTGTTGCCATTATTTTTTAATAAACTTCAAAAATGTGTTTTGTTGCAAATATGAGCATTAGATTTTACAAATGTATAAAAATTAACCATGTTACCATTATTTTGTTTATCGAAGAACTGGAAATTCAAACATGAATGTTTTTCAAACAAATATCAACATTACATTTTACAAATATGAAAAATTCAACCCTGTTACCATTATTTTAAATGAAATGAAATTGCGTTCATGATATTAGACACAGGGCTTATAATGTCAGATTAATCTAAAATAGTCAACCTTGTTATCATTATGAAAGCGTAATTATAGCACAGTATACACTGAAATGAATTAATTTGGCTTTAAATGTCACAACCTAATATATTAAATCTGAAACACATTGTTTGCTTGATAGAATGTTCATAAATATTTACTATAATGACCCAGTTAATACATGTTTACCGTGGCTTGCAGCACAAATACAAAAATTGCCACTCACATTACACCTATCTCAGGTGTGAAAATAGCTTTCTGTCTAAGTGAATCCCATGAGATGTGCAAATTTGTCTGTTTGCACATCTACTCATTATTTTTGGAGCCTGCAGCTACTTCTGTTGCCCACAAGATTTGGCACTTTCATAAGAAGTCCACTTCTTTCTATATTAATTTTAATTAATTTTTAACAAAGAAAAACGACTATCCGGACTAATTACCATTTCAAGACACTGCAGTTCGATTGAATTTTCTCAGTGTAAATGCATTGATGTAAAGGCTTTCTCTTTCTTTCTTTCTTTCTTTTTTCTTTAAGATACACAGGAATTTTAATAACCCAATTAATTTGAGAAAAGCAGTCATATTAGTGTCCTCCACCCTCTCATCTTTCAGTCTTCCAAAATATATCCATGTAAACCTTGGTGAAATTAAATGCTGGACTTATAAAGTAAATAATTTCTCATTTCTCTCAGGTCTTTACTAAACAGCACAATACATGCGTAATGCATTTAGTGCATGAAATAAATAAATAAATAACAGATGACCTCTGGGCAATTTTTGTGTGAAAAAAGAGGGAATTGTTTTACCTCAAATGCTACAACACTAGAGATGAGAAATGTTATGGTTTGAATCCAGGCCCTCTGAATGTGCTGGCTTGAAATCTGCTGTGGAAGGCCTAAAATATATGTAATTGTAGGTCAGACTTATTGTGTGAGGAGGAAAAAATTGCTGCAGTATATGGGGGAAAATATATTTATAAATCCATAGCTGTTACAATTAAAAGTATTTGGGCTGATTCTCAGGCCATTTTCTTTGACATCCACATTTAATACCATGATAATTGTGATAGATTGTGTTTAAAAACTTATAATACCAACTGTCTGTTTTGGATCTGTTAAGGTTTAAAATTGGGTATTTGTATTAATTAGTATATAATTTAGCAGCAAATTAATTTCAGTTTTTTATTTAAATAATAAGAAGGATCAATAATTGTTTACGATTAGATTTAAATTGATTGTATTTCTGTAAAAATGAATATTTTTACTTTAAGCACTTTAGACAATGATATGCAGAGCAGTTTGCTCGTTTTAAATGTCAGATAAGTTAGCATTTTGTTTTGAGTATAGTGCATGAATAAAAGGTACACAAAAATACCCAAAGTTACATTTTTACACCATTTACATATTGCATTACTTGCTGCATGATTGGAATTTCTCACAGCAAATAAATAAATAAATAAAAGCTAGCATGCTGTTAAGTTTCAGATATGGTAAGTAACATATGCGCCTATTCACAGACCATTTTTTCAGGATCCTCTTTTAAAAACTAATATAAACATGTTTGCACATGATGTCATTACCTAATAGCTCAGCTTTAAGCTCTTCTGGCTCTCTCAGTTTAATAAGCAGGATGTGGGACAGATTAAAGCAGAAGCTCTCCTGGCTCAAATGGTTTGTAAATGCTCAGAGAACAAAAAGCTCCACACTATCACACATTATGTAGCTTTGAGGTGGTGACAGAGGGATGCTTCTGTTAGCATTAGTCAGAGGACTCTTAAGCCTATTATGATGCTACAATGTTAAATGGAAACTTCATAAACAAATGTAGTACTTCTGATGTGAGTGCAGATATGGAAATATTTACAAATTCTTCAGTTAATCACTTACTCTTATATTTCAAGTCATGTATTTTGTGATTAGTTGTTGATGTCTCCATTTATAATACAGATATTTTGATTGCTGTGTTTGAAAAAAGTATTTGATCCGTAATGTATAGAGGTTTTGCTTATTATTATGCAAGTAATTTGCTGTTTACATTTTCTGTTTCATTATAGTTATTTTGAAAAGGATTTAAATTCGTTACATTTCTGTAACGAGAACATGGCAGATTTTGGCTTTAGTGCAATGCAGTATAATTTGCCAATATTAAATGTCAATAAAATTAGCATTCTGTTTTGAGTTTAGAATGTTGCTACAAGGTGCACAAAAACATCAGTATTTTTTAAAGGATTTTGCTGTTTTAAAAAAATTAAGCAATTAAATAAATTAGATAAGATAAATAAATAAACCAACAAAATATTGATTGTCAGGATGTCAAACTAAATATTATATGTGACAATGAATGTTGGAATGACTTCACTTAATAAATAATGGGAATAATTAATGAGCAAAATTAATCATTCAGATCAGTTTTTACTACAATGAATATGAATTTCATTCCAGCAGATCAATTGAAAATATGTTTATAATACAAATCTCTGCCCAGTCAAGGTCCAATCAAAATAATTTTTCACATTTTAAAAAACTGCTGTCAGTGCCAGTATTATTATTATAGCATCATTGATTTAGTTATTGTGAAATCTTTAAAAATACATAAATGTTTATATTTCACTTCTCGTTTTAATTCAGTTTAAGCAAAATGAAAACAAACTTGAAAAATATTTAAAACTAAAAAATCTTGACCCAAAAGGTACAATTAAAATCTACACTAATATTTTAAATGATAAAAACACATCAATATTAAATACATTTTTAAATACTTTAAGATTTTAAAGTAATCTATACTTTTTTCACTATTTTGAATTATTTTTTATTTGTGCATTATTTTTTATCAGTTATTATTAGTTTATTAGTTTTGTTAGTTAATGTAATGAGAGTAGGTAACTATTGGGCGTTAAAGCTTCAAAGTACTATCGAAAAAACCTTAATTAATGTTTATTTAATTGTAACAAACATGTTCTTTTTAAAATAAAAATGGCTTGTAATTTCTGCACAGGAGAGACTTGGTGTTGTTTTTCAAATAAAATGAAATATATCGGTATCGACCAAAATGAGTATCGGCATAACGGATATCGGTAAAATTCCAATATCGTACATCCCTAAATATATTATATTATTAACTTGCTTTTAATATTTTATTTCAGTTAATTAAAATAAAAATATAGATTTAAAATATAAATTTCAATTAAATAGTCATTTAATTTAATTTTAGTTTATTTTTCAGTTCATTATAACCCTGCACAGTGTGTGTGTGTGTGTGTGTTTCTCCATTACTTACTCCATGTTGTCTCTCTGCAGGCTGTATAATGTTTCAGAGTCTTTGAATGAATACTACAGAGTGGACGAATCCGATGACATCCCCTTCATTTGCTCCACCACTCGGGACAACGGGATGTTGCACTGCTCCAACATCCCAAAGCGCAGAGTTGGAGGGGTGGATTGTAATCTCACGGCTGATAATGTCACAGATCTTGTTTTCAAAGATCCCCCTCATCATGGATGTGTAAACTGGAACTTGTATTACAACAACTGCAATGCGAGCGAACACAATCCGCATAATGGGGCTATCAACTTTGACAACATTGGATATGCTTGGATTGCTATCTTTCAGGTGTGTACACGTGTTGGCAAAAAGATGAAAGGGTATTGAACTAGTTTATGTAAAAAACAAAAACATGCATAGTCATCAAGAATTTTTAGGAAGGCAGGTCAAGAATTCTTTTTTTTTTTTTTATACTCGGATGAATGTGCGTTAGAGATCCGCTCCAAGTTGTTCATTAAAATTTTCGCTGAGTATATATTCAGTCTGGCAGGCGGTGATATTTCTTATCCTCACATATCCTTCTGGCGCTGAGAGACACTTAGTTTCCGAGTCAGAAAATGAAGTGAATGGTTGCTAGGGGCTACAGCAAGAGTGAATCCTCTTACATCAATAACCAACTTACCTGTCCTAGGAAATCAAGTTTTATCATGTTCCATTCTAATCGAATCTATAGGGCAACATTATTTATCATATTCTTTAGTAACCTGATTGAGAATGGACACGGACATTTATCAGGTTTCTGAGTAATTGGATTGACCGCAGCATGACGTTTATCATTCCATAGAGTTTCCTGACCTAGTTCTGTGGAAGGCGTGAACAATATCGAAGATGTCCTTTGTGTCCACTGTATTTTAAGGATTACATGAATGGTGGCTGATGTTTGTGTTTTCTCGTCAGGTCATCACATTAGAGGGATGGGTGGACATCATGTACTATGTCATGGACGCGCATTCCTTTTACAACTTCATCTATTTCATCTTTCTTATCATTGTAAGTGCGCAGTAATTAATTAACTGATACATCTTCCTCTCTTTTAACCTCTGCTGGAGTCTCTGCTTTCATTAGTTGCATGGAAATGGTTTTTGCTATCATCAGCTGTGTAATTTACTCCAGTAATTTTACTTGATAACCATACTTAAAGAGATGAAAATTCTGTCATCATTCCTAATGAGCAATATTGAAAGTCAGTGCTTGTACTTAAGAAAGCTACTGAGCTACTACATTTTAAAGAAGAAAATCATACTTTTTATATTATCTTAGACATTAAATATACACATTTAATGGTCATCAGTGTATTAAAATCAGTTAGAATGTTCTGTCTTGCTGAAGTCAAATCACGTCCTTCTGTTTTAACCTATAATCAAGTTTGGTGATCAGTCTATTAACTATTTTATATAAGCTACTATTAAATCATCTGCAGCTAAATTAAGTGATAAACAATCTTATTTGCTCTAGCCTAAATATTAGGATTAGTAATATTTATTGTTGTTTAGGAATTTTTACTTTGTTTATTTGATCATAAATACTTAAATAAAAAAATAGTATTACACTTAACTCTTCTATTTAAATGTAGAAAAAATTAAAATTATTTTTTACTATCATTAGTCCAGACTAACTGTAAGTGTCACATAATTTCTCAGAAATCATTGTAATATGCTGATTTGCTGCTCAAAAAAAGATTATTAACATTTAAGCTGCTTAATATTTCTGTGAAAAATATTAAATTTCTTTTAATTCAAAAATATATATAATAATTAATACATTTGTAATAAAAACAAAAAATAATTTTGACTGGTAGTGTAAGTAGTGTAATTTTTAGATGCAAAAAATAAATAAATAAATAAATGTGTATACAGTGTGTTACTTGCAGATATTTGTGAATTTTAGCCACTTCTGCAAGAAAATTGTTTTCTAGTTTTCTTTAAGTTTACTCTTCATAAAATGGCATACAAATCACAATATTATTGTTGAGAAGACTCATGAAATGTAATAAATACTAGGTACCTTGTAATCCTCCAATGTTTTTGGGCTATTGTTTTCAATATCTCTGTTATATACTGTTGTTTTGTCCACAGGTAGGCTCCTTTTTCATGATCAACCTGTGCCTCGTTGTCATAGCAACACAGTTCTCAGAGACCAAACAACGTGAGAACCAGCTGATGCAGGAGCAGCGAGCACGTTTTCGTAGCAACGAATCCACCTTAGCAAGCCTGACCGAACCAGGATCCTGCTATGAAGAAATGCTGAAATACCTCGTCCATATTTGCCGTAAACTTTTCCGACATGCCTCACGTCTCTATAGCGAATTTTGCCGCAAGAGACACAGGGGTGTGGCCAATCCTAGTAGCTCCCTCTCAGTGGGCGGGACTAATGGATATTGGAGTGACAATGGGGCAAAGATGGGTCCGACCCAATACTGTATGCTGCACTATCATCATTCCCATCAGCATCAACATTACATCAGCAATGGCATAGAAATGAAAACCCTTCATCTCGATAGAGATGCACAGAATTCCAAAAAGACCCCTTCACTCCCTCTAGCACTACAAAATTTAAAGGGTTTGAGGCTCGGTATGAACTATCCCACCATCCTGCCCTCCAAACTATACTCAAACTCACATGCTCGCTCACACTCGAAAGGTGGAGTCAAAGCACCGGCTTTCCATCATGGACTCTATGGCAGGAAGATCTCTGTTTGTAGTGGATACCATGATACTTACAAGATGCAGCACGGTAAGAGCATGGGTAAGCTGTATTTTACCTAATGCGATTCCATTCATATATTCAAGGATTAGTTCACTTCTAGAATAAAACATTGATGATAATTTACCGCCACCATGTCATCCATCTATTCTTTCTTAAGTCAAAATAAAAAAAAAGTTTTTGATGAATACATTCTAGGATTTTTTTAAAGCGACTTTAAAGGGGAATCAACAAGTTGAAGGTTCATATGATCCCAGCTGAGGAATAAGAGTCTTATTTAGAGAAAGTCAATTATATGCTTTTTAACATGCAATGCTTTTACATGGCATTATAGTCATGTTGGAAAGGTTACATGCAGAAGTACTGACACAGTGTTTACAAAGTGAACATGAAAAGGTAGTCAGTCGCCAACGTTGGACGATTTTGAAATTAGAGGAAAAAGTCGTTCCTTTTCAGGAACTTGAACTGCATCGAAAACGCTATGGGAACACCTACAGCATGACTACTCTGAATCTGCTGTGCAATCGGTCCAACAGAAGGGCGAGACCTCATAGGCGGGTGACGTCAAAGACCAGGATGCTTAAAAGCACGTGGGGAGAAGCCAACACCAGCCTTCATTCGTTCAGAAGTACCTCCAGAAGGGTTGATTGGTGCCCCTCATGGTGGTGTGCCATCATGAGGGCCCGACCAACCATCTGCAAGACTACTAAGAGCAAGCCCTTAAGAAAAGGAGTGGTTTTTCTCCATTCTCTTCTCTCTTCACATTCCTCAGCCCTCTCTGGGACTCGTCTCAGCGGGCCTGGGGTGTGCACTTTCCACGAGGGGGTTGTTTTAGCGGTCTGTTCTGCACCCTGTTGGTGAGCCGCAGGGGGTGCAACAGTTGCTGCTCTTTCCATCAGAGGCCAGTCTCGAGAGAGACTGCTAGAGGCAGGATTGTTCCCACCATGGTGAGTCCTGATCAGGCTCTGGTGTAGGAACAAGAAGTTACTACTCTTTTGAACAAAGGGGCCATCGAGGTGGCGCTTTTGGTAAGAGGGTCCTGGATTTACAGCCGGTATTTCATAGTTCCAAAGAAGGATGGAGGTCTGAGGCTTGTTTTAGATCTCAGGCAACTGAATCAATCCAGAGCTCCCTCCACAAGGAAACTTCATGCTTTGAGGTTCACTTCATGGTGTGGTGACCACTGGCAAGACCCAGTTAACTGCCTGATAGGTACAGTTCTGGAGTTCCTGCAGGTCGGGTTATCCACAGGGCTGAACCACTCCACCATCAGGATATATGTGGCAGCAATTTTAGCTTTCTTTTCCCTTGTTGGTGGGCACTCAGTGGGTAGACACCCGCTGGTCATATGTTTCCTCCGCGGTGCACTCAGGCTGAGGCCTGTGCTAATGTCCCAGGGGCCAACATGGGACTTGGTGGTGGTACTCAATTCCCTCTGTCGAGCTCCATTCGAGCCATTGGAGTCTCCTCACAATCAAGACTGTGGTCTTGTTGGCGCTCGCTTCGCTCAAGAGGGTATGGGACTTACAGGCCTTGTTTTCGACACAGTGTCTCGTTCCTTCAAGGAACAAGGGTTACATACGAAACCCTGAGATGTTTTTCACCCTACCCTGCCTTTTTAAACCAAAGTACACAAACAATGTAATTATGTAGTGCATAAAAAGTATAGCCTATTTATTAGTCCTGGACAACAATTAATCAAATCCAAAATGATTTTTTATTTATTTACATAATTATTGTTATGTATTTATACATATTCATGTATTGTTTAAGTAAAATATGTTATGCTAATATATATATGATAAAATTATATAGTTGGTACGTGTGTGTGTGTGTGTGTATATATTTATATTTACAAAAAATGGCTGGTTGTTTTGCTAGATGAGACCCTGTAAAGCCCTTTGAAGAATAAAATTCATAAGTTAACATTTTATTTTGAAAATCTACTATATCTAGACATTCTACTAACTATAAATAACGGGAACTACTTGTCAAGTCAGAAGAGTATTAGTTGACTGTCTGTTTCCTATCTGCTAACACTTTATTTATTTATATATTTAATTGCTTTTACATTACATGGTTCAAGCAACCCAATTCCAATTTTCTCCTCCTGTGTGGAACAAATTGTAAATGACCCATGAACGTGTAAGCAGAAAAAAAGCTCATGGATTCCGATATTCTCAGATCCGTTTCAGTCCTTACGCTATGTGAAAATATTTCTGATGTGAACTGGATATGTGCATTTGTGTCTGCCATTTAAGCCAACAAATCAGATCAGATATTCCTCAGTCAATGTGATTTGTTTGTCACTGAAAACGCAAGAGTGATGAATAATGGCAAATCAGGTGGATGCTTTTCCAGGTCACCAAGCAGGGTTTCCAAGTCTGTGGTTTTCCTGTGGAATTGGGCTACTTTTACCAAAGGTTGTTTGTTTTTAATCTGCAGGTTAAAGTAATTTCTCTCCTCTGCTATTTATGTTATAGACCTGGCAACCATGTCAATACATATACTCCGAGTTGTTTCACCATGTGCGTATTTTGAATGCAGATATTGGATAAGGGTCAGAAAAATGTAACAAATCAACTTTGCAAATATCAGTTATTCTGATTACCCTAACGCTAAAATAACAGTATACTAATACTCTAATGAGGGTTAGTTGACATGTAGCTGCAAATAAACTGCAGTTAGACACGTAGTTATAAAGTTACTTATAGTTAGTAGAATGACTAAAATGGAATATCAAAATTAAGTGTGAGCTATATGAATTGTGACTTAAAGGTAGAAATATTAAGTACAAAAATTGCAATCTATGTACAAAAAGTGAAGTGTTTTGGCCCTGCTGTCATGTTTAAAATTTGACTTTGAGTTTGTGGATTAAGAGTAAATTCTGTCTCTGGGGTTTTAACTTAATAACGTAGATAATGGGATTCTTTATTTTTTTCTTGGCTTTGCGCACTTGACATGCCCTAATAATTCCAAATTGAATTGGGGGAACCATCTGAACAAACTCGCACTCTGTCTAGTCATTATTTTTGTACCTCTTGACTTCTGCCTGAAATTACCTGGTGAGGAAGCCTTGGTTTTTTTTAACATTTTGGTCTAAATGTATTCATAACTTTGATTTGTTTCAGCATCCTGTAGGTAAAGTACATCCTCATCCACACTTCTGAGGCAGTTGCATTTAATAGATTTCATCAGAGCTTATGTTGTCAGATTTAAAAGATTAAGTACCAGTAGATTGTATTTTAAAATGCTTATAATCAGATTACAGTTACTTTTTATAAATTACATGATTGCTATTATTCACACAATTATTTATAATTGAATCTCCTTAATTCTTATTTTTTTCTCTTGTAGAATTTTATTTAATTTTTTCAAAACTTCTATTGTTTCTTGCTATTTAGCTTTTAAATGTATTAGTGGTGGGCCGTTATTGGCTTTAACGTGAGACTCTAGAATTATCACAGAGGTTGTGAGAGAAAAACACAAACATGGCAGATTCGGATGGAATTAAAATCAACAAGTACGTCTGTGAAACAAAACATTCTCTAACGACCCCCTGTGAAACTAGTCCCATCCAAATAGAGTTTATTCTTAGTCATTATTTAGGAAGCACACATATTTTAAATGCAGAATTCAAATGAGCCATTTTAATCTAGATTAATTTCTAAATTAAAAAAATTAATCTATGCTCACCTTTATTATGTATATTTATTCTTATGTTGACAATGATGTATAATACTCTCTCAAAAATAAAGGTACAAAAGCGGTCACTGGGGCACTACTTTTTCAAAAGGTACATGCTTGTACCTAAAGGGTCCATTTTCGTAACGTATAAGGTACATATTAGTACTTATAATGTACATATTTAAACCTAATAGGTACAAAAATGTACCTTTTAAAAAAAGTGACAGCTTCTGTACCTTTACTTCTGAGAGTGTGTATGATACTTTACAAGCTTATTAGTTTAAAGAACTGCATTTGTTTGAAATATAAATATTTTGGAACAGTTTAAAAACTGTCACTCTTGATCAAATTAATGCTTCTTTGTTTAATGAAAGTGTTAATTTCTTTAAAAAGATATCTTACTGACTGAAAACGTTTGAGCGGTATTGCATTTTTTTTATTAAAACACATTTTTTAATTTTTTTATTAAAACAGTTTGAAAAAATCCTATAGCTCCCCCAGAAACGTCTAGGTTACGTTGGTAACCCACATTCCCATTGTTATTTTTTTTTTTTCATGGAAATTCAAGGAATGCACTATATCGATAGATATGGATATAAGTAAAGGGAAACACAGCCTTCTGGCTGACTGTGGAACAAGTTATATATATAGCCACAACCCACTGGTGAAGGAAGTCCAGCGAGAGCACAGTCGGAACTGACTCCACTCTGAGTCCGACTGTGGGGCTGGAGGAGGGGGTTCGCCTTGGCCTCGGGGAACCAGTGAAGGGCACATCAGCAAGCCGACACCGCTGGTCTTCTCGCTACCTGCTTGTT
>JAUCMT010000001.1:5497260-5509721 GCA_032357475.1 Enteromius thamalakanensis
ATGGATTATCTCAGCAAAGCAGAAGTGCTCACTATCACACATTTAGACTGATTTGTGAACAATGTTTAAGAGAAATGGTAATATTGTGTATCTGGAATGAATTTTAGATCTTTAGGTCCATCTCATGAAAAATCGGAGCAGAAACAAAGGTGTTGCGTTTATATTTTTGTTGAGTGTAGTTTTATCGGTTGTAAGTTGGAGTCAAATGTCACTGCACCTAGGATTTACATTTAATGCATCAAATGTTTTTAGTTTTGCTACTTTTTCTGATGTCAATCACTCCCTTTTTTTCTCTTGCCTTTTGTGTTTTAGTATATTGGGAATGCATTTGTTCGGGTGTAAGTTTACTCTGCGGTTGGAGAATGGAGACACTGTGTCAGACAGGAAGAACTTTGACTCACTTCTCTGGGCCATCGTCACCGTGTTCCAGGTCAGAAGATCATCCTTACACACTTTTTAATAAGCAATATGGATAAGGTTATATTCCCGTTACAGGTAGAAATAATTCAGGGGTCAACTACTTTATGTGCTTAAGTAACAAAGGTCCTCTTTAATGAAAGATAAAATACTACACAACTGGTTTTTGAAGCTGCTATTGCTGAAATAGCCAGTAGTCTGTAGGTCACTAAACTGACGGTTGAACTTATTACAATCTTACAGAGCCTTGTATTCATTTTAAAGTCCAGAAATAGCATTTTCAGTCTTCAGAGGCAAGTTTTGATTAAATGCTCACTCCTCAAAGTGGGAACAGCAGCATTTTGCAAAAATGCTGAGGCAAGGGATTGTGGGTATTTAGCCTCTTCTAAATGAAGTAACAAATCCTTGGGTGTCTGAGCAAAACAGGCATTTTTGAAAGCTGTATATTTATATATTTATGATTTGTTTAAATAATTTGGTCTTGTATTGTTTGCAAACCTACATTTTTGTGCTGCCTTCTAAAATGTATTATATAATACAGCTAAATGCTCAAATCCTCTTGCGGTCATCTCTCTCTCTGTTAGGCAGTGGCTCAGGTTTGCTGGATATGATTTGTATGTGTTTGTGTGCGTCAGTTATACAGTACTTTTAAGACTGGGATTATTTAAACTTCTACAAGTTGTGTCAGAGTTGAAATTGCTGAGGTCATGGAAGCCTGCCCTATATTATTGCAGACATGATGAGGTCATCAGCCCTCTCCCTGCAGTGTTGGGTGTGTGATGAGGTCACTGGGGGTGACACTTGTGCAAATACTGATATGGTGCTGTATTAACTCCAGGCCCTGAGGGAAGCCATTGGAGTCAGGGTTTCTTCGGTACCGGGAGCCTTTAATTTCCCTAATCTCTATTTCTGTCGGTGTGGGTGGCAGAGTGTGTGTGTGTGTGAGAGAGAGAGAGTGTGTATATGCGTGTTTGTAAGCAGAATATAAACTCCAGACTGAACCTGCTGTTTTTCCTCAGTTCTAAATCAGTCTGCAGGAAGAGGCAGAGATGAGTTCAGGTTCTGTTGAGGATGTCTGTGTGAAATGTGCTGGAGTGAAAACAAACTAGCAGTTGAATTTAAATTGAGCCAAAAGACAGTTTTAATTTTTTCACTTGTTTATTATATATATATATATATCAAAGTTTTATTATTGAATTCAGAGAAATCATTGTCTAGCTCAATTTAAATTATTTATGTGCAAACAAATTAACAATAATTGCTAGAAATTAAGTGTACGCATTTTGACGTTTTACACCTAATGTAAAAGAATGGGGTAAACATTTGTGCTAATAATCACCAGTTTGTGCTAACAGTGTCTAGTGTCTCTACAGATTTTGACCCAGGAGGACTGGAATGTGGTTCTGTATAATGGCATGGCTTCCACCTCCCCCTGGGCTGCGCTGTACTTTGTGGCCTTGATGACCTTTGGGAATTATGTCCTCTTCAACTTATTGGTTGCCATCTTAGTAGAGGGCTTTCAAGCTGAGGTAAGATATCAGATGCTAGGCTAGACACTACAGTGCGCTATATGTTTGTTTTTTTCATATTTTGCTTGAAAATGGGCTTGTAATATCTTTCTTTAAAGGACTGTAAATGCCAGCTGTATTGACTGTTTGTTTCTACTGCAGTGAGATTGTACATTTTGCCTGAAAATTTACTCTCCCTCAGCCCATCCAAGATATAAAGCAGTTTGTTTCTTCTTCTAAACAGATTTGTAGAAATGTAATATTTCATCACTTGCTCACTAATGGATCCTCTCTAGTGAATGGGTGCCGTCAGAATGAGTCCAAACAGCTGATAAAAGCATTGTAATAATCCGCAAATGTCCACAGTCCAGTCTTGTGAAGTAAATAGCTGCTTATAATAAACAAATCCATCATTAAATGGGACTGACAAATGGGGGGCGACTGTGTAATTTTTAACATTAAACCACTTTTATTCTATCAAAAATATGAGTATTGTATTCATAATGTTGCTTTCTCTGGTAAAAAGGTAATCTTGTCTGAATCATGTACAGATCAAGCGTGTTTACAAGTTAAAATTTTCTAAAAATCTCTTTGCATTTTGTTGCAAGAGGACAACTGGAGATTGACTTTCACTGGAAGAAGCCCTATTATGACATTAATGGATTTATTAGTAACACTTTAGAATAGGTAACACTTGTAAACTTTTAACTACGACTTTTCCCTCAATAAAGTGTTAATTTGCTGCTTGTTAAAAGTTAGTAGGGTAGTAGTTAAGTTTAGGTATTGGGTAGGATTAGGGATGTAGAATAAGACAATAATATGTGCTTAATTAGCACTAATAAATGGCTAATATTGTAGCAATGCATGCTAAGAGACAACTAATAGGTGTATTTGTAAAATAAATTGTTACCGATTTATTTCTTATAAACTTGCAGCTTTTCACTTCACAAGATGTTAATAATGAACAGGAGTGTTTTTTAGCAAGTGTTTGGATTCTCATTCTTACAGCACCCATGCACTGCAGAGGGATCCATTGGTGAGCAAGAGAAATGTAAAATTTCTCTAAATCTGTTGTGATGAAGAAACAAACTCACCTACATCTTAAACGGCCTTAAGTTGAATACATTTTTGGGTGAACTATTCCTTTAAATCTGTACTTAGGGGGGTCTACTTCTGTAACTTGCTGAAACTACTTCCTCTAGTTTGCAACATCTGCTAGAATCCTCTGCATGACTAAATTAGATACAGCCATATTGCATTTAATTGAGTTTCCAAGAGGGAATTTTTCATGTCAATAGTAAGATGCTATCAGTGGACTAGAATTATTAACCAGGAACCATTTTCCACACCATGAAAAAAAGGGATTTCCTTTGAGCGTGCATGGAAATGGAGAAAAACACGCTCTTGTTTCCTTTCGTTATTGGTGTCACATCAAAGAGATTGATTGTGTGTATTGGGGTATGTTTGGTTTGTGTGCGTAATTTTCATGTAGATGAGACTCATCTGCAGTGTATAAGTGCTGACGCTGAGCTGCAGCTGGTGTGATGATGTGTTTCACAGAAAAACGCTTTCACTCAAACCTTCTGTTGTTCCTTTTTTTCCTCTCTGTCTTTTATCTCTCTCTCTTTTGTCCGCAAGGTACTAATATCACACACACACACACACACTGGACACTTTACCTACTCACACAATACTCAAATACACATTTACACACACACGTTTCTGGGTTACTAAATATTGCGGATTTTCAATCATTCCTGCTTTTTTGCTTGTTTTTTCATGACTCTTATTTTTTCACATATGTGCAATATAGAGGATTTTGGAGTAGAAATGAGCTAATCTCAATGGCTGTTGTTTGTGTAATATAACCCATCTATGAAGTACACAACCTGGTTTGTTTGGGTGCTAAACAGCTAACTTTCACAATAAAAGCTATTTCTATTGGATTTATTCCCAAATGAAATACCCTGTTTTAAAACGGCCCTGAATGCTATTTCACGATGATTTTAAATGCATGAAAAGATGCTAGTAGGATTTTCCGCCCATGTTTTGATTTCAAAACACATAAAATATTACAATGATCTCATACATAATGCCTGGATATCCATTACAAATTTTACGCATGGAATTTAAAAAACAAACATTCACTTGAAATGTTTTCTATGGTTAAATGTGGTTTCACTCTAGAATCATTGTTTTATTGCTATTTTTATTTTATTATTATTATTATTTTGAGTTTGGGTTTAATTTTGAAGCATAAGCAAAACAGATCTATTCATAAATCCACATATGCATGAATAAATAAAAATGTAAAGAACTATAGAACACTATTTTGAAAGAAAAAAGTACACATTAATAAATAATGCATGATTCTAGTTAATTCTTGCTTTTTTCCCTTTTTCTCTTTTTCAGTCACTCTTTATTTTTGACATATTTACAACAGCAGATATTAAAGTATAACTGATTGAATTTTAAAGGCCATTGCTTGTGTGACATAACCCATCCAGGAACTACACAGCCTGGTTCATTTTGATATTAAAGCCTGCTTTTCACAATAAAATCAGTTTCTGATTTAATTCTAGAGAAATATTCTTACTGAATTTTAAATGCATGGAAATAGGAAGTTCAGTGACTCGCAGGAAATAGGACGAGGACAACTGCTGTAAGTTAACTAAGCATTAGATTAAAGGGTAAAGAGCTGCATACCCTTGAAAGAGCAAATGTAATTGTGTTTGTTCTGCATTTATTTATGCTGGCCTTGTGTGGTTTGGGTTGATGTGAAAATATGATGATATATTATTATGAATTAAAAAATTTTGCCTTAAAATGTCATTTGTGTTTCTCTTTCAGGGTGATGCTAGCAGATCAGACACTGATGATGACATGTTGTCTGACTATGGTGATGAGGACAAACTAAGAGAACTGCTGAACTCAGGTGTGTGTTGGTGTGTGTGTTTGTGCACTGCTGTTTATATGTTTTGTTTTTTTATGTTAATCTCTTGTTGATATTAGGAACAGAGATGAAAATGCAGACATTAATGCCCATTTCCAATGGACACCTGGAACCCTGGGCGTCCATGCCACCTCACAACACACACATGCAGCTCAATGCCACACCAAGAACTGAGGTGTCACACATCTACAGCCAATCACGGCGCAACAGCAACACCTCCACTGAGCCCCATGACCAGAGATCCCTGGTGAGGACTAAATGCCATTACATACAGTATAAACCTACTAGGGCTACACGATATATTGAATTGTCCATATTGGCCCTTTCATTATTGTATTTATTCAGGTTTCTCTTTAAATTTTTTATGCCAGTTGACTGTTCCTATGATAATCAGCTACAGTCTGTGTGTCTGTTGTAGTCCAGTCTTTGGGGAAGTCGCCGCTCCAGTTGGAACAGCCTTGGCCACGCCCCCAGCCTAATGAGACGTGCTCAGTCAGGAGAGCGCGAGTCGTTGCTTTCAGGGGTGGGACGGGACAGCATGGATGACAGCCAATCAGAAGATGGGAAATCCAGCAGGACTGGCAGTCTGGGCGGAGTTTCGTGTCTGGGGTCATTTGATTTTCCAGAGCTGCTCCAGGTTCCACGCCCATATTTGGAGTGTAACGGCAGAATAGATGGAGGTTATCCATCTTCTCCTAACATAACGCACACGGATCCATTGTCCACGCAGGGGGCAGATGATGAGGAATTTGAGGAGGTGTGGCCTTGATTTTAATCATTTTTATTATTTATTATACTACTACAGCATACAAGTCACGTAAATCAGATATTCCTGGCTTTGTTGAATATTGCAGATGGGTCAAAGAGGAAAAAGGTTTAGACATGAAAACGTGTAAATACTGCTTTAAATTGTTGTTGTTTTCATTTCTGAGCAAAAAGTAAACATAACACATTTTTGCCAGATTTACAAAAGAAACTCACTAAAATTTCATTCAGTGTTTATAACAAAAATCTATTTATGACATATTAAAAGACTAATTACTTTCACCCCAAACACTAATTAGTTCTAATTTTACATTTTTTAAATGAGCCTTTATATGCTCCTTATTCCTTTATATATTTTAATATGTACAAGTCAGAATAAGCATGTTGTTTGACTGAATGACAGTATAACATAATTTCAACCAAATTTTGACATCTTATTCTCCAGAGACTTATCTGAAATATTATAAGTAGATACTTTACTTATATTTAATGTGCTTTCTATGGACATAGAAAAGCACTTTTGCAAATTTCTTTTTTTGCGGACATCTTGATGTATTTGACCTAGATAAGAAATATTATGTATGTTCTAATATTTTCATTAGAAAATATGCATTTCTGTTCTTAATGTTCCTCATTTGGTATTATGTTTATGTTTCATTTAGAGCTGGTGTGTGATAATGAAGAGACTTTTGGAGCCGTATAAACCCCAGTGGTGTAGAGACCATGAGGATTGGTCACTTTACTTATTTTCCCCCCAAAATAAGTGAGTGCTAACACAGCAGACAAACCAAACACACACACACACACATATATATACATGTAATGAATGCTGCGCTTGCACATTTTTATGCTATTCATACAGCTCTTTCTCTCGCATTCTCTGCAGGTTTCGTATACGCTGTCAAAAGGTCATCACTCATAAGATGTTTGATCATATTGTGCTGTTTTTCATCTTCCTTAACTGCATCACGATTGCTCTCGAGAGACCTGACATCCATCCTGACAGCACGGTGAACACAATCACAACACTTATTCTAATGCTATCCTCAAACTCTATCAAATACGCATGCTAAAGTTCAAAAGATTGGGGTCTTATTAACTGTATCACTTGGCAGAACTTATTTAAATTGTATTTAATCTAAACCTAATTGGATTTTACATTTAAAATAATTTAGCACATTTATTGAGAATGATTAAATGTAATCCTTAATATTTGTTTATCATTATAATAAATTATTATTTGGGTTCATATTATAAATTGATTTCAAAACGGTATGATTCTAGCCCTTTGAAGCATTTTTAAGTTGCATGTAACCTATAAACCCATAAACAAACTGTCAGAAAAAAAAATCCCTGAAAACAAATTTTAAAATGATAATATCCATAATATGTGATGGAAATTAAAAAAAAAAGTGAAATTAACAAAAAAAACGTGATTATGAATGCTTTAAAAATTATTGGTTGACTTAAGTAGCTGCTCTTTTACTGGTCCATATACAGTATATGGTGTATTTATTGCCATTTTAAATTGCATTTTCATTATTTATTAATTTGTTTGACAGGAGCGGATGTTTCTTAAAGTGTCTAACTACATCTTCACTGTGATCTTTGTGGCTGAGATGACTATGAAGGTAGAAAATTAATGCAATATTAATTAAAGGCATGCATTTTACAGTAGTTTAATTGTTTTTTTATATAACTTTATATATACTAGTAGAAAAAATAATATGACATGCAGATGTGATTATGATTACTATGCTGCTGGTGTTGCAGGTGGTTTCTCTTGGGCTGTACGCTGGTCCAGGCTCATACCTGAAGAGCAGCTGGAATGTTCTAGATGGTCTGCTGGTATTTGTGTCTATTGTGGATATCCTGGTCTCTCTCGCCTCCTCTGGAGGGAACAGGATCCTGGGTATCTTGAGAGTGCTGAGACTGCTCAGAACACTAAGACCCCTGAGGTAAGACTCTCGCTGAAGGTGTGTGTGTGGATTTGTAGACGTACATTAAGTGTAGGCTGTTGTAGTAGTCTTAAAGGAGGAATTCACTCAACTTATTTCCTAGAAACACAAAAGGAGATATTTAGTGGAATGTTCAGACTGCTCTTCACACTATAATAGGTGAATTGGTGCCAGAGCTGGTAAACTCCAAAAATGCTTAATTAATGTACCGTACACTCCAACTCAATACCAATTTTATGAAATAGGGATGCTTCAGGTGAAAGTAAACTTTGCATTTTGGCTCAAACTGTTTTAGAGAGCCAAAACTGTTGACTGACACATGCTTTAAAAGTTTTAAAAGAGTTTATCACTGATACCAATTAGAGGTTTTTATTTCAACAGTAAACTGACAAAAGTAAATAAGACAAAATTAGACTTAGGTTTAAGTTAATTTCTTATACATTATGTACAACTAAGTTTTTTATTTTAAGTTTTGATGATTACATTATTGCATTGTTAACTGATTATTAAATACACTTTACTTCCTGTTTCAGCTTTTAGCAAAATGAATTTACTTTTTGATGTTTTGGTAAAAAATGATATATATTATTTTAAATTATAAATATATAGTGTGTGTGTTATATTTAATATACTGAAAATCTTTCCCAAATCTTTTACATTTCATTTGCACTTCAAACCTTCAGCTGCATCTCACCAGACCTGACTTCTGTCTGATCATATAAAAAACATAAAACGTATCCCTAAATTTTAATAATGCTGCTGTCCATGGTGCTGAAAACACATTTCATCTCTTGCAATTGTCAGGAAACTGTTACTCTAGACACATCTAAATCAAAACCGGCATCTTTAATACAGAGAGTGATTCTGCTGAGCAGACTCACCTATTCATTTCAAGGCTAACAGAGAATGTCTAGTCTCGTCAGCTTGTTGTGCAATACAGAGCCCTTTTATTAACACATGTTTTCTAGTTCGGTGGTTTTGCATCAAGTTTAGATATTGTTGCAACGCCAAATATGCCTTTCTTTGTGTGTTCGTGTCATCAGGGTAATAAGCAGAGCTCCCGGACTGAAGCTGGTTGTTGAAACATTGATCACATCTCTCAGACCTATTGGAAATATTGTGTTGATCTGTTGCGCTTTCTTCATTGTCTTTGGCATTCTGGGAGTTCAGGTACACACAAACTGCTAGTGTCTACATTTGAAAAGAAATTCAGTTCGTTTTTGCTTATGAAATACAATCACAGATCACAGCTATTGCTTGCTTTGTAGTTTACAGTTTAATGTGGTCTAAATGTGAGCTATTTTTCTTTTACTCAGCTCTTTAAGGGGAAGTTTTATCATTGTGAAGGCTTTGACACTAGAAATATCACCAATAAATCGGAGTGCCTGCGGGCTAAATACAAATGGGTCCGTAGGAAGTACAACTTTGATAACCTGGGTCAGGTAGGACACTCACAATCACTTACACATGCTCATATAGATGTAGACATTAAGGGGGATTCATGCAGAATGAATTATGTCCACCGGTGGTGTCTTTTATTAAAAAATCAACTTTCTCATTTGACCTTTTTCTAAACCATCAAGCAACCCATTATATGTTAGTTTCAGGTCACACAAGCACATTTTATCAAGATGACAGAGTTCTGGTGGACAGTGTTTCTCATTCCTGTTCTGTTGTTTCATATGTGAAATCTGTGCTATTTTTAGTTTAGATGTACAACTTTAACACCATCATGTAATTAACTGGCTTTATATTTTGTACATAGTGCATAGTGCCTAATTATATATAGCTTATATTTACACACACACAGACATATTTATAAAAAAAATTCCAGCATTATTTTACATTATATAATACAGAAAAATGTTATTCTTCTGAATTTTCTATTCATCAAAAAATCCTAAAAATAAATTGAAATCTTGTACAGTACAATTGTTGCAAATCAGCAAAATAGACTCATTTCTTAAGGATCATGTGACACTGTGGACGAGTAATGACTGGCGTCACAGAAATAAATTGAAATAAATAGAAAAGAGCTTAAAATGCAATGGTATTTTTTAACATATATATATATATATGATATTTAATACCTAATATATGTTAAAAAATACCATTGCATTTCTATATATATATATATATATATATATATATATTAGTGTTGTCAAATAATTAATCATGATTAATTGCATCCAAAATAAAAGTTTTTGGCTACATAATATATGTGTGTGCACTGTGTATATTGGTTATGTATATATAAAGACATTATAAATATATTATGTAGACATTTTTTTTTTATTTTGGATGTGATTATTCGCAATTTATCTTTTGACAGCATGAATAGTAATATATTAATATATATATACATAATTTGTATTTTTTTATTTTTGTCTTTGATGTGGTTTCCGGGTGATTAAAAAATCCCTTCAGTATTTTACAGATATTCATATTGTTGACATTGATACATTAATTCTGTAAAATATTGTCTTGTTCACATTAATCACAATAATTTTATCTCTCCTTTGCAGGCACTAATGTCATTATTCGTCCTGTCATCTAAAGATGGCTGGGTCAACATCATGTACGATGGCTTAGATGCTGTGGCTGTGGACCAACAGGTGTGTGTGTGTGTGTGTGTGTGTGTGTGTGTGTATTCTTCAGAGAACTCTGAGGGTGGAAACACTTACACCTTACTCTCAATCTGTCCGTTATAACAAAAGAAAAAACACAAGCGCCAGAAGTGTTTACTGCTTTTTTTCCTTCCCTGAAGCTGAGGTGACACAATCACAAAAGGCAGCAGTGGGTTTTAGGTAAAGCGAGTGTTTGATTAATTCAGCACTCAACAGAAGAAAAAAGAGAGAGATAGATAAAAATAAAGTGGAGGACACCAGAATGAGCAGGTTGAGGAGGAGAGCGGAACATTCATCATTTAATTCCACTGAGAGGTCTTATATACTCTCTCTAATACACACACATACACAGTAACATTGAGTCCACGGACAGTAACAGACTCAACACAACTGGTTTATATAGTGTCCTTTACAGCGGCCCGTCTTTTGTGTAGTGACAAACAGCAATTGTGTTGCGGATACAATAGGACAATTAGAGAGTTTCCATTCCAATCTGCACTTTCTTTCTGTCGCATTTCATTGGCTTGCTTTCTTGCTCCTTTGTCTCTGGAATTAAATTACTGTTTGAAATGTTGGGGTATTTAAAATGTATTTATTTATTTATTCATTCATTTATTTAGAAGGAAAGAAAGACTAAGAATGATGAATTAAATAGATCAAAAGTATAAAGCTTATTTATAATGCTAGATTTTTCTCATTTTTTCAAATAAATGCTGTTCTGTTATTTTAATGATGCTGAAAATTCAGCTTTGCATTACAAGAATAAATGTTAGTATAAACTAATAAATTAAATACATTAAAAGGTGTTTTAAATTGTAATACTATTTAAAATGCTATGTGAGTGGATTTGAAGAAATATGCTTTTGGAAAGAGAAGCAGCATAAAAACGAACATAAATTAATGTAAAAACAAAAGGCATATGACCTGTATTTTTTATTTGACTGCAAGGTGTTGTCACTGCCTTTAATTAGTGAATTAAGATTAAATTAATGTGCAGAAATACTCTTAATCCAGCTAAAAATGCCAAGAGTGAGCATCCAGCGTTTTCATGGTAGGAGAAATATGTGCAAGTTCAATTTGGCAAATAATGTTTGTACGCTTAGTATTCATTACTGTGCTGATCACATGTGCACATAAATATTTTCTTATTTTCTTTAACCTCTACATGATTTCTGCTCTCTTTGCAGCCCATAAGGAATCATAACCCCTGGATGCTTCTGTACTTCATCTCCTTCCTGCTGATCGTCAGCTTCTTTGTGCTGAACATGTTTGTTGGTGTGGTGGTCGAGAACTTCCACAAATGTAGACAAGACCAGGAGGAAGAGGAGGCCAGACGGAGAGAGGAGAAGAGACAGAAACGCATGGAGAAGAAACGCAGGAGTAAGAGTGTGTTTGTTGTTGTCCATGTACCTGGTCTCATGGTATAAATGTTCCTGGGTGCACTTTTTAGCAAGACACAAAATATGTACCAACAAGTACATATCAATGCAGTTTCCCAAACAAATGAACACTAGAGGCAGTAAAACCTTTATTCCTTTTCACACAAATTTACAGATTTTTGCTTAATAAAGCAGCATTTTTGCACAATTACTTGAAGAACGTCATGTTGACATCAAAATAACATTAATATGCTTACTGTAGATATTTGAAAACTGATACTTTTGAATGTTAGCATAACACATATCCTCATATATTTATGGGTTTTCATAGATGGAGGTTTGTTTGGTAGCTCACAGAGTACAGAGATGTACTTGAGAGACGAGGAGCTCTGGTTCAAATCCTGTGTAACTACAGTTTCGAATCTGTGTATAAAGAAGTTGGAATGACATGGTTGCATCAGAAAATGCCTTTTTTATATCAGTTTTGCATTTTTGGATCGGGTAGGTTTAGGGTTAGATTTTGTGTATATTTTAGCAACAGTCCACGGATATTTGAATTCTGAACCACTTCAATACATACCTATATCAGTGTAATAAAACGTGCCAGGGTTCACATATTAAACCTGTTTTAGCACCACTTAGTGGACTTAGTCTCTGTAAAACTGTAGCGAAATGTACAGTAAGGCATGTAAAAACGATGTTACACAAAACATGCACTGAAGGGGGTCGCACACCGGACGAGAAGCGTAGCGCCGCGCCGCGTCGCACCATGTCTTTAAAATTCGAACACATTGTTTTCTATGGGTGTACGCACACCGGCAGCGCAATTCGGCGTCTGTCCGCGGCGCCCAGCT
>JAUCMT010000001.1:5532478-5543294 GCA_032357475.1 Enteromius thamalakanensis
GCGGCTTGCCTGGCTGGCTGTGAATTTGGACTGAAAGTATTCATAACTGATACTACAGTACTACAATTAACACTGGCAAGTGGGGTGGCCACCCCCTGGCGGCGCCACTGGAGTGTAGATGCATGAAAGTTAATGTATACGATTCTTTACATTTTAATTTCAAATGACTACCAAAAAAAAAATCAGATTTGGTGTTTGCAGTTAAGATGTTTGAAGTCTGAGCAACCAACTCTCTATTGTTTGAAAATGAGAGTAATAAAAAATGCTCATTTTCCTTAATGCTCCATATGGTGGCAGTATAACATACTGAAAAACATTTCAATTTTACTGCCTAGTGATTACTTCTAGGTATGAAGCTCAACATATTTTTAAACCGCTTAGTGACTTCTAAATGTGTGAACCGTTTTGCATTCATTAGATTCTCTAGAACCAACTTTAGGCTACAGTTCAGTATGCTTCCTAGGCATGCATGTCATAATGATACTTTTTGAAGTTTAATTTTTTTTTTTTGCTTTTTGTTTGTAACGCCTTTTCATATCTAATTTTAAGAATTCCTAAATGACCATGGAGTTTACTTGCATTTGCATTGCAGCTTAAATTAATCTCTCTCTCTCTCTCTCTCTCTCTCATAGGTGTCAGTGGGTCACCAAAGGAACCTGACTGTACACACCCCCTCATGAACACCCACATCCTCATTTAAGACAATTATCATTATTCACCTTTGCACTTACTCCAATTGGGGACGAAGCCACTACATTTTTAATTACTGAAATTAGAGTGTCAGCGTGGACTCCAGTTTTTAAGTAGTTCTAAGATGCCAGGTAACACCAGTTCTTGGCACTGACCTGGTCACTTCTATGGTTACAACCTTACGTCAATATTTGTAATTACTTCTGTGCAAGTGCTCCAGTGACACTTTGATTGTTAGTGATCATGTATGAAATATTCAGCTAATGCTAATTAGTAACCTATAAATCAACGAATCATTACTTTTCAATGCACACAAGCGGTGTATAAGACTGAAAGTGAATTAACTTCAAATGAGCAATAATTATTGCAGTTTTGACAGTGTATGTATGAGGTTCATATTTTGGTTAATAGGCTGACATACATGCAAGGTAATTTTTTACCTTAATTGCTCGATGACTCTCAAAATAATTTGCTCAACAATTCATTTTTGCATGATGCTTGTCTGCGGTAATTGGTCTATTTGGTTTAAATACATCATGCCTGATAAAGCAAAGTTTGTGAGAGCAGAGCTGCTTCATGTACAATGGAGACATCACTGTTTACCACTCCAAAAGCAGAACCTAGTGGCAAAGAATAAATCTGCATTTTCATTCAGAGCAACACAAGGGTGCTATATGCTAACGTTTCATGTTGACTTGGGATTTGTTTTAAAAATGACTAATTTCAGTGATTCACTTTATACACAGCGCACTGTGATTTCAGACTTTGCAGGATGTTTTCATTCAGTTAGAGTAGTGTAACACAATGCACGGATGGTAGTTTTCAAAAATCCATAATAGAGGCACTTTAAAGGTACATTAAGATTAAACAAATGTAACCAAATTTTGTTAAGTTTGTGCTGCTTTCTTCAAATATTGTGGAAGTGTAGTACATCACACATCAGTACACACTTGCATTCATTCAAGCATTCACCACCATAGATTTGTGTGTGTGTGTGTGTGTGCAAGTTTGTGTAGTAACAGGCCTCTGTGCTTACATTATTAATGCTGGAATGAGACCCAAGCTTAAGTTACACTAAGGCAAGTAGAGCTGACAAATTAAGGTTCCTTCTACAGCGCTGAAACAGAACTAAAAACCTGACACACATCCTCTCACTTACACAGACACACAGCCCTTGTCTGAGTCACTCATGGATGGGATATCATAGCTGATGACTGCATGTGTTGGAATTATATGTTGGTTTCTGTTGGTTCTTTTGCTGAGAAGTACAGGTAGGTTTGACTCCCTATCTTGATGATCAACAGAAGAAGAAAAGAGGAGTGTGTGGGTGAGTGTACAACAAAGGATCTCTGTCTAAGAACATCTGAAAGAGGGATCCTTCTTCTGTTCCACATTTGGTGTGGCCTGTGGAACCATGTGAACAGAGATTTATATGCTCTCTGTGTAAAATTCCTCTATGACTGAGATGAGACTCACCTACAGGTATGACTTTTTTATTTATCATTGTAGTTTTATAACTTATAACAGTATAAGGTAATTTCTAAGAAACAATTATATACTTGAATTCTTTTCTTCGTGTGTGTGTGTATGCTCATTGAGATTCTATTTAATTATATATATATATTTATTTTATTTTTAATTTTTTTACAGAAAGGCAATAGACTAGCATGGTTTTAAAAAGATAAAATGCCAGGCAAAAAAGATTCAAAAGCAGCAGCCAAGAAAGGAGGAAAACCGGAACCAGAAAAAAGTAAACCAAAGGAAGAAGAAAAGAAAGGAAAAGATGACAAAAAAGGAGCAAAAGATGACAAGAAGGGTGGAAAAGATGACAAAAAGAAAGGAAAAGAAGAGCCTCCAAAAAGTAAAGGGAAAGATGATGGAAAGAAAGGAAAGGATAAAGGCAAGGGAAAGAAAGAGGTTATTGAATCTGAGGAGGGTTCAGATGCTGAGTTGATGGATGAAGACTTGAGCGATGAGGATGAGGAGTCAGATAGAGACAAGAGAAAGCGTGGTGGAAAAGATGCTAAAGGTAAAGCTGCAAAGGGAAAGTCCAAATCTAGACCGCCTGATTCTGATGAAGATGAGGATGAGGAAGATGAAGATGAGGATGAAGAAGATGAGGAGGAAAGTGAAGAGGAGGATAAGAAAGCAAAGAAGAAATCAAAAGATCACCATAAATCTAAAGCTGAGGAAGATGGAAAGAAGAAGAAACCAAAAAAGAAGGAAGAGTCTCCACCTGAGCCACCACCTGAAGACAAAAAGAAAAGAGGACTCAAAAACACCTCAAAACTCTTTATGAGGTTCTCTGGATTTAAGAAGAGGAAGAGCTCAAAGAAACGTCTTAAAAGCACTTCCAAGCTGTTTCTTGGACTTGGTAAAAGGAAGAATCGCTTGCTTAAAAAAAAGAGAAGGAAATCTCTCTTAAGAAATGCTCCAAAGTTCATGATGCGTTTCAAAAACAGCAAGAAAAAGAAAAAAGAGAAGGAAAAAAAAGAGCCATCAGGACCAAAGCCAACCTATATGCTTATCAAATTAGGTGGAAATTCTAAAGAAGCAGAGAAGAAGCAAGGATTTTTTAAAGGGCTTTTTGGAAAAAAGAATTCAGGGGATGGGGCTGGTTTTAAATCTAGAGGGCAAATATTAGGTAAGATTGCTGGGGCAACAAACTGGCTGACCAAGAGGTTCCTCTCCGTTAAGGGGCGTCAGAGTGGAAGGGACCATGATGCCTGGGGCCGGAAAAATAACAAAAAATATCCTGCTGGCGGTCGCCAAGCTAGCATTCGAGCTCCTTCAGGTTATCACAATTATGGATATGAACATGATACTGGAGGATATGATTATAATAACCAGAGTAGGATGGACAGGGGTGCATTCCACAGACAGTCAATCCAGAGGCCCTCTAACAGGTATAGTGAACAGTATGCCCATGTTCAGGGGCATTCTTCATTTCCACAGCAATACTCTCAATATGAAGAACCAAGTAACTATTATGACATGCAATCAAATGATCAAGGCTATTATGAGTTGCAGAATGGATACTATGACCCACATGCAGCCATTTTGGATGAGGGTGAATATTATGATGATGGTATGGACTACGGTGATCCTTATGGAGCTCAGGAGCAGATGGGCAATTACCCACAGGAAATGGGCTACTATAGTCAACAGTATCCAGTGGATCCTTATTTCGAGGATGGCATGGAGTACTATGATGATAATCAGTATCCAATGGGGAATAGCTATGATCTATATGGGAATGAAATGACTCCATACGCCCAGACTCAGTATGGTCATTATGATGACCCTCAGGGCTTCTATAGTGACCCATATGAAGTTGAAATTTTAGATGATCCATATATGGATGCTTATGGGGATGGTTATGAGGATCTTTATTTTCAGGACTATCAGGTTAACTACAGTGAAACAGATGTTGACCCTTATCTGCAATCTTCCTACAATATGTATGATCCATATGGTTTTCCAATGCAACATATTATGGAAGGTGAAGAAGGTTATGGAATGTACGGTGAGAACTATGGAGATTTCCCGATGGATGAATCTATGCCCCTTAACGAAGACATGGAGTTTAGACTCCCAAGACCCCAGGTGAAGCTTTTTGGTAGAGAAAGGATTGATGTTGAGCTTCCTCCTTTGCCTCCACAATACGATTTTGAGGAAATGTCAGACATACAATATGAAAATTATCCATATATACCTGGAGCCACAATGGATGATGATTTTTTGCAGACAGTTCATCCTCAAGAAATGTTTCATCCCACAATGCCTCAAGTCCCCACACCAACAGCCATGCTAATTAAGCAAGCAAATGTCCCAATGGGATTTGGTAATCAACATATGCCACATATGGCTCAAACTGGCTTTCCACCATCTCCCACACCAAGCAGGAGGTCTGTACCAGGAATGGCCTCACCTCTGCCTAGGCCTATGCCACCCATGGCAACCATGGAACCGATGTCAAGTTTTGGAGAGCCGGTAATGGAAGTTAGACGTTCCCCCATACCTATGCGTAGACCAAGCCCCCATGCTTCCCCACAGCTATCCATGCATCCTGCTGCTCCACTCCCTATGAGAAGAAGCCCATCCCCACAGCCCTCTCTGCGGGGCATTGGAGGCATGGGAGCACCTCCATCCCCAAGACTAGCCAGAGGTATGTCCTCTCCAATAAATCATGTTCAACACCCTCCATCTCCAATTGGACGCAAAATGAGCCCACCTGTTTCTCCAACACTTTCTAGACGTTTACAGCCTCAGGCCTCATTTAGAGAAAGGCCACCTGCTTCACCAACAGTCCCTAGACATTTTCAGCCTCAGGTTCCATTTAGAGAAGGTCCACCTACTTCACCAACAGTCCCTAGACGCTTACAGCCTCAGGCATCCTTTAGAGAGGCACCACCATCTCCCCAGCCCATGCCTGGCCGTTTGCCCTCACGAGCTCCATCTCTCTATACCAGTCCTCCAGCTTCACCTCGTGCATCTATTCGAAGGAGGAGCCCACCACAGTCTCCTCATGCCTCAATTAGGAGACCCAGTCCACCCTCCTCACCCACACAAGCTCATCGTCCATTTGGTGCCAAGAAATTTCAAGCCTCCCCATCACCTCCTAGGCGGATGAGTCCGCCATCTTCCCCTCAGATGGGTATGCGAACCATGGCCAATGTTCAACAGAGGGATCTTCACAGACCACAGTCTCCATTGATGCCTCAAAGAGTATCACCTACTCCCTCTCGAAGAAGTTTTAATATGGAACCAGACTTCCAACAACCACCACTGCAACGCAGATCCCCCTCTCCTACCCTTTCCCGCAGATCCACTCGCCTAATGAAGGATTCTCCACCTTTTGGGTCCCCTGGAGGTCGACTACGAGGAAGGGGCCGTCCAAACATCCCCATGGGAGCTGTGAAACCATATCCTGGCCGAGGGGGTCATTCTGGAGCTCCAACACAAAATGTACGGCCATTTAGACCATCCATACGTAGTAACAGGTCCATGATGCCGCAGGATTTCACAGCCTCCCCACAACTCTCAGGTCAACACACTGGGATGGGCATAAGGGAACAAAATCGTTTCAATCTTCCAGGAACACCTGGTCCAATGAGAAACCCACAGAGACCCATTGGTCGTGGCCGTCCACTCATGGCCAGACAATCAGTGAGGCGTGCACCTGGCATGATGCCCCCTTCACCACAACTTTCTCAAAAACATATGCCCCCTCCATCACCTCAGCTTTCTGTTAGACATCTCTCCCGACCAGGCTCTCCTCATCCATCTATTAAACATGGCTCCCCATTACCTATGCGGCACACTTCCCCTAGGGCTCTGCCTACCTCTGTGCTTTCTGGTCCTCCGATGTATGAATCTTCATTTGCATCTCCTTTGCCTGTCGGCGCAGGGCCAATCCCTGTAGAATTTGATCAGATTAGTGGTGTTCCTCAGTCACCAATGCTTACACGTGCCCTTCAAAACCAAAGTATTAGTAATGCATCCTATATTTCACATGTTCAACAGCCCATGTCGCCTTATGCTCCTGAGATCATTAATGTTCCACAGGTTCCTGGTCAACCACCTTCACCAGTTCCCTCCCTTGCCCTGCAGCCCCCTTATCTAAGCAATGCTATGCATGTCTCCCAAATGCAACCCGTACCGTTACCATATAATCCTGAAATGGTTTTACTGGATCAGCATACAGACCAAATGGCATCTCCACTTTTGTCAAATGCCTTACAGAATGCTCAGCTCAGAGAAGCCTCTTACATTTCGCCCATGCAAAGACCAGGTTCCCCTTATGTTCCTGAAGTGGCTCAATTTGGTGAGATCCCTGAACAACTACCTATTTCTTCCCCGTATGTTCCTCAATTGGAAGCATTTGAACAAGTTCCAGGTCAGCCAGCATCACCTTTGCTCTCCAGTGCAATTCACAATCCACAGCTTCGCAATGCTTCATACCAAACATCTTTTCAAAGGCCACATTCACCCTATACTCAGGTAGAGCCAGACTATGAATATATTGAAGAGCCTGATGCCGGACCCCTTCTTTCCAATGCTCTTCAAAATCCAAATGTCCGCAACGCTTCTTACCGAACACATTTACGTCGGAGGGGATCCCGTGTTCCCCCTGGCTATGGTCCAGGGGGATCTCCAGCTCTTTCAACAGCTTTGCAGAACCAAAATATTCGTAAAGCATCATACCGAGCACCTGTCCAGGGAATGGTCTCCCCTTATGCAACTGTGCCAGGTTATAGGCAGGATCCTAGGAAATCTCCTTATCTGTCTGATGCATTGCACAACCCCCAACTCCGTGGTGCCACTTACCGCTTGCCTGATGGGTCATTAGTATATGGTAATCAAGTAGCAAATGTACAGTCTTCCCCCATGCTTGCAGATGCAATAGGAAATTCTCAGCTCCAAAATGCTTCATATAGACTTCCTCCTGGGTCCATAGTAGACCCACGACAGCAACAATCTTTCTCTCCAAACCTCTCAAATGCTTTACAGAACCAAAACATAAGAAATGCCTCTTATAGACTTCCAGATGGATCTATAATATACCAAGACTCTCATTTACAACAAACTTCCCCGAACCTGTCCAGGGCTTTACAGAATCAAAATGTAAGGAATGCTACTTATAGACTTCCAGATGGAACGATAATATACCCAGACTCTCATGCACAGCAACCTTCTTCTCCAAACCTGTCCAGTGCCTTGCAGAATCCAAATATGAGGAATGCAACTTATAGACTTCCAGATGGAACTCTGATAAGAGCAGGACAACAACACCCAACCTCACCAAACCTGTCAAATGCACTTCAGAATCAGCACATTAGAAAGGCATCATATCGACTGCCAGATGGGACAATAATAATGGCTGATCAGCAAATGGAACCAACATCTCCAAATCTGGCTAGTGCACTGCAAAACCAAAACATTCGAAATGCAACTTACAGATTACCAGATGGCACATTAATAACAGACTATGGGCAGCCCACATCTACTTCCCCAAATTTATCAAAGGCACTTCAAAACCAACAAATGAGAAATGCCACTTATCGTTTACCTGATGGCTCAGTTATAAGTGGACCAGTTTACCAACCTAAGTCTCCCAATTTGTCAAGCGCACTTCAGAATCAGGATATTCGCAATGCTCATTACAGGTTACCTGATGGTTCCATAATAAGTGCTGATGCAAATTATAAACCTAAAACCCCAACTCTCTCCACTGCATTAAGAAATGAGGATTTGAGAAATGTCTCCTATAGGCTTCCAGATGGATCTGTTATTTCGCAAGCTTTGTATAAACCAAGAAGCCCTAACATTTCAAA
The DNA here is from genome assembly GCA_032357475.1 of Enteromius thamalakanensis. Lineage (NCBI taxonomy): Eukaryota > Metazoa > Chordata > Actinopteri > Cypriniformes > Cyprinidae > Enteromius > Enteromius thamalakanensis. The sequence continues at coordinate 5,540,506 of JAUCMT010000001.1, forward strand.
TGCCTTGCAAAATGATAATATTCGCAAGGCTACATACCAGTTGCCAGATGGATCCGTTATTTCAGCAGATCCTCGAAGACATAAAACCAGTCCAAATCTATCACAGGCGCTTCTAAATCAAAATCTCCGCCAGGCGACATACAGATTACCTGATGGATCAGTCCTCACTCAAGGATTTGATGTCCCCACTTCGCCACATTTAATGGATGCTCTAAAGAACGCTGACTTGAAGAAAGCCTCTTATCAACTTCCTTCAGGGATTTCCAACTATTTAACCTCCTCTGGGCAGGTGGTTATTGGACCAGATGGCCGTTATGTTGTAGTTCCACCACAGCGAAAAGGTCCAGGTCCAGAAGATCACTGGGCTCAGAATGACAGAGAAGGGGAAACTGCAGAAGACCATTGGGCTGCAGAAAGGGTCTTGCCTCATGACACAGTACAGAACCTTATTAAATGGTCTATGTACCGAGATGAGAAAATGATGGATTTTCTGACCCCACCACCAGCTGGTCTTAAGCCAGGGGAAACAGAGCTGCAGTGGGTACCAGATCGTGAAGGGGAGCCAAAAGGACAGTGGTATGACAAGGTAAATCGTTTTTAGTCATAAAGCTAACAGTGACTTGTTTATTTAACAAATGGTAACAGAAGTAATTTTCCTGTCCCTCAGATACTAACTGTATCATGCTATCTTTTTTTTCTTTTTTAATGAATTCATGCTTTTCCAATCCAATCCAATCCATCTTTATTTATAGAGCACTTAAAAAAAAACAGCGAGGTTAGCCAAAGTGCTGTACACCGCTTAATAAGAATAAGATACATCACAAATAAAATCAAAACAGAGAAGGAACGTTCCCCCTGAGTTTTCTCAAAGTTTTAGGAACGACCAAACGAACCTGATCAGCTGACCTAAGGGACCGGGTAGGGCAGTAAGGCTGGATCATATCTGAAATATACTGAGGGGCTTGCTTGTTTTTTTATACAATTTGCTAAACATATACAGTTTATCAGAATTTTTATATTAGGAAGGAATTGAAAATACCAGGTTTAATTTCACTAAGCTAATACTGAGCAATGTTGTCAGGTAGACGGCAATGCAGTTGACAGATTTAACAAGCCTGTTATCCTTTGAGCCTTAACAAAAGGCCCAGCCAAGCTCGCCTATCTTCATCAGGTTTTAGCTGCAGTCTGGAACTACATCGAATGTCAGATGAGATTTACATGGCTGATTATAACTGATCTCAGCTTACCTTGCTGACCAGTGAGAATAATCTCTGCATTATTGTAGAGCAGGCCCTAAAAAAGACAACTTGACCTAATTCATCAGAGATATTGTCTAATGTAATTGCATGAGTTGAAAATGTCTTCTCAGATGTCTTTGAGTGTTCTCAGTTTGCATATATGTTACATTTTTCAAACAGATGTATTCTATAAGAAGCCTGCCTACTGTCAGCTACAGGGTGAAAAGGGAAGGTGATGGAGATGAGGACATGACACAAATGGAGTATGTCAGCATAAATATGCATACGCAAATGTAAAGATGATTATTGGATATGAAATAAATCATTCCTCCACTATTTTTCCCAGAGAGCTAACTGAGGCAGCAGTATTGATAAACCTGAAGATTCGCTTTGATCAAGCACTTATCTATGTGAGTCTTGCAATCACATTCTTCTAAGCAAACACACACTTCACAAAGACTGTGTACAAAGATATGGTAAATATCTTTGAAAAAGTGGATTCACATTATGTTTTAATATGCACAAATCAAAAAAAGAAACATTTTCCTTAACATTCTTTGTTATTTTACATAAAAATACTACACTGGACAGGCCAATATAAGCAGATTTTTGTATAAATAAAGTTCTTCTAAAAGGTTTTTCTCAATAACATCAACAAACAAAAAATTTAACTCTTTTGTCAAACTAACTACGTTATTCATTTCTATCTTATGTTCTAAGCAGACATACATTGGCAGTATATTGGTGTCTCTGAATCCATACCAACTATTTAACATCTATGGCACAGATGTGGTTCTGCAGTATGAAGGCCATGGCTTGGGAGATAATCCACCGTGAGTCTAAACAATCACAACAACTCTTAACAACACATTCTATAATAAATCCTAAAAGGAGGAAAAAATGGTTCCAATTTCCTTTGTAACTGTCCATATTTTATCACAGATGTGTTTCTTTTTAAATTACCCAGTTAATATGAAGATGCCATCATTCGAAAAAAAAAATAACATGCAATAATAATAAGAAATATTATAATATATAGTTATTAAATTGTAATAATGTTTCACAGTATTACTGTATTTTTAATCGAATAAATGCTGTTTTGCCTTATCAACCCAAAATTTTAACAGTACTGTCTATCAAAGAAAAATTAAGATGAAAATTTTATCTTCCATCCCTTTACAATAATTTATTGACAAAAATGTATAGTATATAAACCTGCCTTCTTATACATGTTTGTTTCCAGTCATCTCTTTGCCATTGCAAACATTGCCTACACTACAATGATGGACATCAAGCAAAACCAGTGCATCATTATCAGGTCAGATGAAAGTATGTGAGTGTATCATTTGTAGAGGATGTGGAAGTATTGTTTGTATGTGTAATGATGTATTAGTAAAGTGTTTGTATTGTAGTGGGGAAAGTGGTTCTGGAAAGACGGAGGCGACCAAACTGGTTCTGAGGTACCTCACTGCTATTCACCATAAGAGGAACATTACACAACAGGTACGTGTATATATAGGGGAAAAAACACAAAAAAACATAATCATGTTT
>JAUCMT010000001.1:5545230-5559794 GCA_032357475.1 Enteromius thamalakanensis
GTCTGCTTGCTCGAGTGAGCAGCCATGTTGGAAATTTCTCTTAGCCCTTCATTTGAAGTGAGGTCCCGAAAAATCTTTGTTTCGAGGGCTATCTAGCCCTTCCCCTTCCCCCTACCCTTCCAACCAAAAGAGAATTGAGACACCCCTACCCCAACACGTGAACGCGCCAAACGGAGGGGTAGGGGAAAGTGTAGGGGTAAGGGGTAGAATTGGGATTGAGCCTAAGTGTTTATAGTTTTCTACGGGATGAAAACGCTTAACAAGAGCCCATCGTGTCACATTCTGGGGCCATGGGTTTGTGGGTCTGGTCTTTTTCTCCTACAGATGACTTGCAGGACCATGTACGTTACCGTACTAAATTAGTTTTTATCATTTAACCAGCAAATGAGAGACTACAAGTTTTGAATGTAAATGTGAATTTTGTCATGGTTTTGTACTAAAAGATAAAACATGTCAACTTTGATTTCATGTGGACTTAAAATCTCAATATTGTAAGACCTGAAATAATTTTCTGTCCTGATCTAAACTTTGCATGCGTGTGTGTGTGTCTGTGTGTTTTTTACCCCTTCCTTTGCCTACAGGTTCTGCTTGACAAGTCGACTCAGCTCCATTCTTAGAATATAAAACCCTGCAAATGACAATCATTAATCACTTGGTGACCTGACATTGTCAAGTGTTTTGCAAAGTCTTGAAAATGAAACTTTCACAAATATCACAAAAACATCTCCATCACTAAATTAATTTCCTTACTCTTCAAGAACGCAGTCATCTGTCCGGGTGCACAAAGAAAAGACTTAAAACAAGAGAGTTCATGTCAATATAACAAAACTGAATACCTACATTTAAAAAATACATAAATAAATAAATAAGTTTCCTTAAATAACTATGTTTTTTCTGGAAATGTTCAAAGGTGTGAACACATTAGTGATCAGCGCAAATGAGTAATATTTGTTTAGTAATCTCAGACTGAAATAAACTAAAGAGAAACAAATCTCCTGTGAATCTATATAAAAGTAGCTGCACATTGGAAATTTGTAAAAGGGTCTTCGGTCTGTATGTTCGATTAATGTACCCTCAACATCATCACCATCATCTTCATCAATAGTGGTCGACCGATATATAGCTAAGGCCGATATTTAGCCTCTTTCAAATATCAGCATCTGCTGATAAATGTTTCTGTTTGGCCGATATGTTTGAGACTTTTATTCTGAAAACTTTTATTTTGACGACACTAACAAAGGAAGCACCTGTGCACTCAGCGCTACCATTCTCCCTCTTGTTCACTGCCGTCATTCAGTTCTGTCTAATACGGTAAGAAGAACATCATTAGTAATAGGAAATCAAACATTATGATACTTTCTCGTTGGCCATCAGATATAATTTTAACTTGCAGACTTAGTCGAATCTAGTCAATATCTTGTAAAGTGTGTGTTTGTGTGTATCCTGATCGTGTGTTCTCTGTGAGACTGTCTGTCAGCACTAACCTGATTTTACCAAGTAAACATGTCCCTGGGTCAACATCTTCATTGACCCTGGAACAACATTGTGATTAACCAATCAGATTTGAAGAAAAGGAGTTTTTGTGAAGTTTCGGCTTATGATCAGTGTTTGGTGCTTGTACATCAGTGTCAGTCATCTATCATTTCCTCTGATTTTAGGCATAACTCAAGGGTAAGGGTTGGTTTATGTGTAGAGATATAGTCAAGACTATAATTTTTGCATTAAAATGTAGTTCCGTGTCTGTCTGTATGAATTAAATGCTGACAGGAGCAGAGTTCAGCTTCACTGGAGCCACCCGATCAACTTTAAACTCGCAATTTCAAATTATGCTACACTATGTGTGTTTGCCCATGGTCAAAGTCATGTCATTTTCATTGGGCCGGGCGATTAATCAAAATCGACATTCAGAACCTATAATCGCTTAAATTTTTCCCAGGTCATTTATTTTATTTGTTTTACCTTTAGAAACACTACCGTGTGTGGAGTCACGTGACCCCGCTCTGTTACGTTCACAGCAGACGTGACTTGCGCAAATAACTTTAATTAATTAATCTAAATTAACGCGTTAAAGTCCCGGCCCTAGTTATAATATTATTTAATATGTATTAAATATTTATTTATTTGTGGAAAAAAAACTTTTATATAAGTTTTATATTACACACATTTATATTTTAATCAATTTTCAAATTAAATATTAATGAAAGTAGAAAAAGTTTTTTTACCCTAATATCGGCTTTCGGCCACCCTGCTTTCCAAGATAACGGCATCTGCCTTTAAAAAGCCCATATCGGCCGACCACCAATCATCAACAACATAATAATGATTTCATGCAATCAGAAACATAAAAAAAAGAGAAATGTGCAATTATTATAAGGACTTACATTGTAATAAGTAACATTGTCACATTTGTACAATTGTATGAGTTTAGATTAACAAATACCCTCCACTTCTGGTAATCCGTAATCATCAGATTCTTTTAAAAGAAAGAAAACAAAGTCAATGGTCAATCATTAAGGATCTGCAATTTGTTCCAGATTTGTTACAAATAAATGCAAAGTAATAGTAGAGTAAGAGTAGCTTTTCTGCAAAGAAAATGTAAATAAAACAAAGTTTCTTCACACCTTGTATTAACATTTCTATGAATCTATTAAATATTAAACTTTAAAGGGAGATTAATATAGAGATAACACAGAGGTGAAAAAATATGAAGAAACTTCAACAGAAAGTCATATTAATGGAGAAAACAGGAATGGGGAGGGCCGTTATGAAGCTACAAACAGAGAAAGCAAAGATCAGAATAAATTCAGATATTGTAGTTTTACGCTTATACTAACATTATTATTAACTTATTACACCACAAGGTAATGACATCCCCCCCCCCATACTCCCCCAAACTATTAACTGAGGTTCATTTACCTAGCAGTGACTCATATATGTCTGAGGATCCACTCATTATAAATATGTTGGGTACAAGCAGAGAAAGCAAAAGTCAGAACAGCCATTAACAGACATATCCAGCAAAACTAAAACAAGAAAAACATGACAAGAAAAAGACAGAAGAATTCATTTTCTTGTTGTCATACACTCATTAAGTTACAATTTTCATCTGCTCAAGCAAAATGTTAAAAAAGACATTAATGTTAGTGAGCCCATGCTAATGTACAAACCTAAAGAGCGGACTGTTCTCACATCTACAATGTTGTCATCCATGATCGTGTACATTAGACTTCTCCACTTGCATGGTGTGTTACTAAAACCTTTAATGATTTATAGACATATTCTCCAATATTATTGATCTACATGTAGGCCTATTAATGAAATATTTTTACCTACATTACATCAGTTTTACTGTTACATCCATGAGATTATGTAAAATCGAATGAATGTCATGTCACAGGATGTCATAGGTCAGTATCAAATTTATAAGACCACTTATAGCATCATTATTAACCTAATCATATAAAATGATGTTGTCAGTGCCCTACAAATTAACTGGATCTAGGATGTTTTGTCCCTAAAACTTACAGAAAGTATTAAGTCTTAGAGATTTAGTACAGCAAAACCATGTTAATATTGTGATATTACGTGATATTACAATAGCCAGTTTTTTACAAGTTTACGTGATCTGGCTCTTTATTTGTATTTATTTATTATCTATATCAAAATATAATAAATGTCTGTGAGGTAAGAGGATCTACGGCATATTGTGTTGGCTAAAACACAACACAAGGAAATGCGTTGTGAAAGAATATCACACACATTGCATTCGGACTCTAGAATTATCACAGAGGTTGTGAGAGAAAAACACAGACATGGTAGATTCAGATGGATTAAACTCACCAAGTACATCTGTGAAACAAAACATTCTCTAACAACACCTTGTAAACTAGTCCCGTCCGAATAGGGCTTTACTTTTAGTCATTATTTAGGTAGCACACATATTCTGAATGCCTTTGGCAGTATTCAATTTTAATCTAGATGAAAAAAATAATAATCTATGCCCACCCCTAGTTGCTACCTTGTATTAAACAGCTATAAAATAACTTTTTTCCATGTCACTCTACACTTTATACACCTTACGGACGAAGCAAAAACAGAATTGTCACAACTTTGTAAATTTATTACACATAATAAAAACTGAAATAAGTACTCCACTAAATATTTAGCTGAAGCACCTTTACAGTCTTAAGCCTTTCTCGTTTGATGCGATAAGCTTTGATCATTAGCATTAACTATGTATAAATATAATTAAATACTGTATAAAAACAATATATAAAGTCAAGGGTCTATGTGTGTGTGTGACCCTGGACCACAAAACCAGTCATAAGAGTTAATTTATTTCATTAAAGATTTATACATCACCTGTAAGCTAAATAAATACGTTTTCAATTGATGTATGGTTTGTTAGGATATGAAATTTTTACCTCAGACAGTATTTTAAAAATCTGTAATCTGAAGGTGCATGTTTAATTATGTTCATGTTATAATGTCATGTTAGGGTGGTAACTGTGAGATCACTGGGAAGGATGATGGGGAGGACTTCAGGAGGCTACAGAGTGCCATGGACATTCTCCACTTCAGTCCTGAAGACCAGAGCAGCATATTCAGAGTGCTGTCATCCATACTGCACTTGGGCAATGTCTTTTTCCATAGAGTGGAGGTATTGTGCACATTTGAAAAGATTGTTCAGTAGTTTAATTCAAAATAGCACACTTACATGAGCAGAGTAATCAGTCTTGTGGACCGTGTTCTTTGGATTCTTTGTCTTAGACAGAGGTGCAGGAAACAGCTGGTGTGGTGAGCACTCAGGAGATTCGTGCAGTAGCTGATCTGTTGCAGATTTCCCCAGAGGGTTTGCAAAAAGCCATCACCTTCAAAGTGACGGTACATATATTCTTAATGTGCTCTAAACAACAGCATGTGGTATTCTGGCCCGTTTTTATTTAGAAATTTGATGTGGAGACCATCTCAGACTTATTTGTTTACCTTGCATATGCACTGAACTCTAGCCAAAGAGAAAGAAAGAGAAAAAGAGTGAGAGAAAAGGAGACATTGTAATGACATGTAAACAGGTTGCTGTTAATGAGTTCCAGTAACCTAATTTAATTATTCTGAGTTCAGCTCTGTGGAAACCACAGTAATCTAATCAGGGTTTGCTCAGGGCTTGAGTAATCTTAACACCTAATACAGTAGTTTGCTCACTGCCAGGATACCTTAACATTACATCACACAAAGCTCAATGAAGGTTAGTAAGGTCAGACAAGATAGAGTCAGGTCAGTTGTATTATTATGGTGTTATTGTTGGTCTTTAAGCAAAATATAGACTATTTATATTTCATTTGTTTAACTGTCACTTTTGGATAACAACTAATTACCAAACACAGATAAGATAGTCAGGTCAGTTTTATTTCTAAACTATTATTCACACTACATTTTATATTTTTAGAAAATAGAACATTGATACTCTTAATGAGAACATTTCCCCTCTACTGCAAAAAAAAACAAATAAACATAAAAATCTCATTAGTGTAATGCAATGTGTTGTACTACTTTTAATTTATGCTGATTTAAGTAAATGATATAGTATAGTAGTAAATAATACAGTAATAATAATGAAATCTTATGTATAGGGAATTAGTACATCAGGACACATGAGAATATTCAAAATCATTATTTTTTGAAAAACACTCAAACACATTTTGTTATTTCTAATAGATTGAAAGCTTTTTTGTCATGTTTGCTTTACATTTGCTGTACATAAATACAGTGCAGTGTGTTTGTGGTTTGTGTCATGTTGAGCATCTTGCTCATTTAATAAGTAAAGCTCTGTTATCCAGAGCTCACAGGTTTGTGTTTACACCACCACTTACTTGGATCGGCTGTCACATAACACTGTATCAATTGCACATGCTGACTGTGTGAGTGACATAGAGTGTGTGTGGGTTTCCTGACTTCCAGGCAAGATGAGTCCTAACATTTGAGTATTTCTAGACATATGTGACCCTGAACCACAAAATCAGTCTTAAGTCGCTGGGGTATATTTGTGCCAATAGCCAAAAATACATTGTATGAGACCAAATTATCGAATTTTCTTTTTTGACAAAAATCATTAGGATATTTAAAAAAATCATGGTCCATAAAGATATTTTGTAAATTTCCTACCAGAAATATATCAAAGTCTAATTTTTAATTAGTAATATGCATTGCTATGAACATAATTTGGACAACAGAGATTTTCTCGGTATTTAGATTGTTTGGCACACAAATGGTTCAAATGGTTGTATTTCGACTAAATAGTGTCCCAACCACACATCAATGGAAAGCGTATTTTTTTCAGCTTTCAAATCATGTATAAATCTAAAAAAAATCTACATGACTTGTTTTGTGGTCAAGGGTCACATTCCAAAGATATTTTGTTTTAAAACTGTGCAAATCCCCATAAAGTTGCATAAAATACCACAAAAATATGGCATAGGTGGCCTAAAATGTGTATGTCTTTTAGTTGTCTTTACACAAATTTTGGCTTTTGTGCTTTACTTTATGTTCATAAGATTAAATATTTATTTAAACATATACAGTACCTAAATGGCGTGTTATTTGGTTTTGTCACAGGAGGCAATGAGAGAGAAGATATACACTCCCCTCTCAGTAGAAAGTGCCGTGGATGCCAGGTACACATTACGAAACACATTTTCTAGTAGCAATATTGGTTTCATTGCTTTTTAAGTATGTTTTTCTCCACTCCAATTACAGAGATGCAGTTGCCAAGATCCTTTATTCCTTGCTCTTTCAATGGCTGACAGAACGTATCAATGGGCGGGTCTACCCCAAGAACGAGGCACTGTCCATATGTTTACTGGATATATACGGGTTTGAGGTATACAGCGACACTCCCGAACACACATACAAACATATTTTGACACGTTTATTGCCTTAAAGGTAAAAAAAAATGTCATGAAAAAAAACTAAATATGCAGAATAATATTTACCCTTGAGATGAGCAGAGGTATCATTATTAATTGCACACATGTCTGTGTCATCTTAATATGTGTTGTCCAGACCTTGACGTTCAACAGCTTTGAGCAGCTCTGTATCAACTATGCTAATGAAAGCCTGCAGTTCTTCTTCAGCAAAATCATTTTCAAACAGGAACAGGTGAGAATTAATATGTACACTACTGTCAAAATGTTTGGGGTTGTAAGATTTTTTTTGTCTCTGGTGCTCACCGAAGCTGCATTTAAGAAAACCAAAAAAATACGGTCAAAACTGTAATGTTGTAAGCATAATACATTTAGAATTAAACTTATATGATATATTTATATTTATTTATTATTAGAATTTGCAACAGCTTTTTCTGTATCTTAAAATATTTACAAATATAAATTAATTGCTGTGATGGCAAAGCTGAATTTTCAGCTTTATTTCTCGTCTTCAGTGTAACATGATCCTTCAGAAAACATTTGAATATGCTTATTTGGTACTCGAGAACCTCTTGTTATTATCAATAATGACAACAGTTGTGCTGATTAATTTATTTCTTTTTTAATCGTTTCTACCTTAAATGATTTCTGTAAAATATTGATTTCAAACATGAAATTACACACATTAAATTATAGGAAGAGTACATTCGAGAGCAAATCAACTGGAAAGAATTGACCTTCACTGACAACCAGGCATGCATAGATCTTATCGCTGCAAAGCCCCATGGGATACTCCGCATCCTCGATGACCAGAGCTGCTTTCCACAGGTTGCACACTTAAATTTTAATGCTAAATGGGGATAAATAAATAAAAAAAGTCTATTAACTACATGTTTTAACATTTGCTGACAGGCCACTGACAACACCTTCCTTCAGAAGTGCCACTATCATCACGGAAACAACCCCCTTTACTCCAAGCCAAAAATGCCACTGCCAGAGTTCACTGTCTATCACTATGCTGGTCGTGTAACTTACCAGGTAACAGAAATACTAATTGCACATGTCGTATTTTAATTGCACAATTAATGCCAAAAGTCAGATGCCAATGAATTTAATCACTTTTAATTAATCTACCATTTGAAACTGAGGCCTTAATGATAACAGCTTGTGAAAGCAGAATCTCACAAAGGGTTGTACTGATTTTAGGTCCATAAATTTTTGGATAAGAACTATGATCAGGTTCGGCAGGAAGTATTGGATCTCTTTGTGCAGAGCCAGATCCGAGTGAGTCAATGTATTCTCTTGCATGCATATGTGTGTGTGTGAGAGAGAGCATATGCTATTTTTTATTTTCTATAGAAATTAAAAAACAAGACATGCAAACAGGAAGCCTAACTTCCTCTGCATGTGCATAGGTGTATTTTCTGTAAACATGAAGCATGTGTGAGTGTATTTTTCTAATGCGCATATGTGGGTGCGTTTTCTAGATAGTTTCCAATCTCTTCATAAGGCATGCTGAGATGCTGAATCAGCAGAAAGGAGCGATGAACAGGAACAGCACAGTGACTCGGAAATATCAACCCTCTACTGTGGCCGCCAAGTTCCAGCAATCACTACAGGAGCTTCTAGACAAGATGGAAAGGTCTTAAACATTTAATATACAAACTCACATCAGCACATATGGATCCATTTATGTAGGTCTTGTTTCTTCTGATTGTGTTTTTTTTTTTTATCTACTCAGTAAAATATCCTTTTTTCTCACTTTTTTATTTTAGGTGCAACCCATTTTTTGTCCGCTGCATGAAGCCAAATAATAATAAGGTATGAGAAGACATAAACAAGTAATAGCAATGCTTGCATAAAGTATTTGAGCTCAGTTTCTTTTATCACCTTAATGCATACGTTAATTAAATGTATTTGCATGTTCAGGAACCTGGTATATTTGACCCTGAGTTGGTTGCTACTCAGCTCAGATATTCAGGAATCTTGGACACAATCCGCATCAGGAAGGAGGGCTATCCAATCAGAGTGCCGTTTCATAAATTCTTAAACAGGTATCCTACTCAACAGCTGGTGCTTGTTACTTATGGATGCAGTGCGGTACTGTGTGTAATCTAGTCTAGTGCTATAAATAGATGTGTGCCGGTGTATAGAATACAGCATGTTAGAATAAATTATCTCTGCCGGTGTGTTTCGAGGTACAAAGCCCTGCTAGGAATGAAGAAGCCGCCACCTCCAGATGGAGATAACTGTGTTATTATGTTAATGAAGCTCTGCCCAATCAATAAAGGAGATTATCAAGTGGGTGTGTCAAAGGTAAGCAGAATGACAATATATAAGAATAGAATCTTATATATAAGAATAGCAAAATAGACTTAAAATAATAAATAAAATTTAATTTTAAATTGTGGAATGCATGGTTATTTATATGTACAACCCTAAAACCATAATCATTTGAAATAAAAATAAACATTAAGTGAAAAACATTAAGTCACATTCCTCGTTTTTGTTTAAAGCTGAAAAATTTAAATTAAAAACAACTTTAAAAAGTAGTTACTAAATGTTAAACCAACAGTTTGACTGAAATTAAAATAAAAACATGAAATATACAAATAAAATCTAAAGCAGAATATTAACAAAAAGAATAAATGTGTTTGTTTTTGTTTGTTGTTTTTAATCTCAGCTCTTTCTAAAGGAGAATGTGTATCAGTTATTGGAGAGTAAACGTGATCGTATGATTCATGTAGCTGCATTGACTCTTCAGCGTTATGTACGGATGTATTTTGTCCGGAAGAATTTCCTCAAGTTCCGTGCAGACATGACAAAACTTCAGGCTCACTGCAAGGGCTTCCTAGCCAGGTAAACTAACTGCTGCTTGTTACTTTACAATTTCTACAATGTTTGTGGTTAACTTTGCAAAATGATTTACAGCTACAGTAGACAATCCAAATACTCACTCCAGGAATCCAGGTGATAATGTGCAATTCAGGGATTCGAACCCTATGGAAAAATTTAGTTCTCATTGGCTTTTGATTGTAGTTACTTTTACAAGGTTTCTAGCTGACCTAATCATAGTTTACAGTAGGTGCTTGATCCTGCAGACCAGGGTGCTGTTCCATAAAACAAGATTAGAGTACAAGCTAGGCTTATTTTGGTCAGTCAGGCTCATTGTCAGTAGATTTGTTACAAAATAAGTCAGACTAATTGAAATAAGCCTGGCTTATTTGGTAAACTTGTTTTGTGGAACAGGCCACTGATCATCTAGAACAACCTTGTTAGTAATGGTAGACCACCTTGATTAAACTAATGACTTGGTTAACTAAGTTCAAAGCTTGATTTGACCAATTCAGGGTTTTTTTTCCCTTGCAAGGAGAAATATATTTTGTATAAAAAAGGTACATTTTACAGTAGGATCAACAAAACTGAAAGTTAAATGTCAGTGAAACTCACTGTGTTTTGTGCCTTATAGGCGGCGGTTTCTGCGAATGCGTATATACCTGATCAAGCACCGTGCAATGGTCCGACTTATTGTCAATCGCAAAAGATACATCAGGGTACGTTACCTGATAACGAACAGTTACTTCACTAACTGTGTACTGCGATTCAAAATAAGTGATTCATTAATGTGAGCTCTAATTCATATTTTAATGCTGGCTCGTTGTAATGTTACAGATCAACCTCCTCTTAGCGAGAAGAGCGGAGGAGGAAAGGAGAAGGATTGAACAGGTAAAAGAACAGTCTGTGCTCATTATTAGATAAGAACCAGTTATATATTCCATTTTTTTTATCAACCTAGAGTTCTCTTTGCAGTATTTTGAAATATTACACTTTTCAGCTGACAGGACTCAGTGTTCTTTTTCAGACTTTCGATACCCAGCTACTTAAACAGTTTTTTCTAGACAGTTATTGTAATGTGTTTCTTTTATAGGAGCGAATAAGCAGGGAGGTGGTTAATGTGACTCAGCTGGTTATTCCTGCGGAATTGGGAGGATTGTTACAGGCCACTGCAGGTTATTCACAATTTCCCAGTGTGTGAAAAACTCTTTTCCTTATTACTAATAGTATTTGCTAAGGCAAGCAAAAAATACTATTATTATTGTTCAAGCATTGTTCAAAATCTTCAGACTTTGACACATGCCATAATTGTTGCCTAGTACGTTTAAAGTCCATGAGAAATAAAAATGCACTATATTTATTTTGTTAGGCCACATTGCTATTTCGGTGGTGAACAATTCATCCATGCAAGTCAATCCACAAAAAAAATCTTTACTCCAAATCTGAAAATACTCCTCCCCTCTAAAATGATGGGCCTTCTCTGATGACGTTATTTTGATGGCTTGGGCATGAGCATGACATCCTTAACCACCCCCCTCCAACTATCAGTGTTCAGGATGAATTAAACCCCTACTTTACTACATCCAATATATTCACAGAGTAGAAAAAACAAGCCACACCCTCAATTTTTCTGCTTCAATATTCTGTTTCTGTCGGAAGTACATCACAATACAGAAGTAAAATCAGTCACAAACTATAATGTGGACTTTCATACTGAAAAGAACTAAAAAAAAATTTAAACAAATGATAAAATTATACACAAATTATAAAAATACAGTCTAATTCAAACTAATAATAATAAAAATCTTATAGTATATCACTAGCTATGTTTCTATCCACTATTTTTTATGCGTATGTTGGAATATCGCATAAAACAAATGCTGCATGGAATTACCAAGATGCACATATATTCTAAAAATGTGCATCCCCCAACATCTTCCAAAATATATAAATAATATTTAAGAAAATATGAAAGGAAAAACGTATATTAAACCTATGTTTTGGCATTTGTCTTGTTAGCTGGTAGGGAGCGTCATTCAGACTGCTTGGCTCTGGTTCAGGCCCCAAGAATACAAACAGATCCCCAGCTCACTCTTCCACTGGACATTAACAACCATTTGATGACCAAATATATACGCACACATTTTAGGGTAAGTGTCCTACCTGCTTACATATACAAATATATGTATAATACTCACAGTTCACTCACATTAAGGACATAATGCAGTAAATGTATTCATCTTATCTGTGTGTAGGAATTGCAGTTTGGGATGCTAACAGCACCGCTGGAGATCTCACTGACCCGACTAGAAGATGATCTGAAACAGGATGCCCTTGATGTTTTTATATTGGTAAGATTATTCTAACCCTAAACCCAGTCTCATTTTCAGCACTTCATGACCATCTTTTGCAGGCTTGCTGTTGATTTTTTCATATCTCTATTTGATAGATTTTGCGTTTCATGGGAGATCCAAACCTGAATGGAGCTCAAGAAAACCTGTTTGGAAATTACATCATTCAGAGAGGCCTTGCCACCCCACCAATCAGAGATGAGATTCTAGCGCAGATAGCCAATCAGGTGTGGCGGAATGAAAACACCAGAAATGCAGAGAGAGGATGGTTGCTGATGGCCGCCTGTTTGAGTTCCTTTGCTCCATCTGAGAAGATGGAGAAATATCTGCTAAAGTGAGAGAATGCACATACAAATACACACTACTCATCAAAACTTTGGGGCTAGTAAAATGTTTTAGGTTTTTTCGAAGAAAGCCTGTTATTCTTAACATGACTGCATTTATTTGATCAGAAATACAATAAAAACAGAATGATATTGCAAAATATTACAATTTAAATATCTTTTTTCAGCTAAAGTACATTTTCTACTTTATTTTCATTTTAATATGTTTTAAAATATAATTTATTTATGTGACTGCAATTTCCTTCAGAAATCATTATAGTATGCTGATTTGGTTAATAAACATAAATATATATGTTTTTAAAATATTAAAGACATTAAAAAAAAAAAAAAAAACATTTTTACCCTGTCACTTTTGACCAATTTAATGTGTCCTTGTTAAATGTTTAAAAAAAAATTCTATTATGAATTCAGTTAGGCTGTATAAATACGAATAATGCCAAAGTATAAGTCCTGTTATAATGCGAGACTTAGAGACGAAGCAGTTAATGAACTGTCTCTCCCTCTGTCTCTATCAGATTTGTGTCAGACTATGCTCTGAATGGCTTTAAGGCATTGTGCCAACACAAACTCATCCAAGCCATGCAGAAATCCTACCAAGTCCCTGAAGCGTCCCGAACATACCCTCTATCCCTGCTAGAGTGGACTGCCACCCGCAAAAAAGCACACATGGTGATCCAGGTGCACTGTTTTGATGGTAAGGTGAACTTTTCTTTTAACACACTGAGAAAGTGCATTTTAAATTTGATTGTTGTCACCTTTGACTGAAAGAGCTAAATAAATCCTTTCCTTTTTAAAATTTAAAATAAAAAATATATATATATTTTTTTTTTTTTAACTGCACAGAACAGCATAAAAACAGCAGTCAGTAGACATGATTTTTGACTCTTGACAGCTTGAATCTTGACTCTTGTCAGATGGGTTGCTTTAAAATGAAATGTAGGTTGGTGCTGCCCTCCACCCCCACTCTCTCTCCTCAATTTTCTTTCCCTCTCTTCTGTCCGTGTCAAATAATGCATGTTATTGTCAGTTCAGAATGCAAATCAGGGCTGGTGTCATCTGTCCATTCTTTCTTCTCATCTCTTTAATCTCTTCTGTCATTCCCTATATCTTTCTTTCAGCCTCTCTTCTTTCATCTAATCTCGCTTGCTCTCTCTGTCTCTCTGCTTTATTTCACTCCTCTTCTCATCCAGTTACACTGTCTCTCGCTTGTTTGGGCTGGAGCAGATTAGTCAATATATGATAGTGTGTGTGTGTGTGTGTGTGCTTTTACAGATAAGATGGTCAGTCTGTGTTATCTTGACTACTGTTTCCACCTATCAACTCTCTTACAATTAAATAACCATTATTAGCTAAAGATATTAATGACCTCTTATTGGATATTTTCCCCCAGTGTTTTGATCATGAAGTGAAATTAAAAATGAGTAACATTTCAGTGATAGTTCACCAAAAATTTTAAGTTTCTTATTGTTTAATTACTCTCATGCCATTCTTTTTATGACTCATAATGCAAGTGCATGGACAGGAGCTCCATAAAGCATGTGTGTACAGTAGTAGATTTAAAAGAAGCATATAAATTTGCTACTATATGCTTCTTATGAATGTGCTTCTGTTTGCATTTTACAATTGGGTCTGTGGAAATTGAATGTTTTTGTCAGCTTTCCTTTTAGGAAGGCAGCACGTCAGTTATACTCACAGTAGCTCTAGTGTATTAGCTCTTCGTTTGAATCTTATAGATTGCAGTTTTATAGTATATTTTTGACGTGCCAACATTTAAAAATTCACTCACATGCAATATATAGACTCACAGAGGTGGATTTTTTTTAAATGTTAAAAGAATGTTCTTTAGGCAAAATTAGTGTTTTTATCAGTATTTTATGGCTAGTTTTGATACTGAAATCTGTTTAGGTTGAGAAGAGGTGTGCTATTACTTTTCTAAGCAGTCAGAATTGTTCTTTTTATTGCTTGGAAGACCATAAGAAAGCAAAAAGTATAAAGGTATAAGTCATGTTGTATCAAGAAACCAGAATGTATTATTTTTGGGTAACACTTCAGAATAGGGGGTCAGAATAATGCATTAGTTAAGCATTAATTAATGGTTAATTTGTTCACAATTA
>JAUCMT010000001.1:5559894-5614755 GCA_032357475.1 Enteromius thamalakanensis
CTAGTGTGTTTTTGCTCAACTAATGCTTAATTGTGAACAAATTAACCATTAATTAATGCTTAACTAATGCATTATTCCGACCCCTATTCTGAAGTGTTACCTATTTTTGTTTTTGAGCAAGAATTATTTGCTTAATTTTGTAGGTGTGTCTTTCCTGTGTCCTGTCCATTCCTGGACCAATGGAGAAGGCCTTGCAGGAGATGTTTTACAACACAGGTGATTTCTTTCCACAAAATTGTAAGATTTATTTGAAAATACAGCATCTTAAAATGTGCCACAACATTTTTACACCAATATTTCACCTAATTTGCTGTCTGGATGAGTTAAAGGGTTAAAGTGTTTTTTCCTGCTATTTTAGAAGTTGTGTAGAATGTTCAAATCTTTAGGGACATTAGCCATGTTACCGGTCACCCTGCAGGGGCGTGTCCTCTGAGAGCCGACGGGGTTGGTCGGTTCTGATGAAGGAGACAGCACAGTGGGTGGAGTTGGAGGGTCACGATTACGTTCTGGATCTGGTCTGTGACCTGGAGCTGCTGCCAGACTTCCCCAAACAGAAAACATACTTCATCATCTCTATCGAAGACCCCAGCAAGGCACGACCTAACGCGAGCATGTACGCAGAATACTTGGTCGATCTCAGACATTTTTCCATTGTAGTGGTTTCTTTTTATAACATTTAAATACATATGTTCATATGCAGAAGTCTCTTTGGCAGTGGATTTGAAGACGATGAGGATGGACCGCTCTCATATGCCAACAGAACAAGCGCCATTGCAACCAACAGCCTACCAATTTCTGAAGGCTACTACAATCTGGGTAGCCTTTTGCAGCCTTTTAAAAAAAGAACAACATATATTAGTCACTAAGAGGAAGAACATGAAGTCGTTGACCTTTTTCAATCTGATTGTGCAGCGAATGTTATTGCACAAATAGGCCTATTGGCCCACAATTGAATAACCGGGCATAACCTCAAGAAACACTAGACTACAGCCCTTGCTTTAATCAGTAGCAGCAGATCTACAGCACTGCATGTAAAGTAGAATCAGATACACACCGAATGGTTAGATTACATACAGCTAAACTAACCCCGATGGTGTTTTTGTAACCTTTCTCTGTGCGTGTTCTAAGGATGGGTAACATTATCCAGGTTTAAAGGGGTTTGCAGAGGTGAATGCACAGGTCATTGACCATTATTAACTTTTAGGAGGCAGTAGTTTTTTACTTGTGTACATGTCTTCGATTTTTGGGTTAACTAACAAGTGTATTTTCTTTTTTTGATTGCCATTTTTCTCTAACCTTTAGAATTTTTTGGTCGAGTAGAATGTTTGAAAGAACAGCATTTATTTGAAATATAAATATTTTGTAATATTATGAATGTCTTTTCCGTGACTTTTGATCAGTTTAAGGTGTCTACTTTGCTAATACTTTTAAACAGTAGTTTATCTTATGGGAGGTATTTGCTTCATAAAGGGATAGTTCACCCAAAATGGAAAATTTGACATTTATCTGTTTGCCACCACAGCATCCAAGATGTAGGTGACTTTGTTTCCTTCAGTAGAACACAAACAAATATTTTTAACTCAAACCGTTGCAGTCTGTCAGTCATATAATGTAAGTCAACAGGCACACAATATTTGAGATGAAAAAAAAACATGCACAGACTAAATTAAGCCCTGCGGTTCATGACGATACATTGTATCCTAAGAAACAAAACGAACGGTTTGTGCAAGAAACCTTGCACATTTTTTTTACCTCTGATATGTCACAATGTCTGTGTGATGCGTAATGCATATACATATATATAGATGCCTTGTTAGCAACTCTTTCCCTGGTGGCGATACATAAGGATCTACATTTACATCTGTGTATATATATCTATGTGCCAGAGAGCGTTACATGTGGACGTTGTGGTGAACTATCCCTTTAAGTAAATGTGTCATGTTTAAAGTATTATTTAAATAATATTACTTTTTTTTACGGTAGATGTGAATTCCTGTTCACATTCCAACTTTGTCCTTCATTTTTTCACTTTCTCTCTTTCTGTCTTTGTCAGACTCAGAACCACCCTATGATGGCACTCAGAAAGGCATGGACCGGTATTTGGACAGCCTGTTTGACCCAGTTCTGTCTGATGGAACTGGGGTACGGTGTCACCTGTATACCTCACACACACAAATGTGAATAAGAGAGAGGGAGAGTATGGAAGATTGCTTTACAGTCTTACTGTAATTCACAGAGTCTCATTAATGTGAATGTTGTTTGTTTGTGTATTTGGCCGGGCTTCCTATGATCATTTTACACACAACAGCACTAGGAAATAAGTAAGCAAATGAGGCTGTAATTTTTTAATGAGGCTTATCCCACACACAGAGAGAGACAGAGACCAAGAGTCATGCTGTAAACATCAAACACAAGTTAGGTCAATTCTCTAAAATCTGTTACAGAAATGAATAAGTGTGAAAGCATGATCTGACTCACTCGTCTGTATGGCTAGAGCCACAATACCTTACATTATATTATGCATTATAAGTTTATTTCTTTTTTTAGCTTTTAGCTTTAGTACATTTAAGCATGTTGGTCTGTAATTAACTGCATTATTCTTTTTTATGTAGGACCTTGATGCATCAGTTTTGTCTGGGAGGATGAAGGGTGGAGGAGGTGTAGGTGGTGATGAAACACAGGGTCAATCTCCTGCTAGGATCAATACCTCAGCTGCTCTTAAGCCTGGAGGTTCACACTCTCATTTAATGCTCTCTTTTGAAAAGTACAGCTTAAACTTGCAGGAATTTCTTTGCTTGTCCAGGATGGTTTATGCTGGTTTTGGTGCTGGACTGCCAGGAAAATTGACTTTATCTGTACAGTACACTCACTTAAAGCGATATACTGTATATACTGTACTATAAAGCAAATCTGAACTGGCTGTTTTTTCTCTAAATGTAAACTATATTGTAATTATATAAACTAAATGTAACTATATTGTCTCACATTTCTTTACATAAATTTGGATTTATAAGTATGCACATCTTTATCCACGTTAAAGTATAGAGCAATATGCTACTATATAGCACATCTCAACTGCTTGATTCTACTGTAAGGCATGACAATATTAAGATATTATAAACATAAAAGGAATAGTTCACCCAAAAGTGAAAATTTGCTGAAATATTGCTCACCCTCAGGCTATCCAAGATATATATTCTTCAGAGCAGATTTGAAGAAATTTTGTATTACATCACTTGCTCACCAATGAATGTTAAATGGGTGCCGTCAGAATCCAAACAGCTCATCCACACAAATCCACACATCCCAGGTCTATCAATTATCTTTTTTTTGCAGAGCATTTATTGATGGACTGAAGTTGTGTGCATGTTTTTATCAGGTGTTTGGACTTATTTTATTCTGATGGCACCCATTCACTACGGATGTTGTAATGTAATGCAAAATGCCAGATTTCTTGAAATCTGTTGCAATGAAGAAACAAACTCATCTACATCTTGGATGCCCTGACCTTGAGAAAATTTTCAACAAATTGTCATTTTTTGTGTGTATTATTCCTTTTTTGTTTTACTTTAAAGCAATTTTTTAGACAATGTGTATTGTAAAAGGCACTATGCAAATAATTTGATTGACTTATGAATCTGGTCCAGCAGGTAGTACATTTAAGAAGCCTGGTAGAGACACCAGCATCCTAACCTGATGAGCAGCTATGCTGATATTTTGAGCTGGACTTGAACTGTGAATGCTCAAAGATATATGGTGTCATGGTTATGTATGTGTAATATCTTTTTCTGCTCTCTGTATTCTGTAGCAGTGAGAGTTCTGCCACCCATACCAGGTGCTTCAGTAACGCCCAGTATGCCAGCAGTACCAGGTAACTTCAGCTTTACAGCCATTAAAATGAAGTGATGGACACGTATTCATTGTTATGTCTTTTATTTTTGCCTGTCAGACCAGCAGCAAACTGCGCTGGCCCAACAGCAACAAACCATCATCAACCAGCAAGCCATCATTATGGTAATAAAGTCTTTATTTAATGGCTTTATAACCAAACAGCTTTATTTAGTTTAGTTTAGTTCAAGGTTATTGCTGTTAACTAAATATAAAACCATAAAGCATTTTAGTACTTAACATAATTAAAAGGAGAAAAAGTAAAGTGACATGATCATTAATTGTTCATAAATTGTTAATTAAATTATCATTAATTGATCATAATCATTAATTTAAAGATTCTAATAATTAAAATTCATTATTTAACCTTCAACTAGTTACCAAGAACTGAAGTACTGAACCAAAACTAAATTAAGACTTCTAAAATAAAGCAAATAAAACAAAATAAAAGCAGTTAAGAAAAAATGTGTATTGCAAACATAACTAATACACACATATAGTTACTAAAAAGTCAAATTAAGTTGAAAGTATAACAAAATATAAAAATCTAAGAAAATATAAAAATATCAGCAAAACTATACTAAACAGCAACAAATAAATAGCATATCAGTAAAATAGCATTGGTTTTGTTTATTTTACATTTCATTTATTATTATTATTATTCATTTCACTTTTTGAATGTTTGCGTAGAGATTTGGTGAGATTTTAATGTCAATTAATTTTTCCATGTATAATGCCTTGTCAGTTAGGCTGTAGTTAATACAATGGCTGAAATAATAAAACATGGCAAAATATTTACAAAATAAAAAAATCAATTTCACCAAAATACAAAAGCTAAAAATACAACAAAAGCATTTTACGTCACCCTGCATCTGTCGTCTCTCTTGACATCCTCAGGCTCAGCAGATGACCATGCAGGCGATGGCTATGGTGACCAGTCCAGTGACCAGTCCACCAATGTCTCCCCTCACCAGCCCCCCAACCAGTCCTCCACCCACTCCCTACAGCACTCTGCCGCCCAGCCCGTACCCCGCCGTCCCTCCCAGCCCCTACGCCAATATACCTCCCAGCCCTTACGCCCCAACTCCACTGTCCATGTACACGGGCCCCCCGGTGACCCCTCACCCCACCATCCCCTCCACCTCAATCAACACCACCCCCAGCACCTCAGAGGAGCCCCAGGAGAAGACGAGCAGCCCCCCAACACCACAGCCACGGAGCACCACCACAAAGGTGCCCAAGTATTAATATAATCTAATAGCTCGCATTGTGCACTAGTGTTAAAAAAAGTTTTTTTTTTCCTCTCTTATGTTCACTAATGCTGCATTTATTTGGTCTAAAATTCAGAAAAAAAGAGTACAATTGTGAAAATGTTTTGCATTTTCATGTTAGTCTGTGACTAAAGTGTTCATAGTTATTTTTTACTCACTTATATTTAATCTGTCTGAGCATCTGTTTACTGCTGAGTATGTGTTAATATAAAAACAGCTTTGTTTTTTGCTTTGATGATGATTTATTACCTTTTCGCTAAATTCATTTCAGGCTGTCATATCTAATGGGTCATTAGGGAAGAAACAAGCCCCTGCTGCACCCATTAAACTTGACAGCAGGCCTGCCAAAAGACATGGTGCGTCTGCATTCAATCCTTTATCTGTGTATTCAAGACTAATCATGTCCAACAATTGAAACATATGCATTTTATGTAACTTCTGCATATTCCAACTTTTTTTTTCTTTCTCTCTCAGCTCCTGTTGCCATCACGGGTCCCATGCGCTCTGCTCCGGCTCCTGGCACGGAGGTGGTGAAATATTCAGTCTCCAACTCCGAGCACATCGTTCCCAGCCACAATATTAAAGATATCATTAAGCAATATCAAACGCCGCCCCCAGAACCTGCGCAACAGATACACAGGTGTGTTACCTGTGCGTTTGCTGCTATGTTTCATACAATCAGATGATTTTATTTCCATTCCTATTAACTCTAATGGCATGTGTTTGATGACAGGCGAGAAGGAAAAGGTTTTATAAAGAAGATGAATCCACATGATGAGGCAATGCAGATCCTAAAAACACAGAGGGACAATCCACCTCCTCCACAGGTATGTCTATCTCTATCACTTCTGTGCTAACTATTATGAGTGATTAAACATTGTTAGCTACCATAATGAATCGGTTTTCATCGGTTATAAAGTATTTCTCCACAAGGGGGCGCTTTTCCCAAACTCTCCATAGAGCAGTGTACTATACGTTTATTTAAATGTATGAATTACAATAAAATTGGCCTTTAGGCACATTCCTGGACATATTGTGCAAAAATATTTTGTATTCGCAAACTTTTATTAGATATTTTATCTTCCTTTGTGTGTAATAACTGTTGTGTAGAGAAAGGCTCCCGCTCCAGCTGCTGTGTCCAGAGATGGAGGTCTCAAACCAACTAAAAGCAGCAAGAAGAAAGCACCAGAGCCACCCCTAACTTTACCACCACCAGGTAAACGGCACACAGACACATAACTTACAATGGTATTATTATGACATTGATTTCTTTGAAGACCATCATGGTATTCTGTGAAGTACCATGGACTATACTGCATGTAAATATGGTAATGATACAGTGTCATGGTATATAGAGTATCATAGTATAACCATTTGATACCATCTATGTAACATTACTTTTTGAAATATAGGTATAGATGAACTGCATCAAAAATAAAAAAATTGTTTACAGAATATATATATATATATGTGTGTGTGTCTGTGTGTGTACTGTTTATATTTAATATGTATATACATATATACACACATGCATGTATCTATTTTAAAAATATTTCAATTTTTATTCATATAATTTATATTATACTGTATATACATGTATTTAATATATAAGCATATTTTTCTTAAATGTATACATGCATGTACAAATAAATATATTCAGTAAACTTTTATTTTATTTTTTACATATCGTAGCACTAATTTTATTTATTATATATAAGTGCTGTCAATCAATTAATCGCAATTAATCTCATCCAAAATAAAATAAAATAAAAGAATATATTTGTATAAACTGTGTATATTTATTAATTGTATATAAATACATATTTAATGAAAATATGTTATGTTTATATTTTAAATACATTTAATATAATAAAAATATTAGAAAATAAATATATTAATGCATTTACATGTAAATACTTTCAAAATATATACTGCAAGTGTGTGATTTAATATAAACATAATAAATAAACACAGCATACATACATATATTATGTAGAAAAAATTATTTTGGATGTGATTAATTACGAATAATCGTTTGACAGCACTAAAATATATATGTGTGTGTCACGGTTTTCACATAATTATTAAGCACTGTTTTTAGCAATGATAATAATAAATGTTTCTTCAGCAGTTTGTATTAAAATGATTTGTGACACTAATTATCCTTAAGATTCAGCTTTGCGTCACAGGATTAAACTACACCTCAAACTATATCGACAATAGAAACTATTTTTTAAAATTATGAATTAGTTCACAATTTCACAGGTTTTGCATAATTAATGCAGCATTGCATAAGATTATTGTATAAGAGGTGACTTTCAAATCCATTAAATTACACACG
Source organism: Enteromius thamalakanensis (assembly GCA_032357475.1). Lineage (NCBI taxonomy): Eukaryota > Metazoa > Chordata > Actinopteri > Cypriniformes > Cyprinidae > Enteromius > Enteromius thamalakanensis. The sequence continues at coordinate 5,567,395 of JAUCMT010000001.1, forward strand.
TTTGGACAGCAGAATACATATATAATGTGTTTGTCTTTCTTTCTCCATCTCTCTCACACACACCAGTGTCCAGGGATCTTCCAGTGGAATCTGAGAGCATCCAAACACAGCTGCACAGAAGCAGCACAGAGGAGCATTACACCTACACTAACGTTCCCTGGAAGATATACCTGAGGAAGGAGGTGTGTGTTCAGTCTATCTTTTGTTTATGAGTGTGTACTTCAACATGAAAACAGCACAGGTTAAGAACTAACGCTGTTGTACAAATTACTGTAGGTCTTCTATCCTAAAGACACTTGGAATCATCCTCTAGTGCTGGACCTCATATTCAAACAGGTGCGAAATACTCCACACAGTACATTATACATTACCATTACTCTGTTCTCCTATTATGATAATGTTCAGTGCTTTGCTACAATCTGTATTGTTAAAAGCGCTATATAAATAAAAGTGACTTGACTTGACTTGACTACTAAATAATACAACGAAAATAACATTTGTATAAATACAACATAGGAAGATTTTTTTATACTGTAAATTAAAAAAAATTTAATATACAATACTATTTTTCAAAAAGACGTCTCTCATGCTCAATATACAGTAAGAAATCAGTAATATTGTGAAATGTTATTGCAACTTAAAACAACTGTTTTATATTTGAACATATTTTAAAAAGTAATTTATTAATGTGATGCAAAGCAGAATTTTCAGCATCATTACCCCAGTCTTCAGTGTCACATGATCCTTTAGAAATCGACCTAATGCTGATTTTGTGTATTCTTTATTTCAGTGTTGCAAACAGTTGTGTTTTCTCAAGATTATTTGATTTATAGAGTGTTGAAAAGAACAGCTTTTATGTGAATGTGCCTTCATTCTGTAATTTTGTCGTTTATTTCTTATCTTTAAATTGTGTTTTTCAGATCGTTAATGATACATTTACGGAAGCCTGCGTTCGCATTACTAAAGAGGAGAGGCAGAAGATGAAATCCATGTTTGGTGAGAAGGGAATTCATTAACCATTCAATTAAATTGTTCAGTTTACGATTTATGATGACTACAGTGACCATGTGTTTGTTTCATAGCACAATATGGCATCGAGCCGAACACAGATGTTCAGGATGAAAGTGTGAAGAAAGCTGTGATTACAGCTGCCAGGGAGTCATGGGAGATTTATTTTTCTCGCCTTTTCCCTGCCTCTGTGAGTTCCGTTTCCTGGCAGACTGTTAGTGTGAATGCACTGGGCCGATATGTCACCAGTGTGTGTGTTTGCAGGGCAGTGTGGGTACTGGAGTGCAGGTGCTGGCGGTGTCTCACTCTGGTATCAAACTTCTCAAAACAGTCAAAAGCAGCAGTGCAGCTCCAGACTACTTCCGAGTGCTCCGTCCGTACAGGTGCGTCATCCTTCCAGACATTTAGCCATTTGTCAGCAGTGCACCTGCTTAAGCATTTATACTCTCCCGCAGCTACACAGACATCCTGTTTGTGACCATCCCCTCTCCAAACATGCTGGAGTTTAATCTGATGAATGAGAAATTGATTCTGTTCTCGGCCAAAGCACATCAGATCAAACACATGGTTGATCTCTTCATCGCTCATCTTAAAAAGGTATGGAACGGGCTTTGATTTCTCTTGTCGTCATTTATTAAAGGATTAGTTCTCCCAAAAATGAAATTTACCCTATATTTTACTCACCCCCAAGCCACCCTAGTTGTATATGACTTTCCTCTTCCAGGCGAATACAGTCAGAGGTTTTAAAAAATGTATCCTGGCTCTTCTAAGATTGGTAATGCTGGTGGATAGTTGCCATGACCCTCTGATTTTAAACTTGCAATGCCATACTTCTGACTTCTCCTGCAGGATTCTGAGTATGTCGTGGCCGAAAGAAACTTCATCACAGAGGACAGAGCTCTTCTCAGCTTCCGTAAAGGAGATATCATTCGTCTCCAAGCCATGGATGGGTTAGAGGAGGGTGAGAAGAAGTGTACTTGCATTAAAATCTATAGGTCTTTCCCACAATCACTGTGAAGGTTTGTAGCGGGGCAAATACTGACACCCAAATACAGAATGTTATTGAGTCAGCTAGTCCTACAGTTTAAGTGCACTCAAGGTTAACATTGGCCTGTTTTTGAATAGAGGTCTTTAAATTAGGACATTTAAGACATTTTTATAATCATGCCTAAACATTAGTAGTGTCAAAGTCATTGGTATATTTTAATATCAACTGGAGTAAGTTTCTTTCAGTTGAAACGGCTTAGACTTACATTTTAGTTTGGAATTAGGCTTACGCTTTGTTTGTAAAACCAGGGGGAAAGCTTGGGGTCAGTAATTTCTTCACACTAATTAATATTTTTTATTATCAAGGATGCATTAAATTGATTAAAAGTAACAGTAAAGACATTTACAGTGTTACTAAATGTTGTTCCTGTAAACGTTCTATTCCTTAAATCCTGTTTCATACATATGAAGCAGCTCAGCTGTTTTCAACAGCAGTAATTTCTAAAAGAAAATTCAAACAAACATGTATTTAAGCAGCAAATCAGCTTATAAGAATGATTTCTGAAGGATAATGTGACACTGAAGACTGGAGTAATGATGCTGAAACTTCAGCTTTGCCATTACGGGAATATGTTAGATTTTAACATTTAAAAATAGAAAAAGTTGTTTAAAATTGCATCTTTTTGATCAATTCACCCTCGGTGAGCATATGTAACCCCAAACTTATCTGTATACCGTGATTTTGTTTCCTTTTAAGTCAGTAAATAAAATGCCTCAAGAAAATCTCTAGAATAAAGCTCATTAATATTTGCATTCCATCAGATGAGCTGCAGTTAACCTTGGGGAAGCTTGTCCTTGATACTCCAGGATATCTGTGAGGGGGGCCATACAGTGCACGATCACAGCAGTACACAAACCGCTGTGTATGCATTTTAGAGGAGAACTGTGACATTTTCATGGTGTGTGGGTGTGTGTTTGTGTTTCAGGACAGAGTTACGGCTGTGTGGTGAAGAAAAAAGTCATTTACCTCGAGGAGCTGAAGAGAGGCACACCAGATTTTGGTTCGACATTTGACATGCACCATTTTTAAATTGAGGAACAACACTTTAAATGAGAGATCTTTGTAATGCAATGAACAATACTTCTACAGCATTTGTTAATCTTAATGTAAAAAAAAGTTGTTAAAAGTAGAATGAACAACTGTATTTCTATTTAATAATATTAAAAAATATAGATGAATAAATAGAGTAATAAATGTAATGTTCATTGTTTGTTCATGTTAGTTAATACATTAACTAATGTTAACAAATGGCATTGTATTATTGTAAAGTGTTACCAAAATAATAACATATTGTTACATATTGAAAATCATTTTTCATTACTATTACATTTTACAAAGAAGCATTATATGTAACATTATAGTATTTTCTCTTCAAATGTACTTTGTTTTTTGAATTAATAAAATTATAGTGATAAGCTGAACAAATCATTTCTTGTGAACTTGTGAAAACTATGAATGTTTTTCTAGGCTGGAGGTACGGGGCGGTGCAAGGTCGGAGTGGTGCGTTCCCCAAAGATTGTGTGGTTCCTGTAGCTGCTCCTGATTTCCTGAGTCTCCCAGCAGAGAGGAGAGATGAGCCGAGAGACAGACAGGGCCGGGTGGCAGCATCAGGAGCTATCGCTCTCGCTGTGGCCTCCACTGCAGCTGCACATGAGCTGGACCCCTCACTAGAGGTATATATACACAGTCATATATTCACTATATCTCTGTGTTTGATGGCTGATGTAGTGTCACTACATAACGTTTGTATAATGGATAATTTCATTAATTAATGTGGTGACAATAAAAGTGCTCAAATTAAACCTTTATTAATCTTTGAAAGTAAAAAATGTGAATTTTTTTGTTTCATGACAGTATATTATCAGTATTGCATACTTGTTAATGCACCTGTTTTTTGATTGTTAGTCCGATGGATTCGGGGATTTCGGTGACTCTGAAGCTGAGAGTAATATTCTTTTGGACAGTCAGTACAACATGGTGGAGTTCGCCAGGAAACATTTCCGAACGTCAGACGGAAGCAAGAGGTAAAAGTGATGTAAACCTTTTTCATTGAATTATACATCTTTTTTCAATTTAAAAAAAAAATCTGACCGTCAAACGCTAGATCTAAATGTTGTGATTTGTTATGTGACTAGTGATTCGTTCAGAGATAAGTCCAAAAAAGGGAAAGGAAATAAAGACCCTGCAGAGATGGTGAAATTTAGCAAGGTACTGTGCCCACTGTGCATTCATATATTAATACATGCAAATACATAAGCACTTACACATCTGTTCAAAGCTTCTTCTTTTTTTCAGGAAATGGGTAATTATGTTTAGTAGAAAAGTGATAGTAAAGAACGTTTCAATGTTAAAAAATGTAAAAAATAAATAAAATAAAGAAATCAATGATTTCTATTTCAAATAAATGCTGTTTTTTTTTTTTTTATTATTATCGTGTCATTAGTGACCGCATTAAACCCCACCTCTTCTTGCCGATTGGTTGGCCGAAGTTTGTTTTTGTTGTGGTGCACATCCTGCGCCCAATGTTTTGGTATTGTAGCCTCTGTGTTGTCTTTCGAGAGCTGTTTTTTTCCCAATGTATTCAGAGGGCAGACAGCAAGACGATTGAGGGGTGATGCATACGGTTTGAGTTACAAAATGAAATCAAGCTGAAATTCTGCAACATCGCATAGAGCACCTTTTAAGAGATGTTTTTTGAGAAACAAACCAGCATGTTTTTTGAGGAATCGTGTGACACTGAAGACTGGTCTAATGATGCTGAAAATTATAAATTATAATAATAATAATAATAATAAATTACAATGTTAAATCGTGGTAGTAATTCAAAACATTTACTGTGTTTTTTACTGTATTTTTAAATAAATAAATGCAGCCTTAGTGAGCATAAGAGCATAACTTTTGAACAAAGTATACATATACATATGCATAGAACATTCTCATAAAGACCTGTGTAAAAATTATGATTTCCTGTTTTTCCCAGAACCCTATCCTAGAGTCCCTCATAGACTTCACTGACCCCAACATGAACCGGGTTGCTTCTGAAATATTCCTAGGTGAGATATATCACAGCCACTCTATCTGCTTTGTTATTTTATGCATCATATCTCAAGCTTCATTTCTTTTTTTCTTGGGTGTAGCCATAATGAAGTTCATGGGAGATCATCCTCTCAGGGGCCAATCGGAGCAGTTTGTGGTTTGCACCTTACTGAAGGTAAGTGACCAGCTGTATTGTTGCTATAATGCACATGGACCCCCTAGTTGTGTTTTTTTTTTTTTTTTTACTTCTGGCTATAATTTTACTATGATACATTGTTTTGTAGTTAACTGGTGAATATGGACTGATGAAGGATGAGGCGTACTGTCAAGTCCTCAAACAGATTACAGCCAATACCAGCTCTAAACCGTGAGATATGCTCTTCTTTTTTTTTGTAGTTGTTTCTTGTTTGATAGGACTCTGTGTGTGAGTGTGTGGTTGTGTTGTGTTTCAGTGACAGCTGTCAGAAGGGCTGGCGGTTACTCTACATTCTGACGTCATTTTACCGCTGCTCTGAAGTGCTCAGACCATTCTTACTCAAGTTCCTACGAGACGTCTGCCGAAGTCCAGAAGTGCTTTTTCATGGTAATTGTTTGAATTTAACATATATTAGTCTACATATTAAAACACTATTTGTATGGGGCACAATGATTAAATATGATTTAATGTGTGATCTACAGGAATTGCGAAAGCTTGTGAGCAGAACCTGAGAAAGACCTTTCAGTTCGGTGGCAGGAGTGTTTACCCCAGCAGTATGGAGCTCAAAGCCATAATGGTCAATAAATACACATAAACACAAGACCGTACAGACCTCAACACCCGTTACACATATTTACACAACCAACTCACTTTTCAAAAATTTGGGGGCTGTTTGATTTGATGACTTTCTATCGATCAAAGAATCCTAAAAAATATATCATGGTTTCCACCAAAAAAGTTCAATTACAGCGTTATCATGTTTATGTATGTGTTTTTCAGGCTGGTCGAAGCTCAAAGCGACAACTGTTTCTATTTCCTGGAGGAATTGAGAGACATTTGAAGATCAAAACCTGCTCAGTATGTCTCTTTCCGTGTGTCAGTTTATATCTTTTATTGCATGTGAATAAATTTGTATCTTTGTGTGCAGGTTGCACTGGATGTCATAGAGGAGTTGTGTTATGAGATGGCGTTACAAAGGCTGGAGGCAATGGATGAGTACACAATTTTCATAGTGATCAACAGAGGTACAGATTACTGTCCTTATACCTCTATCAAGGCCCATTACTATATAGATAACAATAAAGATGACTACACTACCAGTCTGAAAATCTAATTTTGAGATAACAAGACTCATTTAATTTCACTATAATTTAATCTTACATTTACAGTGTTACATTTTCACAGAATGTTCTTTAATTTATGAAGGATTATTTTATGTAGAAATGATTTCACAAACAGTGTCACATTTTAAAATATTTTCTATTTGAATATATTTTAAAATGTAATTTATTCCTGTGAATCAAAGCTGAATTTTTAGCATATCTACTCCAGTCACATTATCTTCAGATATTCTTATTAGCTCCTTAGAAACTTGATTTATGTTAAAAACATTGACTTTGCTAAATAAGAATATTCATTTCTATTATTTCAACAACAAACATACATTCTACTGACTCTAAGCTTTTGAACTGCATAGTATATAATGTTACAAAAGCTTTTTAAATTGTTACACAAGTGTTTGACTGGATACTGTATTAGCATCAACACCATTATAAGCATTCACTGCAGTTTCTTCATGTGCCACTCTTTAAAGCAGCATGGATTCTGATTGGCTGTCAACATTTTTATTAACATTTTCATTTTTTATCATAGTTGTGTGGGCAGAAAGGCTATGTTTGAAATAATTAGTAGCAAACTGTATACTAAATAATGCAAAAAATGGCCAAGTAGTGCAGTACGCACAAAAGGGTCAAAAAGTTTTAAGTCGTATTTTTGTTATTATTTCATGACCTCATATTGCATGTTTAATTCAGCAATTGCTAACTTTTACTAGACCAAAAAATGAGTCATAAGGATACGTTAAAAAAATTACAGCTGCTTTTACATCTGGTTCATTTGTCGCACTAGAAATAATAGATCAAGTCGAGCATTGCATTATGTGCTGTATTTGATTATTTCCGCAAATGTAGCACATGATACATTTTGTACTTTTCACAATAGAAATAAAAATAATAAAATGCTACAACAACAATAGTATGGCATTCTGAATACACCCTATCAGATTTATTCACTCATATTTGTCATGTCCTCCAGGTCTGAATGTGCGGCCCCTCAATAAGAGAGAGTACATATTAGACATCGCAACAGAGGCCGAGCAGATTGATCCCAACTACAGCTTCTGGTTCAGACGAGTCATCTGGGCCCATCCACTCAAGTTCGACAACGAGCTCTGTGTCACCATGCACTATAACCAGGCAAGATATGTCTGTCCTATCACATGCCTCATATTACTGTTGTGCTGTATATTTGATCAAATAAATGCAGCTTTGGTGAGTTTAATGTTTAAAAACATAAAAACACTTTCTTTTAAATGGTAGTTTACTGGAGCACGTTTTATTCCTTTTATAATATTGTTTGTATTACGCAGGTTCTGCCAGACTACATGAAAGGTCTGTTGAATGTGGTACCTCAGGGAAAGATCAGTGAACAACAGTTTAACCAGTTTGCCAAACTAGCTGCTCTTCAACACAGAGCCAAAGACAGTCTCTACACGCCTACTATGTATGTTTCAATTTTAGACATTTTTCATTCTTTATGTACTTTTACATACATATAGTTTGACCTAATTTACACAATCTATGCGTAATATCTGGAAATTAGAAAGAGAATCTGAAAAAACCTAAAGAATAACTGAACATATTTCATTATCAAAGCCAACATTTCTCAAACCCGTGTAAGAACAAGTTATCTGAGATATGTTATCAACATTTTATTGCGTGTCAGAAGCTGATTTAATTTAAAGAAAAAATAGTAATATTATTGGATTTAAAAAAAATGTTTTATAGTTGATTATATTGTAAAATGTAATTTATTTCCGTGATGCAAAGCTTAATTAACAGCATCCTTACTCCATTCTTCAGTGTCACATTATCTTCAGAAATCGATTTGACACTTCTTATTAACATTAATTTTAAAAACAGTTATGAATGCAACTATAAACTGATACACATTTTTCAGGATTCTTTTATGAAAGAACTACTTTTAAACACAGCTGTTGTAACTGCAAAAGCCCTCATTGTCACTTTTGATCAGTTTAATACATCTAAGCTAAAGATATGTGTTAACTTATTTCAAACAAAACTCTTACTGCCATCAAACGTTAAACAGTAGGGGTTTTTCCCCTGAAGATTTTTTAAATAATAAAGTTAAAATCCTGCCCTATGAAAAGGACAACTCTCAGCACTATTGTCCATCGGGATCTTTCTAGTTTAAAAACTTTTCACATCTATTCAGTGTCAGCATATTGACTCGAAAAATGTTCTCTTTTTGTAGTCATGAGTTGACAGAATACGTCCCAGTTGAGATCTTCGGCAGACAGGTGCCTCAGCAGTGGATGCAGCTGGTTGCCCAACATGTACATGGCGTTCAAAGCCTGAACCCTCACCAGGCCAGATCACAGTTCCTAGGTATTTTTAATTCTCATTCACTTTTTACCTTTTTGCAATCAGATATTACCATAATGAAAAACGAGGTTTGTTGATTTGCATTTGTGTACTTGTACTTCAGGTTTGGTGTGTGCATTTCCCATGTTTGGATCGTCCTTCTTCTACATCCAAAGCAGCAGCAACAGCAACATTTCTGCGCCGTGCATCCTCGCTGTCAGCCAGAACGGACTGCACTTCCTGCACAAAGACACTCATGTGCGTATCGCAAACACACGCCAATGCAGGGTTTCCATAGCTCCTAAAAAGGTCTTGCTTTTCCACAAAATATAGCCTTAACTTGGAGCGGAGAATCTGAAATTCATAAAGTGGTAACATTAAATGTTCCACACATTGCAAAAAAATAAATATCTTCCTCAATGTTTTTGTCTAGTGTTCCAATAAAAGTATCATTCTTAAAGATGCTTTTTTTGACTCTTCTAAAGCCAAAAATGAACATATGTTTGCAGATATTTAGAAAACATGTTATGTTTACATAGCTGTATCTCTAAAAAAAAAAATAATGCTGTAGCCAGTAATTCTAGTTCCGGTGCGAATTACCTTTGTTTTTACAGTATCGATTTTAACCCCCAGCTGTTTAGCTGTGTTTACTTGAGATGTTTTTCCCCATTGACAATTATATGTCCTTCCTAGTTTTGTTTTGTTTTAATCATAAACTTACTTTAATTTGGTGAAAAAAGAACTGAGGAAGAACTTCACTTTTATGCAATGTGATTGGAAGGTACAGTAAAGTACAGTATTCTGTATTCTAGTTAAGCTGGGTTTAAAATGTAATAGAGATAAGTTAGTTCAAAGCTGTAGTTTCAAACTTTGAAGTGCTGCTAATACTACTATACAACTCCTCAGACACTCACATATAGGGAACATATTGACATGCTGTGTCTTCTTTGATTCATACCTTCTTCATATCTTTAAAGTCTTAAATGTCCCTTCATCAATCCTGTAATGTTTTCAGTTTTCCCAATTGATTTTCTGATGGCAGGAGGTGCAGGTGAAGTTTCCACTGAAGCTGATTCAGTCTGCTCACACACAGCGGCCCAGCGCTGGGTCCAGTTACCCTTATGTAGACATCCTGATAGGGGACTTAACCAACCACAGAGTCACACAGTTACAGCTGGAACAGGTAACACACATTCACCAGGTAACACACATTTAAGATAATATACATTCATGGGAATATATGTTGTTTGTAGGGTCTGGAGCTGTGTCGGGTTATCGCCATGCACATTGAGAATATGCTCTCTGTCCGAGAGAAGAGGCTGACGCTGCCACCCAGTGAAATCACCATGCTGTAACAAAACCATTTACAGATACACTCTGTATTACAACAAATACTATGCTTTCTGTATACATAATCTCTGTAACCAGGTTATTTTCCATTTGCTAATTCTCTCATCATGACTGAACCAAACCTCTTAATGCAATGTTTGCACTAATCATGTGTATTGTTCACACGTTATGTACAGAAAACACACAATGAAAAAAAAGCATTATTTTTGTATTGAATGCATAATATTTATACAGATGGATTATTAGTGTGCAAAACTGTGCTTTATGTGCGGAAGTACTGAGATGTTTTTATATTAAACGTTTACCATGGCAGATATAAGTTTGATTGAAGAGAGATGTTACTCAGGAGAACAGCATGAATGTAATCTTCTTTCAAACACATTCTCTCACACAGACTTACAATGGCGGTTGCTTTTTTCACAGTCAGACTATGTGTATTTAATTATTAAATAACATAAGAGACCTAGGTCATTACATTTGTATTATTTTTTCTACAGTTTTCTAAATAAATGTTTTGATTGAAACCTAAGTTAATAAACTTGCCTGTTGTAATTGTCTATAATTTTTACAGATTTGTGGAGAAACCGGAAATGAATAGCACTTCTGAGATCTATGATCTAATAAATGAATTAAAATCTAGAAAATTATTGACTGCAAGCCGCTTGTTTTTCAATCTTGTTTTTGTGTTGTTGTTGTTGTTGTTGTTGTTGTTTTAATGGGATTACTAAGAAACCCCTTCGAATCTGAGGCATGGAACATTATCTTGTGTGGGTTTTTTTGCTGACTTGCAAATTTTGCATATTACAACCATTATTATTACATAACCATTTTGATCAGAGTAAAAATCAGAGTAGTTAATCCAATTAAACTTCACATAATCATTGGAAAGAGCTTAAACATTTCTAAACGTATATAGTGATAATAAAATAAGATAATACAATAATGATCCATGTTTACTCTCCATGTTCCTTCATAAATCCATTTGTTTTAATAATAATAATAATAATAATAATAAATTCGTGCAGATAATTTGAAAAGATCGCAAAACTTTCATAAAACTCCTTTTTATAGCCGAAGGGGTAATGCTGACAGCTGATCACATCGCTCATTGGCTGTCACTGGACCCGACCCTCGTGCCTACGCGCCAGGCATGACGAGCATGCGCAGCTCGCCAAACAGTTTTGGTTCCACGAGTTTATCTTCTCCACGGTTTTTGTGCTTAGTCTTATGGAAGCATAATATTTACTATTTCTCGGCACATTTAAATAGGCTGATCAGCACGGCGGCTGCAGTGAGCAGAAGGCGTGTGTTTTGAACAGCATGCAGCAGTGAGCCCGGGTCCACTGGAAGCTAACGGTGGCGCAGCTGTGCTAGGTGCTAATGTTATGGCACTGAACGCAGGAAAACGCCGCCTGTGATTGACAGCCCACTCACTGCTTTGCGTTAACGATTCGGTCGGGCTGCTTGAGGAATGGGGCAGTGGAAACTTTCGTTGGTTTAATTTGCTGAACGGAGCAAAGAGCAAGCAGGCGGGAACCGGGCCTTCGGTCACGTCGCGCACGACTTCAGTGACCGACACTATCGTTATAACATGGGGACCTGAGGCGAGTTCAGGTCAAACAGCATTTCTGCCGCAGTTTTTAGGACTTTGCTCTTGAAAATGGCTGGTTTCACGGATCTGCGGGAGAAGCTGAAGTCGATGACGCCGCACAGGGACAAAGTTTTCGAGCACAGCAACGGCGAGAAGCGCAAATACCGCGAGTCCGATGACGAAGAGGAGCCGCGCGAAGCGGAGGCGCGGAGAGTCAAGAGCAGCGTTAAGCAAGCGGATATCTTCACGCAGGAGGACTGCGTACGCATCGAGGCCAAGATAGACGAGGTGGTCGCCAAGGCAGACAAGGGGCTCTACAGGGAGCACACGGTGGACCGGGCGCCGTTGAGGAACAAGTACTTTTTCGGCGAGGGCTACACTTACGGCTCGCAGTTGGAGAAGCGCGGGCCTGGGCAGGAGCGGCTGTACTCCAAAGGCGAGGTGGACGAGATACCGGACTGGGTGCACGAGCTGGTTATCGATCGTCTCGTGACGCACGGTGTCATACCGGAGGGCTTCGTTAATAGCGCTGTGATCAATGACTATCAGCCCGGAGGCTGCATCGTCTCCCACGTGGACCCCATCCACATCTTCGAGCGGCCGATAGTGTCGGTGTCGTTCTTCAGCGACAGCGCGCTCTGCTTCGGCTGCAAGTTCCAGTTCAAGCCCATCCGTGTGTCCGAGCCGGTGCTCCACCTGCCCGTCCTGCGCGGCAGCGTCACCGTCCTCAGGTCGGTACTATTGCGGACATGCCTTTGTCAGAGTTCATTTCCAGAATGTGCTTTTTCTGTAGAACTCTTTTAAACACAATGTCCTTACTGAAAACTGGCAGGACAGTAACTAGTAATACTACGGTATTTTGAAATGTACCATACTGTAAATTTAGTACTATCGTTACTATGGTGCATGTCCAAAATCCCATCAAAGTACGTTCTGTTACAGTTTTGCAAGTTGAGCTGTACGTGTGATATACTATAACAATGATACCTTGATTTATGCTGTGGTGCCCAGTAATTATCATATACTTAATATGGCACAAAAAAGAACTGTAATTGTGCTACCATGATGTTAGCATATTATTTTACGTGCAATGATTATTTTAGTATCACTTAAATACTATCACTGTTGTTATTTTTATTTTTTTTAATTTCCCTTTTTTCTTTTAAAGTTATAGTAATTTTGTTGCGTTTATAATGTTGGGTATCTCTCTAATTTTCTTTTCAACTCGTTTTCTTTTTACTACTAGAACTGAGTTAAAAAGTACACCAGGTTAATTAAACTAAATTAATATAATAAACATTACCTTGCAAACTAGCTGAAATAACTTTAAAATTAAATGTTTGTATTGTATTTCACGTAAGATTTGATCATATAATTTTGTATGATTTATTAGCTTTTTATTATAAGTTATGGTCTAAAAACATTATTTTGTACATTGTGCTAAAATTTAATAAAATGTTTTTTTTCATGCTCACTGCTTTAATTGGTTTTAGTGGCTATGCAGCCGATGACATCACGCACTGCATCCGCCCACAGGACATCAAAGAGAGGAGAGCTGTCATCATTCTGAGAAAGTGAGTTTCTCTGGGTTTGAGTCAGAGTTGTTCTTGAAAGGTCTGTAAGTGTGTGTGTGTGGGGGTGTACACTGCTCTGATATCCGCTCTGGTTTTATTGTAGAACGAGGCCAGATGCCCCCCGTTTGAACTCCAGTTCACTGAGCCCATCTATCCACTCTTCTGAAAGACGACACATACTCAAAGCCAAACGCTCACACCGCAAGACCGACCCAGACGCGGCACACAGGTACTTCTGAAGTCTTTCAGACAACATTAAGATCTGCCTCTATCAAATTAACAAGTCCACACCCTGCATAGGTCACAGTAAAGATCTGTCACTACTGTTTTATCGCACTAACTATACTTTGATATGTAACTCGCCTCACTTTGTTTGTGCTGTAGATGTAATTAAAAGCTAAATGGGAGAGTTGAACAGGGACTTTTACAGATTTTCTACAGATTCTTCAAATTAGAAAAACCTAGTTTATATAATATTTATAGTGAAACAAAGTTAATTTATGAGGTAAAGACCAGTGTGAAGAAGAGGTTTTGTTCTACATAGACCTCTATCTTTTTATCACATGACCATTATACCCAGTCTCTGTACTACTGTTGTATTAATCCTTTTTTTATCAAAATAATCATTTTATTTAGCAAGGATGAATTAAAGTGCGCAATTAAAAAAAAAAAAATTTAAATGCTGGGGCTTCAAACTGAGAAACTGGATGACAGTTGGCCTAAAACAATATTTAGCGGCAACTATTTTCAACTTTGATCATAAAAAGACCTGTTTCTTGAAGAGCAAGTCAGCATATTAGAATGATTTCTGAAGGGTCATGTGACACTAAAGATTGGAGTAGTGATGCTAAAAATTCAGCTTTGCCTCACAGGACACAATCACATTTAAAATATACTAAAACAAATTAGTTTATTTTATTTTAAATTGTAATAATATTCCATAATAATATTGATTTTTGCTGTATTTTTGTTTGCTGTATTATTTAAATAAATGCACCTCTGATTAGCATTAGAGACTTATTTTAAAAACAATCTGCTTTTATTAAGAGTATTTCTAGTACTGTCTTGTCAGTCTGCAGAACCTTCATGCTGCAGTCACTGTGAACTGTCATTAAAAATAGAGCTGCGTTAAGATCCTTTTTGTGATCCATGGAAAACAAAAGTAACAGCATTCTGTTTATTTTATTTTCCTAGGTCTTTTAAAGGGGACATCAGATGCCCATTTTTCACAAGTTGTTATGATTTTATAGGAAGTCTATAATATACTTTGGTTAAAATTTCTCAATGGTAGTGTAAAACAACACCCTTTTTACCTTGCATTTATTTAAATCGAGGGAGTGCATTGACCTTTTGTTTTTTATTCTTGCTAAAGTTTTTACACTTGCTTGAGGTGGTTTTTGACAGAAATGGTTAATGCAAATAACAGGAGATGGTAAGGCACTTGCTGAGTAAATTTGTCTATGTGCAAATAGCCGCTATGGGATGGCAAAACCTGACTATAAACAGTGGACCGGTCTCGTTGCATAGCATCTGAAACTTTTTTTATGGTCATTTTGAAATCCCCAAGAATTGTCATGAAAAGTATTTCTGTACGTTTGCTTAGGCATTGTGTGATTGTAGCCTAAGAAAGAGCTTATTATTAATGGGGATATAAAAGAAGAAAAAAGCATGTTGTGAATTTTGTAGACACACAATTCATGGAAAAGTGAATTTTGCATCTGTTGTTCCCCTGAAGACGCAAAAAAGTGGCTGCAATCAACACATACAGTTTGCTAAAAGCTTTTTGCTCTTTTCTTCCGCAGGCCTCGTATTTTAGAGATGGACAAAGAGCTGCAGAGGCGTTCCCTCTCTTCGCGACAGAGACGTCATGACGGAGACGGTTCGGAGAACACGTGGAGGAGAGCTGACAAGAGAGAGCCAGACTCACGCTACACACATGACCATGAACCCGCTCGACGAGTCAAAATGAGACGTCACTGAGACACAGTCGGGACTCAATGCTGATCTCCTCAGATGCTTTTATGTTTGCTCGAGGGGACCGGAAGCCAACAGAGTGACTCATTAAAAGAGATGCTTCCAGTGTGGGTGAATTCAAGGACATTAGGCAGCATCTGCTTTACTTATTAAAAGGCTTTATCTATTCAGACATATCATTAAGATCCACTATTTTTTGTTCTGTGTTTAAAGGAAACGTATGGAATAAAAAGACTGTAAACTGACTAATGGCATTCAGTCATAATTCATTAGTGTGCCGGTGCCATGCATACATTTCATTCACAAAACAATATTAAATAAAAGTGTTTTGGATTTTTGAGAACTGCTCCTTTTAAAGTAAACATAGTTGATTTATTTAATTGTTTTTTGGTGGACATATTCAACTTCTTAAGTCTGAAAAAGTGAGATGAGGAAAATAAAAGGCAAATGTTGTTCATGCTGGTAAAGACTGAGTAAAGTTAATATTATGATAATAAAATGTATTTCATTTGCATTCAAGGGCTTAGCAAGCATTTGCCTGTGCACGGTGACTTTACTAACACAGACAAGATCAAATCTAAGGAACAGAATCTTTGATATGCTTGACATGCGCAATATCAGTTTCTAAAATGGGATAAAATGTTACATTAGTCATTTCATTTGAATGTTATTTTTGTCTCGATGCTTATTTCTTTTTCTTATTTCCCCCCCCCCATTTAAGGGTGATGTTGCCATTATAACAACTTCTGATTTGACAACTACAGTGTATTTGTTTTGGATGTTTATATCTTAAGAAAAGAATTCATTCATGCCAACATTACAGCTAAAGTTTGAGACATGTATAAGACTGGCAGCAGTTTGTGTTTTATTAATTTATTTGTTTCTGAGGTTGAATGGAAGTGAAGAAAATGTAGACGAAAGATGATCAAGTGTTTATTCCATTGCAAGTGTACACCAGGAAAGTGCATTTGACTACATGAGACTCTATATATACTTTGTATTTAAAAGACTGGCAGATGAGACTATTTTTGTTTAAGTCAAATGGAGTGGTTTAGACTGCATAAAAGATTAAAGGGAGATGTTCTGTGTGTTTGAAAGATTCTGTTTTCTTTTTGTGGTTATGCTGAAAGTGAGATTACTCATATCTGTTGAATTTTGTAGCTAACTTTTAAACACCAAAACAATCTCACATTTAATCTCCTTTATTACATGTTACTTTTTAAGAAAGTTCACTTTTCTTTAGTTCAGTGTGCATTGCAGATTAATATGGAATTTACGTTTAACATGCATAAAGTGGTTTACAATTTTGCTCCAAGTCTTATATTTATCATTTGAGCTATGCACTGTTTTATTCAGTTCAGAAATAAAAATGTAAATATTTAGTGTGGCTGGATTTCTGTGCCACTATGCCGTCTTGAATTGTTGGATAAACTATTTACCTCAATGTACCCACTGTTTACCCAATAAATATCTCACAGGTTCTTTCTTCAAGCACTGGTTGTAAGTGAAAGTGTGGTGATTGTCCACTAGGTGGTATTTGTTTTAATAAATAATCTAGTTACTTATAAATAAATCGGCAATAGAAATGTGACGCTTATTAAACTGGACAATGTGGATTGTTTTAAATAATTTATTAGGACAAAATACAATCGAGTACTAATGTACAAATTATTTTAAGTATGGCTTTTGTTTCGCCATACAAATTAATTATATTTTTAAGAAAAGTGTAAGTTCTGTTTCCTAAAATGAACAATGTGACCACGTTTGCGTTGCACAAGCAATAGTATGTAGCCGCCTCGTTAAATTAATAGTTACATAAGAAATATTTGTTTCATTTTTGTCCATCCTGAAGTGCTGACGTATACAGCTCCTGTCATCTCATTGGTCCACACGTACGTCAATCCTGGGTATAGTGACGTATGAAGCGTTTGTTATAGGTGAGAGGGCAAGTATGAGAGTGCCAGACAGAACTACTCAATTTGATACTCTACTCTAATGGCGCTGAATTGACATTACCTTATAAAGGTAAGTTAGCTGTTTAACTCGTGATTAGGCATATAAACTGTAAATTGTGTAACATCAATAAACGTGTTTGTTTTCCGCGCTCGATAGCTAAGATAGCAAACGCTAATAACAAAGCGAAGCACTATTGTTTGACTCTGTTTAGTTTAATTTAGTGTCACGTTAAGTTAAATCTTGAACTAAATTAATAATTTGCATATTTGGTAGTTGTATCTAGTTTAATGTAATACTTAGCAAGGAAGAACGTCATGTATTATACGTGTCTGTAAACATGACAGATTTAAACCACTGATAGTGTTCAACAGTTTTGCACAACTACGTTAGCTGTCTTATCTGTAAACCTATTTAATGTTATCTAGGTTTTAAAGTCCATCTTTATGCAGGCCTCTTGTTGTTTAATTTAATGTGTAGTTTGTTTTTTTATACAATAACCCTATAAAGATTGTAACGTTAGGCTTTTTTTGTAGTCTGTGAGCTGGCCAAGAACTTGCTGTGCTTTTTGTAAAATACCTTTGGAATGTAGTTCTTGGCAAAGTCTCTTAAAGGGTATTATTTGTTGAGTTAAAAAAAAAGCTTAAAAAGTATATATGATCAGAGATGGAAGCTATACTCTTAAATCAGGATCCCCAAATTATCATATGAACAAGCAGAGAGTTACTAGGCCACATGGGTCTAAATTTAGTCGTGGTAAAGCCCCCCTCCTGGGTCTGAGTTCATGAAAATCCATGGCTATTTCTGAAAGAGAGAGAGAGAGTGGCTGTCGGTCTGTCACGTAGCACATGTGAGAGCTGTGTGTCCTAACCTTAATGAAAGAATGCTGTGATGGTACATTGATGGTATCAGATGATTGTATCAGTGAGATCACTTTAATTTACAGTACTGTGATACTGAATGACCACTATTTATGGTCCACAATTAGTACCATTAATTTCTAAAACTATGTTATATAAGTGCATGTGAAATCAAATGGTCATGTAATTCTCTATTAACATTTTCAGACACTTTCACGGAGGAAGTGATGTATTATTCTAGTAAAAGGCGAGGAGAAGATGGAATTGCTGCTGTGATTGACTTCCTGTTGTCCAATGCCCGGCTGGTGCTGGGGGTCGGCGGAGCAGCGGTGCTGGGCATTGCCACGTTAGCAGTGAAACGGGTGATTATTTATATTTTAGTATTGCACTCAATTATACAGTACTGATTGTTTGATATCATATTGTTTAAAGAGGTCAGCAGTGCCTGTCCACACTGTCACACAATGTTTTTACTTACTAACATGAATGTGTTTTGTAAATATGAACAAATTTAGATTTAGATTTTTTTTTTATTTATGTGCATAAAAATAGGTGGATGGAAACATGATTACTGTGA
Source organism: Enteromius thamalakanensis (assembly GCA_032357475.1). Lineage (NCBI taxonomy): Eukaryota > Metazoa > Chordata > Actinopteri > Cypriniformes > Cyprinidae > Enteromius > Enteromius thamalakanensis. The sequence goes on from JAUCMT010000001.1 coordinate 5,586,005, forward strand.
AACTTGTTGCTCACAGTAGGTCTGTGTTTATTATCGTTAAAAAAAAACAAGTGGAATCTATTGATAAATTTCACGTGACACTTTATTGATGATGTATATTTTCAAAAGGCCTGCAGATGAAGCCAGAATATGAATGCAGCATGCAAAGTTTCACGTTTGTGGTTTCTCATAGAAAGCCATTATAATGTGAACACTGAACCATTGAGTGGATCGTGTTCATAATCTGGCCTCATTTGCCTTCCTATGTAAACTATGCATTGTTAATAAAGGATTAACGGAATTTGATATTTGAATATTATTGTTCTAAATATATTAAGGCACTTTAAGTGTTTCTACAAAGTTTTGTTGGGCTGTTTAATGTTTGAAATATAGACACTGGGGCTTAATATGGATTGCCTTTTTTTTATTGGTTTGAAAAGTGATAGAAATATTTTGAAAATTCACTGTGCAGCAGCTCTATTATGTTTTTCCCTCCAGGTCTTTGAACCAGTCACATGACTGAAAACTATGAATTAGCCTAGACCTCTAATTTTGATTGCTTGTTAATTAGTTGTTTCCTATATGTTCTCTTCCTGTGACGTCGTAGTTGATAGAACGTGCTGGTAGGCCTCCTGATGAGAAGCCTGATAAGAAAATGACGGACAGCTGGGAGGAGTTAAGCTTGGTCAGTGCCTCCCCAAAACTACTGCACAAGGGTATAGAAGGAGTGGTCATGAAACAGATTGCTGCCGCAACCAAGAAAGGTACATACCTGGGAAATACCTTAAACAAGAAATCAAAACTAACCCTATTTAGGATGTTGTCCTATGCAATTCATCAGTGCATGCTATTGCAAACGAAAAAAGGTTTTTCATCAGAACTCAAGAACTCTTTAATTCACATTGCAATTAAAGGAATGGAATATATATTATTGTGTCATTTTGGAAAAAATGAAATATTTACTGGATTGTAAATATTGTTTTTGTGTTTAGCGGAGCTGTCCCAACCCATCCCCCTTCCCTCGCCTCAGCCCCAGCGCTGTGACACTGAACCACCTCCTCAGCGCCGGAAACGCATGGATCTGTGTGCGATGACGTTTGCAGAGCGTCTGCAGCAGTACTACAGAACACGAGTGTGTCTGTCAGCAGAGGAGGTATCTGTCGCACAGCATCGAGCATTAGATATCGCCACAGAGATCCAGGCCTTCCTGCACTCCAAACACCCAGACATGCCACTGGGAGACATGACGCTGGCGGGGTCACTGCTCGACGACCTGCAAATTGTTAAAGCCGATCACACCTGTCTGCTCGTACCCCTACAGGTATTAGATTCTGTGACAAACAATTCTTTACTTGCATATGTTAAAATATTTCCCAACTGTAAATATCCTGTATATCCCAAAAACACATAGATCCATGATATCCAGAGCTAGCCTGCATTTTAATATAGATAATGGATGTTGTTTGTTCATTAATGTGTTTATATATTTCTTTTTTTTATATTTTTTTAATTCCTGGGTCATGCAGATTTCAGTGGATATATTATAATATAATATAATATAATATAATATATTATCAGGCAATACACAACATAACAAAATGAATGAAATATAATATAAAAAGATCAAAAAATATAATTTTTAATTTTAGATTATAAAACAAAATAAAATTTTTGGTGACTCTTTTTTGATCAGTTTAGTGTGTATTATATCATAATATACATTCAACATTATTAATTATATTAATGCATTTTAATTATTATTTTTTTCTATTACATTTCTATGGTTATTTCTATGACCAAAATTTGTTAAGATCATATTTAGACCACCGTTGATATCACAATTATTACCAGTTGAATCTTTGTACTTGGCCCTGAATTTTTTCTTGAGGCTGTGTTTAAATTTGCTACAAATGTGTTCCATACAGCTGGAGTCCAGTCTGTGGACGCCGATTGCCGGAGAAGACACATTTTTGGGTCACCCTCAGTATTGCATGGTTCGGCGTGAAAACCTTGAGTACTTCCCGAGGGGGCGGAGCTACTGGGACCGACATTTGCTGGGTGGATACCTGTCATCACGGCTGGTTTCTGAGCAGCTAGGCAAGACAGTGATGGAATCGATGAACTGGCCATCGCTGACCGGAACCCTGGAGTGCGAGGTGCGACCGGTGCTTGGGTCTCCAGAGCTCAAACTGGAAATTCAAGGGTTAACCCAAAGCAGTTTTGACAGTGGAGAACGCTTCTATATAACAGTGTTGCCAACAGTGCGCCTTGGCGAGATGACGCTTACGGCACAACGAGAGATCACCGGGTCATTCGACTACGTCTGGTACCAGAGCTTATACACCAGCGAAACTTCTAGACTAGCAGCGCTTGACAAAGCAGATTCGGGGCTCAGAAGGAACTGCCTTAAAATGCTGAAGGCGGTGTGCCGCAACTGCCCTTCGCTACGCAAGCTCAACGGCAGCCATCTTAGCAACGTCATTCTACACATGAGTGAAAAAGAAACCGATTGGTCAGAATCAGCAGTTTCTGATAGGTTCCTGCAGGTGATCACAGAGCTCATCGGATATCTAGAAACGGGAATCTTGCCTAGTTACTTCAAACCTAATGTGAATCTGTTTGAGGGCTTTACTGAGGACAATATTGATGAGATGGGCTTCATGCTGTACTGTGCTGTAACCGAACCTGAGATTCTACTGATCTGATTCGCTCACTCTCCTACACCTCGTATATGCACAGAGCAGTACATTTATCAAACAACTGGCATTAATGCACCTTCAGTCAATGAATGTAAGATTACATATCTTTTCTATAAAGTTTCTGTTCACAATCCCCTATATGAATATTTCCACTGCTCAACCTGCTCCGTAATGGGGATTTTAAAGCTTCATTTAACTATGCAGCACTTAGCTAGTCAGACATTTTGCTTGGATGTAGATTTTAAAGAAGTGAAAGATTTATTGATTTAGATGTATTTTCTTTTGTTTAATAGTGGTGCGTTTACCACAAGTATAGGTTCTACTATTTGCTTTTTGCAGCAATGGCAGTGATCATAAATGTATTGAGCAAATACTTAGTATTAAGACAATAAAGCAGTAATGCATTGAATTTGTTGAGTATATTTTTCTATAAATTTTTGTCAGTTCTTCCGTGCAAAGTAGCAAAACTACAGAGTGTGTTTGATTGGGGGAAATGTGTGTTGAGGGTTGTCTCAACCTTTGTAAGGGTTGTTTTGTCCGCATTCTAGCCTTTGGTCAATACCAGGTTTAATGGTTAAGGAGAGAAAAATAATGAAACAAAACATTAATGTGTAAAGCAGGCTGCCCTGTATGCATCTTATGATAATTTGACATCAAGTTTGGTTAAAAAATAAATAGCAGAAACAATTGAAATATTGGTAGGTGCAAATTTCACACCAGTCCTTCACAGCTGATACACACGAGTTCTTATTAGAATTCCTGTTTGCTATTGGGTTGTGTGTCTAAATAAAGATTGTTCACACTTTTCACAGGTGTTTGTGGTGGTACTTTTGCTTATGTACATTAATATGAATTACATGGGTATCATTCAAAGTGCTTCTGTATGCTACAGTTCCTCTTTCAGTTTTTAGTTTGCTGCTGTCATGTGAAAATACAAGTCATGGGTTATGAGAGGTCAAATAAAAACGAATGCTTGAACCGGTGGATGCCAAACCAACAGTTTACAGGCCACTTCCTTTATAGAAATGCATTTTTTTTTCTGCAAAAATACAATAAGCAGTAAATGTTTGATAATTTTTAACAATAATTTTGGCTTTTCATGTCATAGAATAGCCTAAAGAAGAAGATATGTTTATGGTCAAATTAAGGTAAAAAATGAAGAGGTTTATTTGCAGTTCCTTTTCTAAGAATCTCTAAAAACTCTTTTTAAAGTTTGACTATCTGAGTTTTATTGATATAAGAAAAATGGTAATATTGTAATTGGTGTGTACTGATAACAATTTGTAAAGGGCAAAAAATGTAATAAAGCGCGTGCATATTACATTCTTCCTCGCTTATTTTAAGGAATTGCTTTGAAGCGGAAACAAGTCGAGATTGAGCTGGTTATGATCACTCCCCCCCCAACCAGAGGTGTCACATGGCTAACTATGGCAAAAGCTGCTTCTGTTACAGCTCTCCGGAAAGAGCTTTAATGCTTGTTTACTTCTAAACAACGACATAAATTAACTCGTAAAAAGAGCAAAGGATTATTCGTTTGAATTGGTGTGCTCCTGCTTCCTCCAGCGAACACCGGCAAGTTCATTTATACGTGTATTATTCTGAATAGTCGTTTTCATGACATTGCGTTTATGTCAGGGTCTGTGTACTGTATCAGGCGTGTCATTTTTAAATCGGTGTGAACCTGCTCATTTCATGCTGCTTGTGGTTTTATAGTTGTTATTCTCTTTTAATGCGGCGATAGATTTGCTGGAAATACGCAGTAAAACTGGAGCTCCTGAATGGTTCAGCTATGTTGACAGCGCTGTGAAGACGCCGGTTGCTGGGGTGTAAAACTAAATAAGCTCCCTTAAGTATTATTTTGTGTAATTAGCATTTCAGTAGCCTATTATTTCAGTATTTCTCTAGTAAATACATAACTATTTAAAATAATAATAATTTTAGACTTTCATTGTGTCAAATATATTTAAGTTATCATCAATTAAATCTAAAAAAAAAAAAAAGTCTAGAAGAGAAAGTCTTGCAGTTTTTATTTTAATTTATTTAAAACCAGGGAAATCCATTAAATATTGCCACACTAGTCCATTTGTCCTGCCTGGAGATTTGAGCAATCACATAGTGGTTGACAAACTAAAATGTATATTTTTAAAATTATTTATGAAAAATGGGCAAATTTAATTTAAATGTAAAAAGAAAAAAAATCTATAACTATAATCTATATAATCAGGTTCTGCTAAATTATTGAAATTTAACATTTCATGAACAGGACATAGGATTCATCTGTGGTGTTTATAGCTTTAACTGAAGACATTATGAAAATCATAATTAAATGTGGAAATGTTTTATCAGTCCTTTGACTACAGTATAACTCCGTAATACTTTTTACACCCCTGTTCGGTTCGTTTTAAACATTTTACCACCATGATTAGTTCTCCAGACTTGCTGGCGTTCACTAAAGAAACAGATTACAGTGAAATAGTCAAAGACCCATCAGTACTTCCAGAAGAACTGTCTGTTCCCTTGTATCCCTACATTGGAGACACCACCCCATGGTCCAAGATGTCTGGAGCTAATTTTACGAAGGACTTTATCCTGTTATCTGAGTTTTCAGAGCAAGTTGGGCCCCAGCCTTTGCTTACGTTTCCTCCTGAAACCAAAGCATGTGGGACATTTGATTTGAACCACTTCTCCCTTCGGATCATGTCAGTGGACTATCAAACCTCGCTCACTGGCCTGGCAAGTTGTGGCTCCTTCAAACTGAACTTTGTAGAAGACTCAAAGGTCATCTTAGGGGATTCTGGAGAAGGAGCGTTTGCGTATGTGCACCACCTTACGCTCTATGACCTGGAGGCTCGAGGGTTTGTCCGACCTCTCTGTCTTGCCTATGTATCGTCTGATGAGCATAAAATCATACAGCAATTCCAGCAGATTTCCGCAGAGTTCTCCAAGGTCTCTGAATGTCTAAAAACGGGGAACAGGAAGAACTTTGCAAATGAACTGGAGATAAAACTCAGAGATTTGGAGTACACAAGAGTCGAGTTTCTTGGAGATATCGAAAGGGAGTTGAATAGTGCGTCTGTAGTGTGCACCAACGAAAGGGAATGCAATCTGAATGGTATACCTACATTAGATGTGAAACTGAAAGAAAAATCACAATCTCACAAAAATGAAATTAAATTTCAAGAGAAAGACAGATGTGAGATTTCCAGAAAGGCAGAAGTAGAGTGTGAAAAAGGGAATAGGTCATGTATAACACATGATAGAGATGAACAATTGGGAGGAAGAAGGAACAACAAGCAGAATAAAGGATCTTGCCCAGTGTCTAACAAAGGTGATGAACTGGCCAGTGTTGAGAAATCCATTCAGGAATACAAAAGCCTTCTAAAGCAGGTCACTTGCTACCGAACCAGGAAGCTTAGAGACTCTGAATACTCTCCTTACGAACCAGATGACCTCCCTCATTCTTTCGAGTTTGACCTGGATGATTTAAGGCACGGTCAGCTTGCTGGGCCAGAGCTGGAATGCAGTGTTTTTCCTTGCACAGACACACCCTCGCATTCTCTGAAGCTGATGAACTCCGTTTCATCCTGCCGATTTGACAAGCGTCTGAAAACTCTCGAGGAGTTGTGTGATGACTACTTCCACCAACAGGCTCTACAGCAACTGAACTGCATCGAGAGGATGTTCAGAGGAGACGCCTGCCATCTCTATTCACAACAACTCTGCCGCAATCTTCTCGGAAACCTCAAATCTACCAATTTCTTATTTGAACATCCATGTGACTTGGAAGAGGAGGTGGGGTTACAGATTGGAATAGCTGGTCAACATTCAGTCCAACAACCCTCGTTTCTTCCTGCGCCATCAATTCTAAGTGAACCTGTCAGTCTTGAGTCATATGTCTCCTGTGTTGAAATGGTGCCAATCAAACTCGAGTTGGCTGGATCTAGCCAATCTCCAGGTGTACTCAGCTCAGTAAATACCCCATCTGAAGATAACCAACCCCTAACATCCTCTGCAGTAGAAACTGAAATGGAAAATGGGGGCGTAGTTTCAGCTTCGGATTGCCAAGAAAATGTGGGAATGTGTGTTTCTGCTTTGATGAAGACCAGTATTAGTAGTGGAGATAGTATTGAGGTCCTAGGGACGGAGAAGTCCTTCAGATCCCAGGGTTCAAATATACTAACAGATACAGCACTTCAAAGACCTCCATCTTTGTCCTCTACAGTCGTGCTGGAAGGTCTAAGGCAAGGGAGGGTAACTACCAGACGGACTTGCAGTGAAGACAGCATTGAGGTGCTTTGCACAACGGAATCAATCCTACCGGAAGAACTGCGTGCGTCATACCCTTGCGCAATTGATGAGGAAAGTTTAGAGCAAGAGACTGATGAGAAAAACCCATCTCAAAATCAAGTGGACAAACAAGTTGAGTGTGTTTGCGGTGTGGGAAATGAAGTTCCTGGACGAGCCTGTATGGAGGAGCCTCAAGATTTTTACCCTGCTGTCACCTTAACCCCACCTGACTGTCCTATGACTTTGACCCCTGGTCAGTCAAGCTCCCAAGATGTTTGCCATGCTTCAGAATTAATCCCCTTCTCGTTGGTAGATGAGCCCTATCGTATAGTGCCTGATGATTTGTCAGACTGCTTCAGCTATCGGAGCACCACTGCCTCTACAACCTCCGAATGCACTTTTCCTACTTGTCTTCCAAAGAATAAAAGAGAAGGTGGGACCAGACGGAGACGTGGCAGAGTAGGGCGAGCAGCGTTGCGGTTCTTGCGACAGTTTCCCTTTGCAGTGCATGCAGTTTTTAGCCTTCTGAGTGGCCGAACTTTGGTAGTCCTAGGCAGCGAGGAGGCTGCAGTGAGACGAATGGTTACAGCACTGTCTGTGTACATACCACATCTGAGTAAATACAGAGATGGCATTCAACCGTGGACTTCACTTCCGCTGCAGCTAACGGACCTGCTCAACTGGAAACTTATCGGCTTTAACAGGTAACATTTACTATGCATCTTAAACTTGTTTGACATCCTGTCTTGAAAAGTTCATACGTATATTTTGTGGGTAAACGGGTAAACCGTTTCTGATCACAAAATCAAACCACAGACTGAATGATCTTAAAACGTGTCCATGCTTTTGTTTTGCCTTACACACACCATTAATTCTTTTTTTCTAAGGCATGTTTATAAAATTTTCTTAAATGTCCTAATTGAACTATTCTAAGAGTTTTAGAAAACATAAATTAATGGCGATGACACAAGAGGCAACTTTTTTTCTTAATGTTGTTTGGGCACTTCCGAGAATGGGTAACAAATTACTGTCTAGATACTTTAGATCAGTCATGGGCCAAGTCTCACCTGGTTACCAACTGATTGCAACATTGCCCTAAATTGGACTATGTATTATTAACCTTAGGGATAATTCACCCACACATTGGTCTCAAAGTCAATTCCTGGAGGGCCACATCTCTGCAGAGTTTAGCTCCAACCCTAAACAAACATACCTGATCCAGCTAATCAAGCTCTTCAGCATCACTAGAAACTTTCAAACAGGTGTATTTTGGAGCTAAACTCTGCAGAGCTGTAGGGTTTGAGACAACTGTATTAAGGCCTATGTTCATCTTTGGAGCACAATTTCAAAATAAAGTCATTTAAAAAAAGTATTTTAATAGCTTAGTAATGCGTTGCTTTCTATGAAAGAAAAATCTTAATTTGTGTTTAAAAGATGAACAGGTCTTACAGGTTTGGAAAGAGAGGAGGGTGAGTAATAACACAATTCTCAATTTAGGGTGAACAGTCCCTATAAATTAATGCTATAAATTAAATATAAACAGCTGTTAGAGGCTTGGAAGCAGAATGGAAAGTCGATATTTCATGACTTATCACACCTTCAGGTGTAAGGGTTGAGTGCCTCTGGTATGTAGCATAATCATTCAATGATTTCTTCCTTACCCTTTTGGTATTTTAACTATCATTAAGATTAAAACAGCACAGGCGGTTAACAAAGATGAACCCATCTTGACCCTTTATTTTTTTATTTTATTTTATTTTTTACACAGGATGTGCTGTCACACTTACACAAATATGCCTCACTGCCTGGGCCATTATAGCAGATACCTCAGCATTCTAGATGTGGATCAAAAGACACTGCGCTGCCCATCCTACAGTGGCACTCTTCTCAACCCGCTGGTGGAACCAAGGAGCCACTTTAAACGTGGAAACACCTACTTCATGTTTGCTCAAAGTGTGCAGTGCAAGCTTGTCACCACAGCATTCCTTTTAACATTTTCACACCGTTGCCATACACCCAGAAGGCCTCTGGAAAGTACATGGGTACAATGTTTTCAATCTGAAATTCACAGAGACGATAAGAGAATCCTAAACTATTTATCTGAACTCATCAAATTGCACTTTATGGAGGTTCCACCCAGCGTCCTCAGATTCAGCTACAACACAAACTCTATTTTTAAACTCTGAAAGTGTCATTCACACATAAACTAACCAATGATACCTGTTCAGTACAGTAGTTTTACTCTGCTTTTATTGCCTTTAAATGAAAACTTGCTTTTGCCCAGTGTATTTTCATTATCCACATGCTTTGATATCTTACTGACAGGGAAACATAAAGTGATTTACAGTAATACTGTGGTCTAAGCTTGTGTGCAAAAATTTCAGATTCATTTTACAACCTTAAATGAGTAACAACAAAGTATATTTAAACAGCTTCATATTAGTTTTGCCTTTGTTATTAAGAGTATGGCTGATGGTCAGCCGCATGTGGTTCTGTTGTGGAATTTAACTGTATTTAACATACACCAGATATTGATCAAAGCCAAGCGATTGCACATAATATTGCAAAATAATGTCAAATTCCCAGACGAAAAGAAAAGAAAACAAAAGCCTGGATAAGGGGGAACATCTGAACTGCCATGTCACTTATAATCTATGAAAACATTAAATCCACTTTGTATGTACATTAAAACCATTTGCTTTTAAAACAGAATGTTGGTCAGACTTATTTTGCTTGCTGTTGAATTAGATGCAGGATTTTAAGTTTTTCTGGAGTAAGTTTGGCCGCCTGCAAGAGAGAGAAGTTATTCATATTTTATCAAATAATTCTCCATATACATTACACCAAGGCATGAATTAATGGAAAAGACTCTTACGTAGCACTCAAGATACAGTTTCAAGCTTTGTTGCCAAGGGTTGTGTGATCTGAAATTAAGAAGAGTTTTTTAATCCCCAATAATGTTTCTATATCCCTCTGAACAAAGTAAATCAGAAATATCCAAAACATTTGATTGTGCGATTGTGTTTTCCAGCAATAGTGTGGACCCTTTTTAGAGAAAAAACATCTGCATTCTTTGTGCATTTGTCTTTTTTCTACTTCAAGTTTTTAAAAGGTATATATATATATTAGGAATATAAATTCAGTGGCACAAAATGGTATTAAAATGACAATAATATAGCTTAAGGGGCAATATATCGCACAACAAAAAGTTATTGTGACAGGCCTATGTATCTATAACAGTGAGTAAGTTCAGGATATCTAGATGATTAGGTAATAAAGAGCATGAATTACTTATGACTATACTATAATGATGACTGCTGTTTCTTACTCATTCCAAGTGGCAAGCAAGGTATTGATGGGATAGGTGTTCAGGTCCAAAGCCACGCTGTTTTCCCAGAAGTACATGCAGATGAAGTATGCAACCATGCAATGCTCGGTTTCACTCCATTTTCTGAAACGGATATAGAATACGTACATGCTTAACATGAAGTTTTCTGCTTTGGTTAATGCGTGCAAACAGCTCCCTACTTCTGTACGTGCTGGTAACGCTCATCAGAGAGCTCCTCCAGAAGACAGCAAAGGAGGTAGTGAAGCACATCTAGCCTCATCAGCAGACTTTGGAAGAACCAACGGAGTGCCCAGCGGTTGAACTGAAGGCAAACGTACAAATAATTACACATAAGAGCCTGCACAGAATCAGGAATCCTGAATTTAATATAGGATATAATACAATACTAACACTACTGCATTTTTTGCTTTTTGTTTATAGCTGTACTTGGATAGTTTGAACTTGCTCAAGCTGACAAAAAAAAAAAAAAAAAAAGAGAGAGAGAAATTAAGCACCCTGAAAGACATGATGACACTGAGGACAGGCCTGAGCTGTGAGTGGAAAATGCGCAGTACCAAAGCCTGAGTGGCCAACAGCAGTCTAGCCTGGTCAGGATAACCCTAAAGGGAAGAGAGTCAATCAACATAAGATTCAACGGCAAGAACCAAAAACTATGGACAAGCTCTAACCATGTATTATTTACTGTCAGGCAAATTCAGAGGCATGGGAAAAAAATAAACACATACGCAGTCATTGCCAGAATTATTGCCACCCTCTGTAAACACAAAGAAGCCTATAAAAAAAATTAATAAAAATAATAGATCTGCATTGGTTATCCTTTTGATCTCTCATTTAAAAAATGGTGGGGGATTTCAAGTCTAAGGAGAGACTGTGGTGGGAAAATGCAATACCACTAATTGTCAATCCTACACACAGCACCTTTAATGCATTTTGTTTGCTTTCTATTTGTTTTAGCAGTATAAATTGTGAGTGTGCATGGCACTACTCCACGCAGTTTTGGACACTGTTTTAATTTATATGCAGACTGTGGATGTGACTCACAGACAGACTGAAAAGAACTCCCAGAAAATCTCTGGAGCGCACCCAAGTACTGAACCGTTTAAACACAATCCTGCACCGAAAAACAGGACCTGATAATTTCTAGGAATTTCTAAAAATAAATGTCCATGACTTTTCCTAAACCTTCTAGGTGTATATCAATTTCCAAAACTTTTTCAGGCCTGAAATTATGGTTTTATAATTCTGTGCCTGTACGAACCCTGGATATTGTCATTTCATAAATGTTAGTCATTAAAAAAACCAAGGTTTAGACAAATAAAACTAAATTAACTTAATTAAAACTCACACTTTCAAAAGTTTTGGGGATATGTATACGAGACGTTGTGGTCAACTCCTCAAGAATTGCATTAGCAGCATCTCTGGTTACCTGTGCAGAAACAAACAACTCTCAGTCTCCATCATAACATCTCAGTACGTTTACAATCCTCTCCCCATCCAGACAGACACTAAAACATACTACTCTCACCGTTTGGTAGGTGACGTCAGGCTCGGCATAGCTTGCATAAACAGAAAGACCATCTGAAGTAGTGCTGCTGGAACTAACAACGCTGAGCAGATACACCCACGTTTCTGACTAAAAACAAGAGAGACATTCATTATAAAAGAAGCTAGACCCTGATAGGACAATGAAGACTCATTGTCTTGTATTTGCACATGAAATATTAAGTTACATAAAACAACATTGTATGCAATTTTACCTACATCAGCAAATACAATGCTGTTACAGTCCAGAACCCGGAGTGCAAACTTCAGTACCTCCATCATCTTGAATGAATTTGAGCCTTCAACGAAAAGTACAGCAACTCACATTAAGCATTACATTTGAATGCCACTGCTCATCCAAAAAAAATATTTTGGTACTCACTACTTGCTCTCAGAAATGAGTGCAAATGTACAACTGCGTTTCCTCACAAAACAGGATTACTAAAATTATGCCAAAGATAATGGCCATGTTTTTTTCTTAAATGGGTTGATATTAAAGATGGCAGACCTTTTAAATTTCTCTGGCTTTCCTACTTTGTAAATTATAGTCCTAAAATATTAAGATGATTTTTTTAAATGTCCATATCTATTGGCTGGCAGAGGGTGTGATGTCACATTGTTCCCCAAGTTAATGCTGTTCCCTCAACAAACTAGCTGTACATAAACTGTATTATGAGTTGTCAGCGTTTCTTATATTTTCTAACTTTTTACTCACAATGAAAGTGCTATGATTAAGTAAAAAAAAATTTAACTATTCCTGTATGGGTCTTTACAACACAATGGTGATCTGACAAGTTTCTTACAAAAGGATGTAAAGAGTGTTGACAGTACTCTACCTTCAATTGGTGTCCACTTTGCGCTCAGTAAAGGATCTTGTATTGTCAAATGGCCGTTTCCCGCTTCAAATTCTTGCGCTACATCAGGGGCGTGGCCTGACGTGAGAATTCTGAGATAAGCTCTGAACTGTTGAGGTGTGAGACGGGACGCGAAGCACAAGCCACCGGGCATCAGTGATAACATGTGGCACACTGCACCACTGTAGTCACCATCCTAAACACACAAACATTACACTCAAAAAGTGGTATTTTCACTATGATCACTATCTTTTGCATTGATTATTTATATTATTAATTTTTAACCTGGGGAGCACAACCACCATATGTCCTCTTTTCTTTTTTAATAAGAGGGAAATACTTTTTCTTTTAATCTGGCCCTTAAATTTTATAAAAGCGCATTAATGGGAGGGTGATTTACTGATTTACTGGTGCACATTAATAGGTGCCAATTCCAAACAGCTAATAAAAATATCACAATAATCGACAGGTAACCCACATCACTGCAGTCTTGCAAAGCAAGACACAAATCTATCAAGACCTTTTACGTAGTCCATAATTCATAACAACACTAAAGAAAGATCTGTTGCCCTCTTACCTCTGCACAGACACATTTGTTTTGATTGGTTTTGGACTGTTTTCACATATAGACAATGCTTCTGTGCATGTTCCTATCCCAGTTCATACAGACAGCTTTAGAGCTGGAAGCAACAGTTTAAAGTTAAAAATATTTTGTTTTGTTTCAGATTTACACTTAATATAAGGTTCATTGATGGGCTGGACTGATGTGGGTTACTGCAATGTTTTTGCTTTTTTCTTTGCTTTGAATATTTTATTATTTGAAATTTTAAAGACAGTCATTTGTAATTACACTTTTTTGAATACACACATAAAACTTATTAAATTTATCATTTAAACATAGTAAAAGCTACTGCAATGTTTTTATCAGCTGTTTGGTCTGCTAAATACCTCCAACTTCCAATGGTGGAGAAAAAAAATCTACATGTCTTTGGATGTCCTGAGGGTGACTAAATTAAATCAAAATGTCTTTTTTTAGTACATTTTTAAATTCTTGTTAAAAATGCAAAATTAATTTAAAAAGCAATGAAGGAGGCGGTTTTAATTCAATTTACCTTGCACAGGTAGAGGGGAACCAAGTCTTTCAATCTCTGCAGCCTAAATCACAGACACACAGAAATACAATAAAAAGATTGGATCATACATAGTAATAACAGTAATCTGGGTATATAACACAATGTCATATTCATGCCATGCAGCTGGAACTCACATGGGAGTATTGGGATTATTGTTGCTTTTGACAACTTTAAGATAGCGAGCCAGCTCACGGTACCTAAAGAAACATGTAGATTATAATGTTAAGCGTAATTTTAAAAATCTAAAAGGTAGATTACAATTTTATTAGAGTTGACAAGTGGGTAACACTTTATTTCGATGATCCACTTTAGACAAACTAACAGCAAGTCACTTTATAACTAGCAGTCATTAGAGTATTAGTAGACTGTCTGCTTAATATCTTCTAACACTTTATTTTGATGAGTCCACAATATATTACATACTGACTATCAGAAACTTTGAAGGTATACATCAACTTATTCTACTAACCCTAAACCTACCCTGACAGTCTACACTGAGAGTTAGTTGACTTGTTATTTATAGTTAGTAGAATGTCTAAATGGACTATAGAAATAGAAGTAGTAACCGACAACTGCTACAGAAAATACACAAAATTCTTTACATGCTTTTATAATTTCTTTGCACATATCATTTAAGTACATGAAGTGAATAAATGGATAGAAAACAAAGAATAGAAAGTTCACTGAAGAAGGAGCATTACTTGTTTTGCTGCTGAAGTTTAGAGACTCTTGCTTGAATCACAACCAGAGGTTCACACAAGACTTGATGCCTTCGCCCTTTGACCTGCCTCTCTCCGGTGATGTTCTGACCTTTCATCACGGCAGACAGCAGGGGATCATCCCAAGGTAACACACTCAGACTGCAGCCCATGAAAAGAAAATTCAAAATCAATCAATCAAAAAGGGAAAAAAGATCAGTAGCAGGTCAACAACTAAACAATAAGTGCATCAGCAAACTAATTATTTAAAACTAGGAAACAGCATAAGGGAGCCAATGACGATTAGAATTTCTTTTTTGGATTAAATAATCTGCAGGAAGCTTTTCTAAACGCAAGTGATGTTGGGGCATTACCTTTTTGGCAATGTGCAGTATGAAGGCAGAGGAAGCTTCAGGTAAAAAGACTCCAGCTGCTTTATAAAAGAGCTGGAAAAATCAAAGCCAACTAAAAGCGTCCACACCTTTGTCATAAATCTGGAAAACGGTTTAAGCAGTTTAAGACACACAATATGCAAACTCCCAAGTAAACACACAACAGAACTTGTTTGGCATTACCTCCACAGGAGCATTGACAAGGTTTCAGACACAGTGTTAGCAGCATGTATGTTTCTGCAAGAGAGAAGGACGCTAAGAGCTGTAATTATACATTATTACATTGTAAAGATGGGTCAGAATGTGCATTAGAGTAGAATAAATTACCCAGGAATCGCGTGGTTGACGAAGAGCTTAATAGCCCCTAGCAGCATCACAACACAAGTCTTTGGATTCTCCTTCTTTGCTTCATTTAAAAACATTTTGATATATTGACTCACAACAGTGTAACTGCAAAATCAAAAATAACAATTTTAGAATAGCAAACTCTCACTCAATAATTATAGGTGTTCGGCAAGAATCACTATTATTGATTAGAGGTGGGCGATGTGGGAAAAAATTATCATCCTTTTGTTGTTTATTTCATTCAGGAAAATCATGATTCACAATACTATCATGATTCTCTGTCCTGTTGATTTTACTATAATCAAAATTGTCTGAGCAGTACAGCCAGCTAATTTCCCCATTTTAAAAACAAAGCCTTAGGTAACAAAATGTACCTAGAAGGCACAAAGTTTGCTTTTAAACTTTTACATTTTTGATTTGTGAGCACATACAAATACACAGTCTTTACAGATGCATAACTCTTAGCTGTATGAGCAAAAACAACAGTATTTTAAAAGAAGCTTCCACACTTTTTCTAGACACTTGAATACTATTTTTAGATTAACAGATTGAGCAGTCATGTAAAGTTGCTACTACATACATCTCTCAGATGAAAAGCAGTATCTAAGGTTAATAAAGGATAAGCGAGTCATGGACAGGATGACCTCACCCCTTGCTGGTTTTTTTTTTTTTTTCCACAAATTAAGTCCATGTCAGAACAGCATGGGAAAAAAAAAAACGTTTAACTGGTGAAGCTTTAAAGAACATTGAATATATGTTGTGTTGTACAGTATATTGAGACTGAGGCAGCAGAACTACGATACTACGGTATTTCTTCAAAAAGCAGATCATTCAGAAATTTTAATTGCCCAAGATCAAAAATCATGATAATCGCACAAATCTAATATTGAACTTACAATTTTTTCTACAATTTGGTTTATTTAATAATTTTATAATTTAACTAGAAAAAAAATAGAAATAGCAACTTTTGATAATAATATAAAAGGAGGGACACTCACTCATAATCCAGCAACTTATAGTGATGTTTATAGCATCCTTTACATCCGATGTTTTGACTCCGTGTAGTGCTTTTAACGTTGCGGTGACAGATGCACCCACAGCTCGCTGAGCGGTTGGGAATCTCAAACCCCAACAAAAAAGTTGCATACTTCAATGCCAAACCACCAGCAAATTTCTGCAGCGACGTTTCTAACAGATAAACACATAAATGAGTCCAAGATGACTAAAAGACAATAAATCTGCAGTTTAGTCAAGTAAGAAAACATACCTGCACGTCGTAGGTCTGAATCCATATCCAAAGGTTCAAAAGTGAAGTTCAACTCATTCAGATATCCCATCAGACTCTTGTCACGAAGGGCTTTCCAGTAGACGCTGTGCTTATGAGCATTACAGTGGCAAATGCCAGGGATGGTCCAGAGCTCGCACTAGTTAAATAAAAAACCCAAAAGTGGGCTTGTTTTTAGGCTTGCATGTATTAAATCAGTATGGCCAAGATAAAACAAACCAAGACTTCACAACTTGTGAATGATTAGGTCAAGCAAGAAAATATTAGTGAACGCAAAATTGTGTTCATGTTAGGGAAAGCAAACACAATCAGGAATAAAGGTATCTAAAAAAAAATAAAAAAAAACATACATATTTACTGGACATTAAGATATGCCTGTAGAATGGATTGGAAGCCACAAGAATAAAACCAGTTCCTCCTATCAATGCCACTGCATATAGAGGAGTTACATAGATTCTTATATAATCTATTTTTAATCACAAAAGATACATTTTGCTTTTGACATATGCATAAATCAAGTGTCTAAATTAAACATTTCAATTGTATACACTCTTTAGCTTTATTGCTACTCAATATAGGATGCTTATGACACCGCAATCATGGAGAAAAAGTTTGGCTGTCCAAATGAGTTCACGCAGGGTTAAATTTTTAATTATGTAGAAGGCCTCAGTAAACTTATGAGCACAGGCGGCTAGGGCCCTTCATTTTTTTCCCCACACGCTTAGTAGAAGACTTTGATATTTTGTTCTTTTTCTCTCTCTTTTGTCTAATGTTTTACATTTAATCAGCAAATGTTGTGTAAATAATGCTTCTTTCTGTAGTCAAGGTCAGCAGCACTGGGGAGAGTCTAGGGAGTCAGATACATTGTTTTTTATTAAAAACTATTCACATATTTGAGATAAGTCCATTATGAGATGTTGAAAAAATCAGTGTGGATGAAGTTTAACCAGAAAGTGTACAAAAAAATGTAGGAGGCCATATGAAAAAATGCATCCCATATGCTTTTACTTAAATGATATATCTCACTAGTTTGCAGTCTATCAATCTTACAAAGAAAACAAGAAATACATCCTAATGGTCCCAAAAGATAATTCACCTCTCCTGTGCAGAAATGTAATTCGTTTTTGCCTTTTTGATGTCTTGACATTTGCATTTTACATAAACCCTTGGTTAGATTTAGTTAGAAGACAGTGAACTCACCGTGGATGCAGGTTTGTCACAGATATAGCAGAAACACTGATCGCAGTGCTTTGCATTATTTTGTAGAGGTCCTGAAACGTCCTGCTCTGCTCGCCTAGAACAGGCAAGCACACAATGGCATGTAAACACTCACAGACATGACCCAAGTCCTTCACACAAGAGTGGTGCCACTGTTCTACTGACCAGAATGCCAGGGTGCAGTCATATCTTGCATGTGGAAGCACTGTTGCAGTTTGGGAGTATGTGATAGCCAAGTCTTCATCCAACTCTTCAATGTGTTTAGACACATCTGATATCAACATAGACATACTTAAAGAATTACTATATTTATTTACCACAGTATTTATGGTACACCATGGTAGTGTGATAAAGAGGTATTGTTAATTTTACTACCATGATATATAGAAAGAACATTTATTACCATAGTCATAAAACACACAAACACAAGGCATATCTATAGAATATATAAAAGATGAAATGGTAACCTACTGCCACATTGTATATAACGTACAAAGTTGTTTTTTCTTGTTATTTTTTAGTGAAAGCACACCAAGGTTACACACACAAATATAACCCAGACTACCTGCTTCGTTTTTCTCATTTTCAACGATCAGCACGGAGGAATCGTCGTGGTTCCTCGAAAATACACCTTCTTCATCATCATCATCATCGCTCAAAATGATTATAGGTATGTTTTGCTCCGTCCTACAAAACAAGACAGACGAAGAGAGAGAACAACCTCTAATACCATACTAACTCGGCTGGCATTGTGTACGGTTTCGTATTAAAACCTTTAAAATGTACATGGTTCGTGTTTTTTTTTTGTTACTCAGTCAGAAACTTACATGTTTTATCGCATGAACCGTCGGTGAACGCGCGCGTTCAAAGTTTGCCGCTTCCGCTGGAACACGTGACTCTGACGAAATCGGAAATGAGTTGCACGATTGGTTGAAGATTTCCAGCCCAAAAGCTCTCCAAACCCCGCCCAGTGCAAGAAAAACCCTCAAAAAATAATCGCTGCCATTGCCAGGTCAGGTTGATAAACAATGTTTCGTAATGACCTTGATTAAAATGAAACAGTGACTAAATAAAGTGATAAAAATTAATACATTTCCCAGACCAATACAACAGGAAAATGCATCAAATCATGGCAAATCCAGAAAAGAAAAATTAGCAATTACAAGTTTTCAAGCATAGGATAGACTTGAGACTAAAATGATGGTACCAAATTAGACAACAATTCAACACAATTAAATAAATACGTCAGGAAGTCGCAAATAAACGTAATAAACGAGTAGCATTGAATGTATATCTGCTCAATTTGCAACATTTATTTTATATACTCTTTTTTTTTCCCCAGCCTGAGTATTATAACCAATCACACGCGACTGTGTTGAGCTCCTGAATGCAGTGTCCAATCAGAGGCGTTTAGATAGGTCATCGCAGAGGCGAGGTTTGTTCGGTTGCGCTCGCTCGCAGACTTCTATACTCTTTGCTGAAATCTTGCACAATTTCAACTTCAAAGTGGCTTTAAATTCTCTTTAGATTAAAGTCTGTGATAATGTTCTTTGATAATGTAAATGTTTTATATTCGTGAACAACCGTGAAAATAACACGTAACTGTTAAAATAACTGTTTTTGACTGTTCAATGCAAATTCCCTAGAATTAAAATGGCACGCCACCCATCTGGTTTACGCATTTAAGCTAGTTCACGATGTGCACTAACTTTCACCCTGGAGTTCGTTTACCCTCCGGCTATATGAAACTATGTCAGATATTTGTCAACAGCTTTCAAGAAATAACAGACCCAGACAGATACACAGCATGCGTCGTTTTCAGTTTCAACCGCTAAAACAAACCAATTGAAGTGCAGGTGAAACTGACCAGGACAGGCAACGTTAGTGCAAACCTAAGATTGAAACGTTTAGCATAACAGAAAATGTTTCTTTCGTGATAGAGAAGCGCTTACCTTCGTGTTGCGCTATAACTCAAAACAGAAAAATCCCATACAATACAAAAGGTCAACAAAGCCGAGATAGCACAGGATATGGACAACCTCAAATGCAACTCTCTGGCTTAGTTCATTATGACCTCATTCACAGGTGTCTCCTCCTCCTTTCCTCCTTTTTTTGGATCATCCTCAAACTCTTGAATTATCATTTATTTATTTATATATATATATATATACAAAGGTTTCTTAATATAGTTGGAGAAAACCTCTTTAAAAAAGAACTCTCAAGTGTTACGGAAATGTCTATATTTTTCTTTATATTCTATTTTCTGTATTGTATATTCTGTATTTCCCATATGTTCTGTTTGCACAGGAACTAAGGAATAGCTATGACTGGTTAGAAGTAATCTGAGAAGATGAAGGTCAAAGTCAGACCTTAGACAGCCCTTATCAGCATAACAAAACTACTAAATTGGGATGTTTTTCACACTACAAAGCTTCTGTGTGTTGGACTGGCCATTCTTGCAAGAATTAAGATCAAATACAAAACTTTTCACTGGTTTTTCACTCATTGTCTCACATTTATTTAGGAAAGTCACTGGACATTTATGCAGCTACTCCTTAATTCTATAAAATTATATAAAAACTAGAAAAAAGTATTTCTTTGTCCCAAAAGCCAAGAAGCTCCAGATGCTAACATCAGACCTTATTGTTAGAGACAACATCTGACCTACATCTATCCTTTCATCTCATATAGCCTACAGTCAAAAATTAATCATGTTTAAACAATATATGTTATAAGAAGGACTTCAGGTACAGACACTAGTACATGTATGAAACACACACACTTACACACTCAAGAAAAACTGCTGGGAATATTGAGGACAACAAAGTTATTGCAACATGGCACTGTATAAAAGTGTGAGATGCAAGTGTCCACACTGTCAACCAATTATATTTCATTTTATTTTATGCAAAATATATTACAAAATCATCATAAAAATACACAATTAGCACTGAGATATATGTGTGTGTGTGTTCTTGTATGTTATTTATCTTGTATTTATGTATTAATGAAAAAAAAATGATGCAAATATCCATTAAAAACTTCTGCACATGCAACACAGTCTCACGAGCAATTCTTACGAGATGCCAATAAATTTCTGCCAATTCGTACTAATTCGTACGACCTCACTCCTACGATTTGTCTAAAAACACGTAATGGGTAGGTTTAGGGGCGGGGTTATGTTTAGGTCATTATTACAAATTTATATGAATTATCCACCTTGTAAAATATGTATGAATTGCCGTGAGATCAGGTTGGCACATCCACTATATTGAGATTTATCATGTGAGTAAATGCACATATTAGTTCAGAGAAAATCTTTTTTCTTCTTGTAAAAGAAAATATTCTCATTTTCAATAGAATCTCTTAAGTCAACAAGTATATTGGTCAAAACAGCAAAGCCAAGACGCCTGCAGAAAATCTAGCAATCACACTTGCAAATCTCTTTTTATACATTTCTTTTCAAACTGTACCAATGAGCGTAAAGCTGCATGCTTGCTTTAAAAAAAAATGCAAATATGCAACAATTATTATTAGAAGTAATTTGGGTTATTATAAAAGCCGGAAGCATTTCAAAGAGCCTGTGTGACAGTGACTGTAATTTAAATATGATTTGTGCTCAAGAACAGATGGCTGAAGATGAGGAAGTAAAGTGCTGTGTGGTTATATTAAATACACCGGGGTTAAAAAAAAAAAAAACTTCTATAAACAGACCAAGTGGCAATACTTCCCTACTAGAAACAAATATGCTAAGAGGAGTGATATTTAACCATAGAAAGCAGGAGACGTGAAACTTGGTAAAATTGAGCTATATGAATTGGCCAATAATGCATGGAGGTTTGAATAGTAGAGATTCAGATGGGACAGCTGTCATCTCAGCTTTGCGGCTTTGATGAATAAAGTCTTATTTGGCATACTGCACTCTGTAAGTTACACGGTTATAACTAATGATCTCCGTTACAGATGTTCTTCTTGGCTCATCTTTAAACACTTGCCGTCTTTGTAAGGGAGGTGGACCGCCAAGTCTATTTTTACGAACATGTCAAAACTTCTCACTAATCATTTTTAATTGTACCACAAAGTGAGTAAGTGCTAGCTTGTGCTCTCACTGTTATCACAGAACTGCTGAAGTGAAACATGCTGGGTCAAAGTGTACTGAGAGAAATCTTCTGTCTTGTGAATGAAGTTCAGGAGGCAGAGTTCCAGATTTCATTGAGCAAAGAAACAAAGTCATGATAACAGACAGTTATATAACACTTGCGCCTGTTTTTATCCTAATTGTGGAATCCTGCACCTGGTTGTCTATTAATCGTTAATCCAGTCTTTTCTTTCTAAAATTCACAATTTTAGGTGGTATGTAAAATAAAGGTTTTGGGTCACTGCATCATTTATTGATTTTAGATTTTTTTTTTTTTAACAATGATACAACACAAAAATAAATACAAACATTATATTAGTGCTGTCAAATGATCAAATGCACATATTTACTTATTTATAATAGAAATTATATGAATATACGGACATGAAAATTGTTTCAAAATACATGCTGCATGTGTGTATTTATATATAAATGATAAATATACACACAACACACACTATTATCTATAGACAGGCAAAATATGCCTCAGAAATTTACAGTTAAGTTTAAAAATGTACTAGTAAAAAAGAAGAATTTATTCAGAAATGTGATTTTGTGAGGTGACTCCATGTTGTTCTGTTTCTGGTTTTGGGGATCGATATTTTTCCCAGGGGTGTGGTGTTTCCTGGCCAGGCATGAACTCCAGCCATTGCCTGTAAAAACCACGGAAGCCATCAATCTTGTCCAGGTATATGTTTCTTGACCTTAACTGAAGAAAGAAAAATAGCACAATAACGTGAAAAACATTTACAAAGTACATGCATTTGATTTCACTGAACCTAGATGTGCTTTTAAATTAGGCGAATAAATAAGAATTTACTTTAATTGAATGATTATACTCCTTAACAACTCATTATATTTCACTTTTCTTACGTTATCTGTTCTAACCTTTCTATTTGTATCTACAATCTATACTGCACAGCCAGAGTAGCTGATCAGGATGTTCTCTGCGTGTGACACAGACATGAGATTGTCTCTTATTTTCAGTTTCAGTTTCTAACCTTGTCGTAGGAAGAAGGATACTGAGCTGCAAACTCTAGCTGCCTGATGATGACATCATTGGGCGGCACTTGGAGTTTGTGCATGTGCTGCAGAAGTTCATGCAAGTAAGCATAGTCCAATCGCTTAACTGCCTGGCTGATCAGGGCACTGTAAACATGAGCATTCGGCACAAGTCCACAAGACTGAAAAAAAGGAAAAGGAGGAAACCTTAAGCATAATTATAGTGCAAATGAAAAATAAAGAGATTGGTTTTCATACCTCCATTTCAGTAAACAGTTGCATTGCATCTTTTTGTCTACGGCAAGCCAGAGCAATACAACAGAACGTCTGTGCATTTGCTTCCAGCCCTCTGTTAACCATAAGGGCTTTTACAGCCTAAAAAGAAAGTACTCAGTTATTATTTTTACACATTTACTCATTTAGCAGGCACTTTACGTAATTGTATTTATCTATTATTTACATTTACACATTTGGCAGATGCTTTTACCACTTAACTTATATTTCATTCACATTTAGGACATCCGTTGACCCCATGTCTATGTTACCTGAAACAATCACTTTTTTGCTCATGGTGTCCCTGCTCATTTGCCCATTCTTTGTTGCCATTATTAGTGATCATCAATACTTAAAACGCAGATTTTTTTTTTATCAGTACGATAATGAAATTGTTTGTGTAGTTATGCTTATTGAATTATGGCTGGTCCAGAGAGATTCCCTATGAATCAAACTGGAACTTAAATGAACAGATGATAAAATGTATTTCTAACCTTAGCCCCGTCCAAGTCTCCAGCCTTGGCCACCCTTCTGATCATGATGTTAAAGAATGTCCCATCCAGCTTGACACCGCTCTTTTTGGCCACATTAATTAAACTCTGCACTGATTGGCTGCCTGGTTCCATGACATCAGCCAATAGTGTGATGGTTTTAATGTTGGGCTCCAGTCCATCTTTGACCATTTTCTCCAAAAAACCTTCAAGGTTTCCAATCAGAGCAAGTCTATCAGCAGCACTCTTTACAGGTCCCAAGGCAACCACACCTGAGTGGCAAGTGCTGGGGTCCAGAAGGTTTGGGAGACGGGAACTTTGTGATTGACACGTCAGAGAGCCACTTGGTGATATAGACACCATCTGAGTCTCATCTTGAGATGCATCTATTGTGCACTCATTTTTTCCTTTTGGAAGGCAGAAATCTTCAGCTTGTTCATTCTTCTGTGTGGGGGTTTCTACGAATAGCACACTCTCAAATGCATCCATATCAAACATCTCCTCTTTGACTTTTGTCCTGCGGCTTTTCCTTTCACTTGTGAGTTTTGGGGTCACTTCCTCTGTTCTTTTCAGTAGTAATGCAGAAGCCAAACCGGGTTCACCTATCCCACAATCCCGTGCCACCCGCAGGAGTATGTTGTAATTCTGAGCGTCTGGTTTTATTCCAATCCTAATCATCTGGTGCCACACCTACAAAATAAATGACATCAAAAGAAACACTTAAAGCGATTGCTCACCCCAAAAAAGATTATTTGTCATCATTCCCTGAAACTCATGTCATCTGCAAAATTAAGATATGTTCTTGATGATCTTAAAGATTTTTTTTTTTTTACTGTTTTACTGATCTCCGGGCATTGATCATTAAATCTGATTAGACCATAAGCATCACTCTCAAAACTTCAAGTTGGTGCATCACTACTAATGTGTGTTTCTAGTCCAAGTAGGTGTGTTTGAGTACCTGTAAAGCCAGTCTGAATCCATGCTGCTTGTCCTTCACACAGCTCATCAGCAGATAGTGAAATGTCTCTTGTGTGATGGCTTGTCCATTTTGAAGCATCTCCTATAACATGCATTTTACACACAAACCAAATGATTTAACTACGTTGCGAAAAGAAAAAAAAAAATCTTCACATTACTAGGTGTTTTGACATTAGTTAATACCCTCAGAATTTGAAAGCATGACTTCAGATCTCCAGCAAGAGCCACTGTTTTGAGAAAAGCATGCTGGGTAATGGCACTGAGAGGAATGTTCTTCTTGAGAAGCTCTTGCTTGAGCTTCAATGCCTGTTCCAGCCCTGGCTGTTTCCATGGTGACTCTGCACAAGCGTTGAACAGTGCGGTATATGTAGCATCGGATGGCTCGATTCCTCGCTTCTTCATCTGAGTGATAATATTTTAATATCAAGCGTGTCATTCATGCATCATTAGCAGCACCTATTAGAAATAATGGCCTGTGCAAATGCATTGTCATCTTACATTATTGTAGAGATGGAAGGCTTTCTTTAGGTAGCCGACACGTCCACATCCACCGATGAGCACAGTGTAATTGAACTCCTCAGGTTGTAACCTTTCACCTTTGAGCATATCAGCCTCAAAGAGAACCAATGCCTCAGCCAGCTACACACACACAAAATAGGTTTATATGGATAATAGATATATATTTTGATTTTTACTTGCACAAGTTGCACTAGCATACAAATTTTTTATAGCACAATAGAGTACTTATTAATAAAAGAACTGTGATAAAAGGAGTGCATTTAAATGGCCTTATAATTACTAATCTAGTTCAGTTTTACTATACTTTTAAGTACTTTGAATGCAAACAGCGATATAAGGGATACAAGTCTGACAACATCACTGCACCATTGTATTGCACAGTAAAGATGAGTGTTATTAAAACAGATATTGTTGGCAACTTACTTTGTCCTCTTTGATGAGCCGCTTGCACTGGAGGAAATACCAGTACGTCGTATTTTTCCGGCCCGTTTTGGACTTGAACTTTTCCACCAGCTGCGCATCATCTTCATCCGCATCTCTGTATTTCAGATCCAGCTGCTGCTCCCGGGATGTTTTGCGGAAGGTTCGTCTGGAGGAGAACTTTCTGGAATAATCACCAAACACAACACTTGTATCTTCCTCGCGCACATGCTCAGACGCCTCTGGCTTGGTATTGTTGCTGTCAGCCCATCTTGAAGGTGTTAAAGTCGCTGATTCGCTGAAGTATTTGAAGGGTCCTTGGTGCAGCTCAGAAGGACAGACAGCTGATCTGCGCGCATTTGAGGACGCAGCAGTGCACTTTATAGCATTAAAACCGTTCCGTGAAAAAATACCCCTCAAAAGCACAGACTGCAACATTTTTGCCATAAACCTTGAAGTAATACCTAATTAGTCCATTCATATCACTCTTTCATAACATAAACTGCGGCAAAAACAATTGCTGGGATTCCTCACATGATGTTTCTACTGGAAGTCGCCATGATGGTATACCGGAAGACATTACTAATAGATAACGCAATGACCGAGTTATTTATTTACTTTATTCCAAATAATAATATGTTTTATAATGAGACTAGTTGTCATCTAATCAAACGATTATTTAACAATTTTATTTAACGAAATGTAAAAAAATAAATATGAAGATGAGTGAGATCGATTAGTAGGACTTATCGCTCGTTCGTCTTGACGCTGCTGCAACTGCTGAAGTGTCACCGCTGTCATAGAACTGCCATCTAGTGACTTGTATTGAAATTATTTATTGAAATAGCAAACTTAACTTGACATTGACAAGCGATTTTAGATACACACGTTAATACATAGACGTAACATTACATGGAAAAATTCAGAAAAACCCACTCATCCAAACCGAATTTGTTCCTAAGCATTATGTTTTAATTTGAGGCCGCTTTGCACAGTTCAATAATAAAATAAAGTAAATAACACTTGCAACAAATTGAATTTAAAAAGCCAAAAATTTGTATGTAGCCAAGAAACAATCTAATAAGGTAATAGTAAATAATAAGAATAAATAAATAATAAGAATAAGTGATAAGAAATAATAAGAAACCTAAAATAAAACTTAAAACAAATAATTTGTGTTGATAATGTCGCAAAAACAGGCCATAGGCTATATTGTCAGATTAATCTGGCAAAGAAATTTGTATTCCTACAATCTTCCTGTATCAATATTAGACCCTTTAATTATCATGAGTGAGATATTTGTGAAAGATGACTTAATGGCATAACTCACCATGACTAAGGCACATTTTATAATCTCAAAAATCACTTTAAATTTATTCAAATACTCCTCACACAAATAGTATACAAGAACAAAAAAATACAATTAGGTCTACAAGAGTACAATCTAAATTTGGACACTGATTTGCAATTAGATATTATATAGATAGGAAATATATAAGATATATTGCAGTGAAATGCAATGATTTGAATGTAAGCATGTTTTTCTTACCCACTTTGTCTTTAAAATTGCTTATATATAAATTAATATAAATTAAAGGCCAATCATTCATCAAAGCATGTGTTAAACATAATTTCTGTTGAAACTTGCATGTTATGTATTTAAATATTTTTGTAAGGATGAAGCTAAAATTGAATCATTACCTAAACATAAAATGAAATAGACCTAAAATAACCCTACACTTAAAATTATAACCAATTAAAATGTTATTTATATTACTCAACATGAAATTAAGTGTAGTCCTTTAAAGCACAACAGACTCTATTAAACATAATGATTAAAGTGTAAAACATCCAAGTAAAATTTGTTTAGGTCTCAGTATTACAAGTCATGAAAGTGTACTGAGTTTATCTGTAAGTATTATTTGCTGCAGTATGTGAAATAATCATGCATGACATTTCAATTCACTTCTGGTTAGCTTCTCTGGCTTTCCCCACTGCTGCTTATGTAAGTACATTTCAAAACAAGACCAGTCTAATAGTGAGATACTGAGCTGTTTGTGAGTGAGTGTGTATCGTGTCAGTAGATTTGTCTCTCTTTATCTTCTATGACAGACTGCAATGCAGGATCTCTAACTGTGTGTAGCCCCCTAAGACTGCTGAGCGCACCCACCCACATACTGCAGAGAAGACGAGGACGAAGGGTTTTGTTTCCTCAGCACCTCCCGAGAGATCTCAAACACAATGTTTCCATGGAGATGACACTTTATGCATGTGGTTCTTCCGTGTTGAGCATGTAGGCATAAAAGACACAATCCCACTTGTTCTCACAGACCATCATGTTTCTAATAAAAGTATCTTCCAGTGCATCCAAAACTGCTTTTATGTCTGTGTGTGCATGTGTCTGCCCTCCTGCATGCTTAATCTCCTTTTTAAATGATGCTTCTTTTGAATATTGTTGTTGAATTAATTGTTTTAGACTAGGATGATAACTCTTATAGTCTTATATGACCTAAATTAGGGTAATAGATAATTTAAGAGTTCAGCTTTGCATTTCTTCCAAAATCTCCTTAGGTCTTTCTGCCCCCGGAGCAAGAAATCAGAACAGAACTTCAAACGAACAAAAGAAGAGAAATGTTACTTTCTGAAGGAAAGAAAACAGTTTAACACCATTCATTGAAATGCAAATGCACTGTATCAAGTTGGTGTGTAACCTGCATATGGTTAGCGCAATGATTTGCATTAAATGGTGGATACAGTGGCTTGCCACAGAGGTTGTATTTCAGTAACGTCAATTCAGATTGCTTGTGAATTTCAAACTTAGTTCAATCCTAACCGTGCACTCTTAAAAAAATAAAGATTTCACAAGATCGGAGTGAGGTCCTAGATGAAGTTTTTTTGGCTCCCCAATGCAGTTCTTAAGGAACTGTTTTTTGTGACCTAAATCAGGGTTTTCAAAACTGGGCTAAATGTAAATCTATGCTGTGATTCTTTTTGTTAATTTAATAGATCCTTGGTTAATAAAAGTATTAATTTCTTTCAAAGAAGAAAGAATAAAAATTTACTGATCCCAATCTTTTGAACAGTAGTGAAACAGTAAACTACTGTAACAGTAGTTCTGAACATTATTATCCATTTTAAATAAATGCTTC
>JAUCMT010000001.1:5632701-5659212 GCA_032357475.1 Enteromius thamalakanensis
ATAAAATTATAAATGTCTAATTTGTGTTTAATTCGATTAAATAATTAATTAATCATGTAGGCTAATTAAATTAATAAATTTAAAAAAGGATCAATTGGCAATAAGTAAAATATAAAGGCCAAAGACAGCTTTACAAATAGCCTAGTCCATACTGGCACCGAAAGCATGAAATTTATTTATTTTTTTTTGTAAAAAGTATATGTGATTAGGTCTAACTATACTGTATTTATACTGGTGTCTACATTTTATGTATTCCCCAATAAAGGAGGCCTTGTAAGCACTATAGGAAAAAAAAATCTCAAATCACTCATGAACAAACAAACTGTTTGTTGCCCAGAGGGGAAAAAAAACATTAATTGAACACACATTTAACTTTTTGTTACTGACTGAAAATATTTGATTATAATCTTTATTTTTGTTTTATTTCCTTTCCAAGTAGTATTCTTGTTGCTTCATAACATTATGGTTGAACCACTGATGGCAGATGATAAGTATTCTGATGTCTTTAATGCTTTTCTGGACCTTGACAATGTAGATCAGTCAGAGCAGTCAGTGGGACAGACACAAGCCTCCCAGTTTTCATCCAAAATATCTTGAATTGTGTTTCAAGGATAAACAAATCTTTTATGGGTTTGGAACGACATCTGGGTGATTAATGACATAATTTCCATTTGTGGGTGGAGTATTTGTTAGTTACATTTGCATTTGCTTTTTGCTCTGGAGAGATACAGCCTCACAGTCATTGTGGAACCATATTTCGAGACCAGTTACATAGGCTAATGCTATCAAAAGCAAAATTTCGTAATAAATGGTTATAGTGAATGGCTTATTACTCTACTAGACTTCATAAAGTGAATGCAGCCAAGGCTGCTGGTCCTGACTGCGTTCCTCCTTGGATGCTAAAGACTTTTTATGAAAAGTTGGCAATGGTATTGTTGGTACATGTATCCAACATAACATTTTTCCAAAACAATGGAAGGAAGCCATAGTCAAAGCTGTTCCTAAAAAAGCAAAGCCCAGTTTTCCAGCAGATTATAGTAAAATCTCATTACTCAGCTGTGTTGGGAAAGTGTATGATGGAATCCTTAAAGATCCCATTCTGGAGGATATAGCTATAAAGATTGAACCATCACAACACAGCTTCATGAGGAACAGATCAACTGATACTGCCTTGATTCAAATTCTGCAGCACTGGCACAAAGCACTCAACAGCTCATATACATGCTGTTTTTGTTGACTTTACTCAAGCTTTTGATACAATTAAACATAGTGAACTGCTACTATCCTTGGCTGATTTGCATGAAAAACGACCCCTTTGGCTCATTGTAAAGAGCTATCTGAGTAATCGAGAGCAGAGGGTGAAGTGGGGTTCTTGTGTGTCTAGCTCTTTTCCGTTTCCAGCTGGTGTTCCCCAAGGGGGACTTTTATCCCCTCTGCTATTTGTTGTATGTATAAACAGCCTGGATTGGTATTTGCCACCTTCAGTTATACCTGTGTAATACATGGATGATCTAACAATCACAGAGCTTCTAATGGGATCTTTACCTGAACTCACTCAGAAGGCCTTAGATTCTGTAACGGAATGGGGACAAGAATTTACATTAGCAGTGAATGGAGCTAAGACTGTGGACATGGTAATTAGTGCTAGGACAGAGGACAGCATTCCGTCCCCTCCCTCTCCTATTATCTCAGGACATGCAATTAGTAGAGTTTCCACTTTTAAACTGCTTGGATGTCAAATATCCTCTGACCTGTCATGGGATGCCCACGTTAAGTACATGATTGCGAAGGTAAGTCCCTGAATATATTACCTTTGTGCTGCAAAAAGAGCGGGTCTCCCTTGTGATGTTGCAAGTATACTTGACTTTCATACGGCCAATTCTTGAGTACGCTAGCCCAGTATGGGGTGGTCTACCTAAAGGTCTCTCTGAGGAGTAAGAGAGGATCCAAAAGCGATGCTGTCGGATAATAGGCCTCCCAACTTCAACTCTTCTAGCATTGAGTGAGAGGCGTGAGGAAGCAACCTTACGCACTTTTACTAAAATACTCAAGGAAAGTTCATCACCACTGCATTGCTTCCTACCTATGGGTCCAACTCATACTTATTCCCTCCGGCGGCACAAGACATATGTTGTACCTAGGAGCAACCCTAAACATCATGAACTATCTTTATTCCCCATGCTCTAAAATTAGTGTATAGATAACTTACAGGTCTTTGATTAGGTTACCTTTTCTGTGACTCTGTGTCATTTATATATAGATGTATTTGTAATTTTATTGTATGTATTTTAGCTGTTTTTTTCAGTATTTAACTTTATTAAGTAATAATTGTTTCTGGAGTATGTGTATGTTTGACACATTTCAGGGTTTTGTGCTACAATGTCCTATCATGTCAAACTTTGAATAAAACAAACAAACATACAAACTCTTGACCAATATGTGGCGCCTACAATTGATGTGGCATGGTCAGTTTGAGGTGACAATAGCACATACAAAGTTTGGTGTAAATATGTCAAATCTTTGGAGAGAGAGAGCCTCAGATGCAGTTTGAAAAAAAACTTTTCACCATTTATTTAAGCATTTAAGCATTTATTTAAAATAGATAATAATGTTCAGATCTACTGTTACAGTAGTTTACTGTTCCACTACTGTTCAAAGGTTTGGGATCAGTACATTTTTAATCTTTCTTCTTTGAAAAAAATGAATACTTTTATTAACCAAGGATCTACTAAATAAACAAAAAAAGTCATAGCATAGATTTGCATTTTAGAAACATTTTATATTTGGTAAAAAATGATGTTGTTTTTTACTTGTTATTCATGAAAGAATCCTCAGGAGAAAAAATCACAGGTTCCAAAAAATATATTTGGCTGCAAAACTGTTTCCAACATTGACAATTCTAGTAATAAATCAGAATATTCTAATGATTTCTGAAAGGATCATGTGACACTGAAGACTGGAGTAACGATGCTATATATCACAGGAATAAATTACATTTTAAAATATATTCACACAGAAAATTTAAAAAGTTATTTTTTTTAGTTATTGGATTTTTAAACTAATAAATGCAGCCTTGATGAGCAGAAGAAACATCTTTAAAAACAAATAAATATCTTACTGACCCCAAATTTTTGATAGTGTATATATTAGATTAATATTATAAAATAAATA
The DNA here is from genome assembly GCA_032357475.1 of Enteromius thamalakanensis. Classification (NCBI taxonomy): domain Eukaryota; kingdom Metazoa; phylum Chordata; class Actinopteri; order Cypriniformes; family Cyprinidae; genus Enteromius; species Enteromius thamalakanensis. The sequence goes on from JAUCMT010000001.1 coordinate 5,635,873, forward strand.
TTACTTAGATGTTTATTTTATAATATATAAATCACATATTACTAATTACCTAAAATGTATAGCAGTTCAAGATCACGTTAACATTTTTGAGCAAAACGTGAGAAAGTACGTTATGATATCTTCCATGTAAATATCTACTATTAACTATTCAACAAATGATAAAGAATAAATTGTAAAAAGACTGAAGATAGCTCTATAAATAATACAGTACCTACCGACACCAAAGGCAAGGAAACACTGTGAGACGGGTGAAGACTTCTAACTTTCTGGTGGTGTCTTTCAACATATGAACACTTTTATAATGAGGCAACAAACATACATCTCAAACATCTCCCAATACATATGTAGAGTAATTTGCTTAAGTCCACTTAATTAGTGTGTTTGATAAGGAAAATAAACATTTAAAGTAAACAATATGACTTTTGTAACAGGATATGGAATATTACAAAAAAAAATTGCCAGGTGATGATAATGCTCTTTTTCTTTGCCAGAATGACAGACTGGCACTCAAGTCAGTCCATGTGGTGACTGTTTTCTAGTCATATAGATCCTGTTCATTTGATTGAGGAAAGATATTATCCTAAGGTGTTTTCCAGGCTTATGTTTGATAGCACGAAGATAAGACACTAAGTAAACTCTTCCTGTTAAATTTGTGCCAAATTAGTTTTAAAGTTCTGTAAGATCTCACATCTACTGCTCATTTTTTAAAGAATAAATGCAAACAAGCAAAGTGTTTAACATTTCTCTCTATTGTGTTGTAGTTTTCCATCACCTTCCTGGAAAAAAAATCAGCATTCAGCTTTTTAGTATGTGTATGATCCATTTAATATCTCAGTGAACCAATCAGGCTAAAAGTTAGTCCAGAAAATGTGCATAAACAACGTCCTTGAGGAAGAAGATTAGATGATGCTCTGACAACTTTCCTACAGCTGCCATACTTTAACAGACATGCCAGGCTTTGCACCGCTCCATTCACAATGCTCACTTTATTAAATCACAAGAACCTGACACTCATCAAGCACCCTACAAAACCACACACCAGTCTTCGTCCGAGCTCGTTCTTGATGAAGTGGACTAGAACTCTTGACTCTTGATATTGAGATATCACAATACCCTGTACTTACCTCCTTGTCCAGGATCCTGCTGTTGTCTCTCGTTTGCTCCCCAGATCTCCTCATATATGTGGTGTGTGGTTGTTTCATGTAATTGTGTCTCCAGCATCTCCCTGTCACTCCTCCGCTCCATCGACTTTTTAAAGAAAATGATTCAATTCAGGAACTGTGTCGTTCCCAGACAAACTATCTCAATCTCAAAGACTGACCTTTATCATTGTCTTCCTGTGTTGTCATTCCCCGCTGCTTATTTCAGTTATTTCACTTTCGTCCAGTGTTGAGTCCGCTTCATAACACATACATTGAGCATTGATTTTTTGGCCTAGAACATGATTGTGTTTCTGTCCATACAAGATCAGAAAACCTCTCAGATTTTATCAAAAATATCCGAAAATGAATGGTTTTAGAATGACATGAGGCTGAGTAATTAATAACATACATAACATTTTGTGATATTAAAGTGCCTGTTATGGGTAATGAAAGGTTCATGTTTTGGTTTTGGGAGTCCCCAGCAAACAGGCATGCATGCAAGGTCATAAAACACTTTCATTGTCTTATCATATGCATTTATTTTTACCTTACTTGCTTAACTTTACCACCACTAAACTGCTATTTTAACTGTTCCAAAAGCAGCACCTTGTGGCAAAGAATGAATTTCCATTTTTATTCCGACCAATGAGAAAAGACCAAAAAGTCACACATCATTTTGGCATCAACATGAAACTGCTTTGGATTCATTTTAAAGGGGTCATATTCTGGTTCTTAAAAGAACATTATTTGGTGCATTTGGTGTAATACAATGTGTTTATGTGGTTTAAGGTGCAAAAAAAAAAAATAACACCACATTTTCCACATACTGTACATTTCTGTTTCTCCTCTAAGTCCCGCCTTCTGAAATGGGTCTGTTTGTACAAAGCTCATCCTTCTAAAACAGCGAGGTGTGCTCTGATTGGCCAGCTATCCATTGTTGCATGTGGTAGAAATGTCACGCTCATTACTATAACATGGCGCTATGACACCAAAACAAAAAAACACATTACAAATGAGAAATTTGTTGCATCCAGTGGAGACATAATTAGTGATTATCATGACTTACCACTGTCTTTTTACATGTTGCATTGCATCGTGCCTCGTAAACATAACACCAAGTCTGCATTTGTGATCGGAGAAACAACAAAAAACAGCACTACCCTTCACTGCTCAAAACTTGCGCTTAAATAATAAATAACAGGTTACTTTAATTAACTCTAAACAATCAGACACCTGTTCGCAAATTACAATTCACTTTTGTTTATGTCCTTTCTTGATAAGTTCATGAGAGAAGCAACTCACTGAAACCAGTTTTGTGAACCATATTAAACATTGTAAAGATGACTCAAAAAAACAACAACTATATGTTCACAAATCAGACATTAACTCATGACTCACTGTTACCTGTTACCTATGAGAAGATAATCTAACTTTAAGTTAAGGTCCAACATAGGTTTTAGTAAAAGCTGAACTGCTTAGTTTCAGGGGCATGGGCTATAACATCTCAAACTTAGAGACAGAGAATATCATTAAACATGAAGCATGAAAGTATGAACAAGGTTTTATTTTGGCACATATGCAAAGATGACATTTCAACGTGGTAAGGAGTTTGTTGTGATTGTCCAAAACAAATTATTTTTCCGGAATCCTTTCAACAGATTGCTAATATATTTAAATAAACAAAAGTTTAATACCTACAATGCATAATTCTTACTTCTGGCAAAAAGTAGCACAGGTCAAGCATTAACCAGTTCATTCAACCACATGACTTTCATTTTCTGATTTCGACTCAATTACAGTCAGAGTTTCATGGGCTCTTCAGCGACACGGCTTTTGAAAAGTGTGATCTCGTCCAGATGGCAAAGTGGCATACCTCTGATAACATGGGCCAGATCCTCGTGCAGTAAAGGGTAAATCACCACACTGAGGGCTGGACGGGAAACTGAAAAACTGCAAGAGGAAGAGAAAGATAACTATTAAATATTTGACACACAGGCTGGAATTATTTACTAATTAAGAAAGTCTTTATCATCAAGAATTCTTTAAAGAAACTAACCTGTCCAGCAGGGTTTTCTGCAGAGTTTTACAGGCTACCAGGGTACCACCCATGAACATGTGGCACATGATGACATCAGCGCAGCTCTGCATGAAGGACACCACAGCGGCGGGCTGGAAGGTCCCATGTCGAGAAACTAAACACAGACGCCGCAGCTGGTGACACTGACTGAGTGCTTCAAAAAACGCAGCGTTCGCATTAAAATAGGGCTGCTCCAGCCTGCAGTTCCACACACATACAAACATAACAAACAGGAGTTATACGACTAAAATAGTCTGCTAAAAAGTATTAATAATAAATGCATTTTTATTATTACTACTACTTACACTACCAGTCAAACGTTTTTTAACAGTAAGGGTTTAATTTTTTTTAAGAATTCACAGAAGTAATGTTGTCGAATATTTGTATTTTTATAAAAACTGCTTTCTGTTTGAATACATTTTAAAATGTAATGTATTCCTATGGTCAAAACTACATTTTCAGCATCATTTCTCCAGTACTATTCATTAGTCTTCAGTGTCACATGATCCTTTAGAAATCATCCTAATATGCTAATTTGCATCCTAATATTTCTTATTTTCCATATTTAAATAGTTAAATCTTTAAAGAAATCTTTGATGAATAGAAAGATCCAAAGATCAACATTAATCTGAAATAAAAAGCTTTTGTAAAAACAATTATATATTATATATATATTATATATATATTTATAGAGAGAGAAATTAATACTTTCATTTCGTTTAGTATGTTTAACGTTTAGTACACATTAAATGTTATTGGAATTAAATGTAACCCACCACTTAAACATACAGGATTGTACAGCAATTCTGTCATTATGATGCTGCCCTCTACTGGTGAGTTACAGTTTTAACATGAAATTATTTTGGGCATGGTTGGCATTTTTATTTTTTAGGGTGACCATATGCACCATTTTTCCCACACACATCCCTGCAAGGATTTGTTTTGGCTATGTTTTTCATACTTGCTGAAGGTAATGATCGAAAAGTAGTTTGACCAGTAACATGGAAAAGCATTGTGCATAATGAACCAATCATGGTGTGTAAAAAATTAAGATCTACGGAAAAGTGTGGAAAGTGTGTTCAACTAAAAGTGGTGTGTCTCAGTGTTTAACATCAAAATACCTAGAGAGCGTTTTGAAAGCATACTATCTGTATAGTTATTTGTTGTCATGCACTGATCGGTCTGCACACGCAAAGAAAAGCAAAACCAAGATATTGCAGGCAATATAGAAATTCTGGCCAGCACATGTCTGGGAAAAAAAAAGCCACATATGCTATTTTACACTAATGTATTTTGCAAAAGTCTACGATTAGATTGCTGACTACATTTTTTTCATGGAGTGCGCAGTGGTGTGTGCGTTCACCTCAAGTCCCTGAGTTGTGTGCAGTAGGAAAGAGCCTCCAACAGAGCCTGCGTGTAGTTCATGGTCTTCAGAGATCCAAGATTGGCTAGCGATAACGAACAAAGGTCCTTGCACCCCTGAACCAGCTCGATCAGTCCTGTCCCTTTCAGAACTCCCGGTAAGTGAGCGAGAGTCAGCTTGCGCAAAAATTTCATTCCTCCTAAAGCAGCTAACTCACCATCTCCGACATTATAAGACCAGGGGCATGCGGCAGGATCCTTGCGGATGGCCGGCTCATTGCGTGGCATGGCAGAGGAAAACCCTGCACCAATCAGCTCCAGCTCCACTAGATGTGGGCAACCTTGGAGCAGAGGCTGAATGCACAAGCCTCTATCCAGCCGCTCTTCTCCCTGAGCAACGGTGACCTCGGGTGCGGGGCGATATGTGGGCACACCGATGCGACTGCTCTTTTTAAGCCCGAGAAGTAGCGATCTTGAGGAGAGGTCCGTGTTGGAGTCTTGAATGTTCGCAGGTGCTGGAGGGGACTGTGCCAAGGCACACACCGGAAGTGCCAAAGAGCACAAGGCAGCGAGACGCCCTAAAGCACCACACAGGTGTCCATCCTGTCCAGCGGGAAGAGGATGGTGGTAGTGCATGGCAGATAAATTAAGGTTAATGATGTGTGGGCAACATTCAGTAAGTGCTTTGATGCTCTCTGCATCCATCTCCTCTTCACCCTTCCCACAGCTCTCGGCGAGAGGCCCTCGGCCACATCCGCGCAAGTTCAGACTCTTTAAGGGTGTGAGGTCACGACCCGCACTAAGGAGCACATGTAGAGGATTGAACCCTGGAGATGAACAGCGTGAGACATTCAGGTAAGCAGGGCAGCCATGTGCCAAGACCCGCCCGAGTATAGCACCATCCAACCACGTACGTGGAAGCTGGAGAGCGCTAACAGTGTTTCCCTCCGTCGACGCCATGCTCTCCATTAGCGCCGTCATTGCAACCGGCCTCGGTGGAGCGGGGCCCGGCACAGACAGTACCAGTCCTGTAAGACCCTCCGGGACTCTCATACTGAAAACAGCTAGGTAGAGCGCCAACAGAGTGCGATTGACTTCACCAGGCGCCAGGCGTGCGGAAAACCAACGCAGATTCTGATAATGCGGCACGCTGCTCTGGCCCACCATCAGCTGTGCACAGCCACCCGCTTCCCTCCAGCCCTCACTGGCCTCTAGATAGAGGTGCAGGCGGCATAGGGCACTGCAGCATGGCACCACGCCGTACGAGGGGGTCAACAATGTCTGCTTGAGGTCCTGCAGTCGTGCCAAAGCAGATTTACCCTCTGCGCTCAGCTGATGGAGGTCAAACCCCGGCCCCACATCTAATGCCAGTGAGCGTAGAGAATGAAGAGAGGTCAGCAGATGCGAGAGGCGAACTGAAGTCAATCGACAGCCTGAAAGGTCCAGGCTGACCAGAGCCTTACAGCGGGTGATCTGATCCACTGTAGAGCCGGCCAACCAGTAGCAGCCGCTCAGGTTTAAAGTCTGGATGTCCCCGCAAAGGTTCTTCAAGAGCCGCTTCACAGCATCGTCGTTTGCCTGTGAATAGAAAGCAATGCAAAGAGAAGATTTTCAGGTCTTTGTTTGCATTTCTGCTTGCCAGCCTTTTAAAACCTGTCAGACATGGGTTAGAAAGCTGATATTGAAAGCATATGAATGGAGGGGGGAAAGGGATACCATCATATTCAAGCAAAAGTTTTTATGAATTAAGGCACTTAAGTATAAATTATACTTTCCTATATAATTATAAAATGAATTTATATAACAAAAGGATATATCATAGTAATTATTGCATTTTTATTGCACTTTTGTGTCCATTTATGTACAGTTGTACATGGAAAAAATATTAGATTGTATTGTTGAAATATGTATTAAATAAACAAAGATTATAACGACTTAAAGATTATACATTTAAAAATCTGCAATGTGATACGATAAATGTAAACCCATAATGTGTACATTTAAATTAACAACAAATATTACATTTAGGGCCTATAATTTAATCAATGTATGATTTCGATATGACAATGAAAATGCTGGCAGGACAAGGGGAAATACTGGCCCAAACATGCAGGAATTGCTCAAGCTTACTGTGTATTCTTTATGAAGGTGTACACGGGCTCTCAAGCTCTTGTCCAGACAGAGAGTTTGAAGTTTCCGGCACACTTGACTCACACTGAGCATCAGGTCATGGGTTGGAATGAATCGCAGGATATTCAGTAATATCTCATCTGAGAAGTCTGAGATAGTGACAGAGGTCTGGGAAATGCTGTCTGAACAGCACAAAGCCTGGAGAACAGCAAGAGAAAAGTTATTGAAACAGCACTAATTTGACTGGATTGAGCTCGTTTTTTGTTTACCAAGAGTGAATTAACCAGAGATTTCTTACTTCCTCAGCTTCTAAATGATGTTATTACAATCCAGATCAGTGATAATCAGTACTGTCAAACAAACGCCAAAAATGACAGAAAGCTCTCTGAACGCTTGTCAATTTATCTATACGCCTGTTAATAGTATATACAGTATCAAACACAATTTTACAGAAGTAAAAACGTCAGTGATATATTAAGACAGAAAAATGTTAGCACGTTCTGCTAATCTGTTCCTTACGAAGACTGAATATCTTCGTTCCAGATATTTAAAAATAAAAAAATGAATATCCTAATCGCGTCAAAACGTTGTTTGCTAAATTAAATAACCTTTGCAGGCAACACAATTCAAAAGCTAACTAGCATGAATGATCAGCTCTTAAATGTAACCTACCGTTTCAGTTTGATCATCCATGACGATTTAGGGAAATCTGTGTGGATATGTACTTTAGTGATATACAAAAACAAATTGTTGCCATCTCAAGAAATATATAATAATTTATCCATTGAAAATGTGACTGCCTCTGCAGGCAGACGTACAGTGGGATCAAGATGTAGCACCATCGGAATGTTTGAAAGACGTACCAACTTCCGGTGCGATGTGTCCAGTAAAAAAGGTCCCCGGGAGTGGTCTTTTTGTTTTGGTTTATTTACTTTTCAGAGTAAAGTCCCCCGGTTTCACATACAAGATTGAAGTCTAGTCCAGGCTAAAATATAAGTCTGCGCCGTTTCAAATGAAAGAAACTTACACTGACTGACTGATCTTAAATCAATACGAATGTTAAGGTTTAATGAGGAAGGTTTATAAAAATTACTTTAATGTCCTAATTTAACTATGGCTATAATCCTGGTTTAGTCTGTAAAACCGGGCCTAAATGTAATTTAACATTAAATAGGCCAAACACTACAGCCTACACTTAAAAACACTGCATACACACAATTTTCGTATTCAATTTTATAGCGATAAGTATGAACAAGTAATTTAAGCAGCCAAAAAGTATATGAATAATGAGTATAGGAGCAATACTCCATACAATTACAATATTAGCAAATTGAACTAGGTTGGAATCAGTTATTTGAAAACTTAAGGGTTTAATGTGTTAAGATACGTTTTTCACTTTGGAATTAAAAAATAAAATTGCTCTCGCTTCAGGTTTTAATGGACTTGGCTCTGGACATGCTTCAAAGAGAGCATATCAGTCCACAGTATGTAAGGCACCATTTTTCTTGAGCTCAAAAACCTAAGCACTTTATAGTCAATTTTTTTTTTATGTGGCTTGACTTTATAGAAGGCAAAACTAGTTAAAAGGCATTTAAGTTTAATTCTAAACCAGTTGCATTTCATAAAACTAAAATTTAGAGCTTTAATGCTTATTTATAGCAACAGGTCATGCCTAGTTTCTAGACTTGCGAAGTGACATTAGCATGCTAATAGACTTGACATCTGCTGGATCCAGGTTTGAGCAGAGGTAATCTTGTCAATTTGTCCCATTGACACCAGCTGGTAGCTGAGCCTAAGACTACAGCAAAACCCCATTAAAGGGTTGAGGAATAAAATAAATAAAAACCTGGAGAAAGTGACAACTGAAGACAGAGACAGTGTGTGGTGGTTTTACATGTGCACGTTTTATTTGGGTTTTACTTGTCAGTGTACAGAGACACCCTGGCTTACAGATGCAAGGGACGTCTCTCATTCACATACCCTAGGGGAGTCCTGCAAGATCTTCACGTTTAAAGGTAAAGCTTTCCCCATTGCAACAATAACAAACTGGGCCAAGTTTAAGGCTGAAGTACAAAAAAAGAACAATGCAGAGTACATAATTTACATAAACACTATAACAAAGGTCATGTATGCCCACAGTGATGAGGGCGAAGTGGTAGACGCTTCTGGAATGACTAAAAAGAAGAAATGTACATTGAAGTCCTCTCGGGGAAAGCTCCTCCCCCCTGCAAGACAACTACCTCCCTTTCCAGTTTCCGCATCCTGAGTCAATGCGCCATACAGAGCAGAAGCCATGCTGATGTCATCTTTTTCGAGAGGTTTAGGTTGGTCGTTCGATTGAATCCTAATGCATGGCCATTTACGGTGGCAACAGTTCTGTTTAGAAGCACTTCCTGTGGACGATGGAAGGGCCAGACTCATCGTACTCCTGCTTGCTGATCCACATCTGCTGGAAGGTGGACAGGGAAGCCAGGATGGAGCCACCGATCCAGACAGAGTATTTGCGCTCAGGGGGAGCAATGATCTACAAGAGAACAAACACATTAGCCTCTCTCACAAACCTCAAGCTACTTTTAGAGTGATTAACCAGCCAAGACGCATCACCTTGATCTTCATGGTGGAAGGAGCAAGGGAGGTGATCTCCTTCTGCATACGGTCAGCAATGCCAGGGTACATGGTGGTACCTCCAGACAGCACTGTGTTGGCATACAGGTCCTTACGGATGTCCACATCACACTTCATGATGGAGTTGAAGGTAGTCTCATGGATACCGCAAGATTCCATACCTGTATGAAGCAAACAAAAAGTTAAGCTCAGTAAATTTAGCTAAAGAGCACGAAACCCCAATGCATTTCAATGCACAGCATAAAACTCACCCAGGAAGGAAGGCTGGAAGAGAGCCTCAGGGCAACGGAAACGCTCATTGCCAATGGTGATGACCTGTCCGTCAGGCAGCTCGTAGCTCTTCTCCAGGGAGGAAGAAGAGGCAGCGGTTCCCATCTCCTGCTCGAAGTCCAGGGCCACATAGCACAGCTTCTCCTTGATGTCACGGACAATTTCTCTCTCGGCCGTAGTGGTGAAGCTGTAGCCACGCTCGGTCAGGATCTTCATCAGGTAGTCGGTCAGGTCACGACCAGCCAGATCCAGACGCAGGATGGCGTGGGGAAGAGCATAACCCTCGTAGATGGGCACGGTGTGGGTCACACCATCACCAGAGTCCATCACGATACCAGTGGTACGACCGGAAGCGTACAGGGAGAGCACAGCCTGGATGGCCACATACATGGCAGGGGTGTTGAAGGTCTCAAACATGATCTGTAGAAGCAAACAAATTCATAAAGTCAGATATAAAGTCTCCACTGAATGCACATCTAAACCAGAAGGCACTGCATGGTTAAGGGAGCAAAACCTCCTTGGCACACCATGCTATAACTTCCCACACTCAAGATGGTGTTAGAAAGTAAGTGTTAGAGAAGCTACCATGCAGGAAATACATGTCAAGAGTAAACCTTTCGAAACTCCTATCAGGAGATCATGGCAGAGGGCAGAGAGCCTGAGAGGAAATGGATACAAAGGAAGTGAACAAAGAGAAAAAGAGCAGAGCAGGAGGATTCATTTGATTTGACAAAAGACGCACCTGTGTCATCTTCTCCCTGTTGGCTTTGGGATTGAGGGGAGCCTCAGTCAGCAGGACAGGGTGCTCCTCAGGGGCAACACGCAGCTCATTGTAGAAAGTGTGATGCCAGATCTTCTCCATATCATCCCAGTTGGTCACAATACCGTGCTCAATGGGATACTTAAGGGTCAGGATACCTCTCTTGCTCTGTGCCTCATCTCCCACATAGGAATCCTTCTGTCCCATGCCAACCATCACTCCCTGGGGAAGAGAATTAAAAATTAGGTACCTCAGCAGCAAAGCCATGCAAGGAGTAATACTCAGAATTACCACATAAAATGGGTTTAAAAGACCATCGTTTAAGAAAACTCAATTAGCACTGCAGCAACAAAACAAAAAGCCCTGAACTAAATGCTAAAACTCTTTAGAGGCTTCTTAAGACGACTAGTTGCAAAATGGCCACTTTTTGAACCAAATTAAAAAAAATAAATAAATAAAAAAATAAACACTAAACTACATTAAGCTGTAGAGTTGCTGTACAGGATGGGTTTCCAAAATTAACACTGCGGTAAATTATGGTTAAAAAGGTGTTTTGCAAATCTCCATTGTATTAAGTACAACTTTACATTCAAAAAAGACGCAATATGGAATTTTACAAAAATTAAATACCTTGCTCAGGCTTGTAATGACAGTAACAAACTGTTAAATGGAATTTTTAAGTTACAAAGTTATATACCTGATGCCTGGGTCGGCCAACAATGGAGGGGAACACAGCACGAGGGGCATCGTCTCCAGCAAAACCGGCTTTGCACATTCCGGAGCCGTTGTCAACGACCAGGGCAGCGATTTCCTCATCCATGGCTGTTAAAAAAAAAAAAGACAAAAGCGAAATGTTAACGCAATCTGCAGTATCTCCCTTGAAGGCGGTGGTGCCTGACGCTTTTGACGACTGCCAGTAGGCGGCGCAAAGGCGCAGGGATGAAACCAAGCGGTTTGAGACAAAGGAAGTGGTCAGGCAGTCTCACTATTGCCATATATGGCAATAAGTTCGAGCAGCTCAATGCCGCCGATTCAGCGCGTGGAACCAGACCAACGGACGCGACCACTCCCAGTTTCAAAGGCCGAGATAAGCGCTTTACCAGACAAACAGCATTTAGATCCTGATGCCTGCAAAATTACCCTTTTCGAGAGGATGTGCAACGCAGGCGTTTTAGTAGTTACACGAGTGCTGCAATCCTATTTAGTGACTGGACAAGCCTAGAAAATTCCTTTACAGCTTGGAAAAGAAACTCAATTCAAGCTTTTAAACGTTTAAGTCAGACCTCTCTCCAACGGATCAAACGGCTCAGATGGAAGAAATGCCGGTTATAGTAGCCACACCCACCATTCAAGCGGCGAACAACGAGGACAATACTAAATCCACATTAAATTGCAATATTTTAGCGTTAATCAATTGAAGCAATTTATATCCAAATAAATAGATTAAGCCTCTCTGGTTACAGAAAAAGAGCTTTAACGTTAAATTCGTCCAACCAAGAAAGCTATCGTTTGATATCACAGAAATAAAAATTATTAACGTTACTTAAAGTTAGCCTTGAAAGTTACAACTATAAAAACCCACAGTAAAGTTACGTTGTTTATTTCAATTGCATTCAGAATTAAAACTCAAGTCGCATACCAACACATTATATACTCTGCGTAACTTCAGCAATAATATATTTACCTTCAACAAGCGTCGTTAAAACATACTAATATAATACTTCACAGCACTTAATGTTGATATAAAGCCAGTCTCACCTGTGTATTAGTAGGTTATTGTGAACAAGGGGTGTGAAGATCTTCTCAGCGTGCACTGAAAACTCACAATACTAATGCGAGGTGGGTCACAGTTTTATACCCGGCGCTGCGGCCGGCTCCTTCCATATAAGGTAAACTTTCGGCATCGAGCGATCTGATTGGCCAGCCGTCGTCCACTTGGCGAGTTTCAAGCTAGTTGCTTGAAATTCAAGTTCTGAATTGAAATAATGTATGGCAAGGCTAATTAATCAAGCAAATATACTTGAAAAAGAAACATGGGATAAGTTAGTTAATTCCGCATATCCATATATATAAGTTTTAGTTTGACATGGGACGCAGTGACAAAATGTTGTTATTCAGTGTAGAAAGGTGGTCTTCTTAGGTTGTGGCTTTTTACTTTGTATATATATATATATATATATACGACAGAATAGATCGCTTACTAGTTCACTTTAACGTTGCCTCTAGCAATGGATCAAAAACATTTATATAAGCCTTTAATCAGGTTGCAGAAACAACAGACAAAACACTGCAGCCTACTGCGACATGCTGCTTCTGTTTAAAGACAAATGTAAGAAATCATTGTACGTGATTTGTATTTTAATGAATGTCATTGCACAATAAATGACCAGTAGCTAAGTTAGTAGCCTATACGGGAGTCATTATTATTGGTAAAACAGAGGAGAGTTATGTGATCATATAGACTGAGCTGCTTACTTTCCAGTTTTTTCATAACACTGTCCAGTTCAAAGCGATTTATTCAGCATTAGTTCATAAAAGGGCATTTATTGTCCGCCTATGAAAGTAACTCGTTTTATTAGGTCAGTTTCTGTTAGATGGACCGCGTGGGCGTGGCTGCCATTTAAAGTACTGAAATTTCTCACGACCATTGTAAATTCAACTGTAAATCAGTATTAAACGTAGGCTATTAATCTGTCATTTGTCGCACTGTTCACGTAATAACAGGTCGCTTTTGTGCACAATGCTTTGGATCAGTTTGCCGTTTGCAATGATGTGAATGCAAAAGCTTGCAGCCTGCAGACGCCTCAGGAGTCATTCAAAAATGAATGAAATGTTGACGATGTTATATTCAGACCTATGTATGTGTCATTTATACAATGTGGCTCGGAAGTCTATGAAATCCACTTATTTTGAAATATTTTAGCTTATCGGGTTGTCTGCGAAACAGGGGATACAAAACAATGGCATGCTGCTCTGCTGCTCGCCTGAACCGGACACTTCCTGTCAACCCGGCTTTTGCGTATTACGTCACAACCGATTACGTTTCACGCTACTGCATTAGAGCATGCATTAGAAAAATCTGAGACTGGGAGTGTTCACATGTTAAATGCATTGCTACTGTGCATGATGTATATATAATATTTACATATTCATATTTTAAGTAGCAGTATCTTAAGTGTTTTCAAAATGTTAAATGCGGCCCAAATTTCCCTGTAACTAGGTAACATTCGGCATTTAAAGTAAAACTGTGATAAATTGTTAGACTGAAAAAAATGCAAATTTTTCATGTACTTCTTCATGTACTACTTAACCTCATATTCATTTATTATGATGCTACAGTGGAAATATGTTAATCCTTTATGAGTTCATAGGCTATATTTTGTTTCATAGCTGATAATCCCTGTTATATGTGTGCTGCCTTCAGCATAGACAATCAGACACGCGGCAACATGTCTTGACTAGAGTGCACTGCATATCTTGGCTTATCAGTGTGGAATTGTAAAGAAAGCAAAATTGTGTTTTGTGTTTATCAACTATTCAGGAGCCAGTTATACTGAAGGAGCGGTGTGTGACTGCAGTAAAGCATTTGTCCACAGTCAGTGTGTGATTTATCTAGTGACGAAAATGGCTTGTCATCAAGAGATGGCTGGAAAGATTCTTCTAACAGTAGTGACACTTATACACCCGCCCAACCCAACCAAACATGTGCCTAGGCATGCAACTATATTAATATTGAGTTTTGACTATCTACTGTGTGTACCGGTTCCCACAGTGAACTCAACAGTGTAATCTTAATATTATACCTATAGCTCAATGAGCAATAAAGAATAGATAAGCTTAGTCACATGAGTAAATGAGTCATTGTTACAGTCTATTGCTACATCACTTTGTGCTCCACATTCCTAATATATGGAATAGGTACATCATTCAGTCTCTATGGGGTGTGTGAGTATCAGCTTGATGTTGAGGGTGTGAGACTTGTAACATAAAAGCATGTTTTATCTGTTTTGAAATCCGCATTGTTTCTCTCATCAGCAGAATACTGTAGCCCTTATAAGGATGTTTCAAACAGAAAGAGGAAGAGGAAGAGAGATAGACGACTTAAAGTCTTACACCCCCTGCACATTGTGACAATTCTGAGAGGAAGTCGCAGGGGCCTATATCAGAAAGGAAATATAAAGTAAGCCAAACTTAATTTAGCCTACTATTGGAAATAAGTGAAGCATGTAAACTGTGTGGTAAGCTTGTAAAGGGTGATTGTTCATTCATTTATTAGTTTAAGCAGCTGTTTTGACATATGGCCATGTTTTTTGTGATGGAGCGTATACAACACACCCACACACACCCACACACACACACACAGCAACCAGAAATGAAATGTATTCTTCCATGTAGCCATAAACAGAGTTCAAACACATCACATTGCTCAATATAAAGGAAATGAAATAACCTTTGTGTTGTGCATTGTTTACAGAGGCACAATGTTCAGGGCCCCTTTAAGAGATTTTCAGCCAATCTCCTTATAAGGCAATCTCTGGATGAGTCACATGGTGTGGTACTTTGGAACGCCAAGGCGAAGTCACATGACTCCTTAAAGCGGAAATTAGAACTTAGAGTGATGGGGACTCTCTGCTTTTCTTCTCCTGTCATTACATTTATTCAGAAAGATTATTATTTTTTTAAAAGCATTATTATGCATCCTTACTATTTTTAACATTGGATAATGGAAATGCACAATATGATTAAATACAAAACACTATAAATGGCCTACTGACTTTCTCCACCCAATCAGACCTAAAGTACCCTATATGGAAACACAGGTAACACACTCATGCAATGATGGATGCTGCACTCTTAAAGCAACGGGGACAGGTAGACTCCTAATATGGAAATATAACCAAAATGACAAAGGCTGACAGAAAGGATCTGAGCATGATTGGCTGTGCGAGTAAAATACAGAACATATGGTGTGATGTAACCCAAATGTTTGTTTTCCACAGGTACAAACCTTTCCCAGGTGTTTTCCGTGTATGGCAATGGGTCAGTCCTGCTTAATCCTTCTCAAAGCAGTTCAGAGTTCAGTGCTTTGCATTAAGTTGAGATACGTGGTACAAGCCAACTTTATGTTACCTAATTAGGCTACTACTGGAGAGTGTAACAAAGTGGCAAGGAAGTCTCATATGAAACTCTCATAAAATGTATACTCCAAACAAGGAAAAGAGGGTGGCCGTTCAAGTCATTTCAGGAATGTATATGTGTTAGAACATGCACAAAGAAATGCACATTGGAAAAAAAAAAGATTTAGTTTCTCTTTTCACATGATTGTAAATATGAATGCAATAGATTCTACATTTGAGCCCTTAAAAATATGCTAAGTATAACTCTTTTAGCAGAGCATTTTCTTAATATACTAATTACAATTGGTTAATTATTTTAATGATAAAATATTGTAATTAATATTTAAAGTATATTTAACCTAAAATGCACTACTTTTCCAAAGTTTGAGCTGATTAAAATATATGCATTGTTTCATTCAGCAAGGACATTAAACTGGTGAAATGTGACAGTACATTATGTTAAAACATTTCTCTTTCAAGACTGTTCTTTTTGACTTTCAAAGAAAATTCACAAAACATTAATCATTGTTTACACAAGAATAAGCAGGATAGCTATAATTTTAAATGATTAAGTTATAATAATATTTATATTTATGTTTTTAAAATAAATGCAAATTTTTACCTACAATCTCACCAAACCCTATAAATTCATAATAAATGTATAATCGTATTTTCCACAGGGACAAACTGCAAAAAGAGTTTCAACAACTTAATTCAGCATGGAGAGCTGTCGAGTCTGAGCACCACTCACAGATCATGCATGATTTGATGCAAAGATATGCAATACTTTCATGACAGATGGCTTCAGTTTCAAGCGTTCAAGATGCCTTGGCTTTTTGGAGTACTTGCCTTATCATGTGCACAAAACAGACAACAGAATGAAGCAGTCCAGATGCCATATTTTGGGCTTTCAATCTTTCAGGTCTTTTGACAAAGAAGGAGATGCAACATATGTTATGTGAGCAAATAAAAATTATCTGATAATAGCTGTCTTAACCTTAAAGTGCAAAATATGAGGAAATATGCCATGTACATTAACAATATTTCAACTGATATCTTCTGCTGCTTGCTTTTGCGTTAATTGGGGGGTTATTAAAACTAGCTTGCAGCATTATATTTTAGGATGTTATTTTCACTTAATGGTTTCATTAGTTGGGTTTGACAGATGAACCTCATTAAATCCAGAGATTTGCACATGGTGCATCATTTACACTACTTCATTAGCACACAGTGATTATGGGTGTATCTCCGTCAATGCTGATTTTCAACTGACAGCCTGGAAGCAGGTTGACAATCTGTAGCTCTGGGCCACATAGGAGTTTAGCTCATTAAGACCGTAAATGAAGCTTGATTAATCCCTTGTGTATGAATCATAGCTAAACATATATAGTGTTATTTATCAGTGTATTAAATTTCACATTTCATGTTGATTTTATTTGAAACTTGACTTTTAACTCTGCAGTCTGGAATTATAACTCATGTAATATAATTATATTTCTGCAGAAATGAAAAGGAGAACATGTGAGTAGAGAGATTTAATTTCTATAAAGCAGTCAGCAGAGCATAAAGGACTCAATATCCTGTCCTTTACAAGGGGAAGAGGAAAGATGCTGTTTGGCCTGAAAATAACCCGAGCAAGTTCCTGCTTCCTTCATCATTTCCTTATTTCTGCTGAGCAGGTGAAATGTTCGGGGATCATCTACATGCATTATTTTACGGTATAAATGTTCTCAAGCAGACACAAAATGCAGTTAAATACTTTGTGTTTTTGTATATTCTTATTGTAATAAAAGTATTACTTGAATGACACTGGTAAGGGTAAGTAATTTAAAAAAATTAAATACACTGAAAAAAATGAATGTTGCTGATTTGTTATATTATTTGTGATCCTGTCTACACAGCAACAATTCTCTAAACGGACCAGTATTTATTTAATTATGTTTCAGATGAATGTGAAGCAATCTACAATCAAACATTATTAATCTGCTTGTTCAGTTGAGGCTTAAAACTAGGCAGGGGATGTGTAGTTTTCAGCATGCTTTGAATGGAAGTTGATTGGGCCTAAATCAGCAAATTCACTAACTGATACAACTTATTCCAGAGTTAACACCGAGGTGCGTCTCGCTGCAGACTACAACATCCAGGGTGCCTGGATAGATACAGATTAAACCACTCCCTCCTTAATATACCTAAATCTACCCCAATCCCTAAACCCACCCATCCTGACCATAAACCAATGCATTTCAAACCCGTCCTACAAGCACCCCTGCCCTGCATATTTTGTATGTACCCCTTGTCAGACACACCCAATTCAAGTCTTGCAGTCCCTACTAATGAGCTGATAAGTTGAATGAGGTATGTCTGATAAGGGAGACTTGCAAAATGTACAGGGCAGGGGTGCTTGTACGACAGGTTTGAAAACCACTGCCCTAAACCTAGCAAACTCCACCTCCTAGATGTGGATTCAACACCGCCCCCTGGATGATGTGGTATGCAGCGAGCCTTTCTTGTCAGAACCTGCACAAAGCACATGATGAGCGCCCTCTTCTGGCCTTCATCGCGACAACAACATTAGCTTAGTTTTCCCACATACTGACCGTGCTCAAGCCCTCAGTGGAAAGCTACAGGTTGATAGCTTGCAGAAGGTCTCTTAAGTATCCCTTTAACCCCCATCTATTTTTTAGACCACACATAAGGATTGGTATAATTAATGCTGTCATAAATATTGCTCATCTTATACGGTGTGGTCTTTTGTCCACTTATTTGGTCAAAGGCACATATACATTGTGTTTTGTGGATTTCACTCATCCACATTGTAAAAACAAAACAGGTAGTCGAGAAAAGCTGGCAAAATTTGTTATTTCACCCGACTCTGTTAAAGAAAGTTGATGAGAATGTGCAGGAGACTAGGATACAGTAAACTCCCAATAAGTTATTATTAGTGAATCCTTGAACAGACATTAATTGTGAAGGATGTGTAGGCTACTTGTGTACTTCAATTCTTAGAACTATAAAAAACTGTATTTGTATAAAATATAAGGAAAAAAAACAAACATTGTAGCCTGCTTAGGTAGCACACTTTATTCTTAATACACTTATGAACACTTTTTAAAAATGCACTTAATGTTAAATTATTGTTTTTATCAATCAATCACTTTTATTTATATAGTGCTTTTAACAATACAGACTGTAGCAAAGCACTGAACATTATCATAATAGTAGAATACAGAGATGGTATTATATAATGACGAGATTAAACAATTTATTTATCAAATGCAGAGACATTCTGACGTTCAAAATGACAAAAATCACTAGAAATCAGGTTTCCCCAACTAAGCAAGCCAGAGGCGGCAGCGGCAAGGAACCAAAACCCCATCCATGAGAGAATGGAGAAAAAAAACCTTGGGAGAACCAGGCTTAGTTGGGGCCAGTTCTCCTCTGGCCGGACGCCCAGCACCTAATTTTCAGTTCAATTTTAAATGCATGTCAGATTGTGCAAAGGACTTATAGCGTGTGTGTTCTGGATAATCTAATTAATGCAGCCTAGCAATTCTTTAACGGATTTGATTAATAAATGTGTATTAGTGTGTTAAGTTTAAGCTAAGAGATGTGTCTTTAATCTAGATTTAAACTGAGTGTGCCTGCCTCCCGAACAGTATTAGGTAATATTGTTCGATAAAATTTATAACCTGCTATTTTAAAATGACATTTTAGTTGACCATAAATGCTTGTCATCAATGCAGTAGCCTAGCTTATTTCAAAAGCAACACAATTATTGAGTTACAGTGTTGGGAAGGTTACTTTGGAAATAAAGATTCCAAGTTACTCTATTTAAAAATGCAATCAAATTTTAATTAGGCCACTTTATTAAAGTAATGTAACTATCCAACTGATTACTTTTTGATTACTTTTCTAAATGTACAAATTATTTTAAAACATTCAAAGCAGACAGGTTAACCTTCCAGTAGCCAAATCAACACTACTGTCAAAATCCTTCATCACTTGAAATATGATTAGTTTAGTTTTAAAGCACAGCCACCACAAAATCTGACTTTAACACATGTTTTTACTTTAAGATTGTTAAATACAGGTTTAAAATGTAGTTCATTAGCTATGATACTATTAAATCTACAGTATGTCTGTTGCACCTAACAATGCCTTGGGGGAAAAACCTGTTAATTTACAAATAAGTTTTAATTAGTAAATGCAATTGTTTTTTTCCCCCAAGGCACTGTTAGATGCAATGAAAATAAAACAGTTATTGAATAAACATGTCTTATTCTGTGTCCTACACCCCCGAAACTGTCAATGGCAATTTAGTGTAAAAAAAATTATGTAATTAAGTAACAGTTTACTGTTTATTTTGTAATTTGTTGTCTGTAACTTACTTCACAATACTGTTTAGTTACAAATAAATCTAGGCTCCTTTATTGTTCAAAACATGTATTTAATATAAATAGAAGATATTTCAATTCTAATGCATATTACAGGTGTCCTGAGATATTACATTGTTCACACTTTAAT
Source organism: Enteromius thamalakanensis (assembly GCA_032357475.1). Taxonomy (NCBI): domain Eukaryota; kingdom Metazoa; phylum Chordata; class Actinopteri; order Cypriniformes; family Cyprinidae; genus Enteromius; species Enteromius thamalakanensis. The sequence continues at coordinate 5,655,880 of JAUCMT010000001.1, forward strand.
AACACAAATGTGTACTTCTTTTCATGAGGGAAGGCACTTTAATTTAGGATATCGCCCTACTCTTCCCATAGCAACAGCAGCGGGATGACGTGGGAAGGTTTAAACTCATTGCATTTTATTAGTGTAGGAATAAAGTGTTGCAAACAGCTGTCAAGATCAATGATGCTTCTGAGCGTGAAATAAAAGAGCAAGACGCCTAAAAAGTTTACATACAACCTACATATGAGCATCACACTCTCTCTCTCTCTCTCCCACATTATCCTCTCTCTCTCTCTCTTTCTCCCTCTCTCTCACCCACCATCACACTCGTCACACCCGCTCCTCGGAACCGCTGCTCACTGATTCTCACCGAACTGTAACAACCAAACAGCTCCAGCATGTCTTCGGAAGGATTAGGCGAGACTTTGGTGATTCGGTTCGGGCTGATAAACGCCAACAACAAATATCTGACAGCGGAGACGTTCGGTTTTAAAATCAACGCCTCGGCAAGCTCCATGAAGAAAAAGCAGGTGTGGACCCTGGAACAGTCCGGTGACCACGGAGACTCCAACGCCGTGTTCATCAAAAGCCATCTGGGTCGTTTCCTCGCCACCGACAAGGACGGCAACGTGACGGCGGACAGCGAGCAGCCCGGCCCGGACTGTCGGTTCCTCGTGATCGCCCACGACGACGGTCGGTGGTCCCTGCAGTCCGAGCCCCACTCGCGCTACCTGGGCGGGACCGAGGACCGGATTGCGTGCTTTGCGCAAAGCATCTCGCCCGCGGAGAAATGGAACGTGCACCTGGCCGTCCATCCTCAGGTGAACGTGTACAGCATCGCGCGCAAGCGGTACGCGCACCTGTCCGAGAGGAACGAGCTCTCCGTGGACCGCGATGTGCCGTGGGGCGTGGACTCGCTGCTCACACTCGTCTACCTGGATCACCGGTATCACCTGCAGACCGCCGATAACCGCTTCCTTACGTGCAGCGGTGCCCTCACGTCCAAACCGGGCACGGGCACCGGGTTCACGCTGGAATTTCGCGCGGGGAAGGTGGCTTTCCGAGACGCGACGGGCAAATACATCGCGCCCACGGGCCCCACTGGGACCATGAAGTCTGGAAAGAGCGCACGCGTCGGCAAAGATGAGCTATTTGTCCTCGAGCAAAGTCACGGGCAAGTGGTGCTTACCGCCAGCAACGAGAGAAACATCTCCATGCGCCAGGGTGAGATATGTGACTGCAGCATGCTGGTTCATAAATAATGCTTTTAATAACTGTTATGCACCACATCTGAGCGAATATAGTGGGAGTTTAAGTACATTGTGCAACTTTTTTGGGAAATGTGTCTGCACCATTAATTTTCTAGCCTGAATAATGTGAAACCCTGCATGCATAGGGCTCAGCTTCATCCTCCTCTGTAAAAATGCAGTAGTTTTTGCCTCCAAACTGCCCGATTTAAGCAATTAAATAAATGCAGAGTTGTCAGATAAGGTTGTTTATAGGAGAAAGTAAATGAAAAGCTCCTGGATGTAAGAGAAGCACATTTGACTCTTGTGGTTCAGAAGTGTTCACAATATCTATTGATTATCTTCACTCTCTGAGTCTGTTGGCTGAAAACACTCTGACTGAATTACTGTTTTTTAGGGGTTGATTTATCAGCCAATCAGGATGAGGAGTCCGATCAGGAGGTGTTTCAGATGGAGATGGACAAGGAGACAAAGCGATGTGCCTTCCGATCCTGCAATGGGAAGTATTGGAGTCTTACCCCAAGTGGAGCGATCCAGTGCTCTGCCTCCACTAAGTAAGAACAACTAACTATACTTAACTAAGTTAGGAAAATGTCATATAGACCCAGTAAGCACAGAGTAGAAAAACAGATTAACCGGTTTGAAAGATATTTGTGGAGTGAACCATATGGCAAGAGGAATTCATAAAGGCGATAGGAAATAGAAATATAACAGCTTGCCTTGAGTAGATGTTTGTTTGCATGGTCATCTGTTTACTTTAGTTGTTAGAAAATGTATAGATTTGAAGACTGCACATATAGTACGCAATTTCATGTTGATTTTTAAGAAACTGACTGTTTATCCCAGATCCCCCAGTTGTTTCTTTGACCTTGAATGGAAAGGGTCAAAAGTCGCTCTGAAGGCCAGTAATGGTAAATACCTGGCAGCCAAAAAGAACGGCCAGCTGGCGGCTGCTGTGGACTCTGCAGGTTTGTGTCTGAATGGCTAATTACAATTTTGGTCATGCGTGTGTAAATTAATGCACCACAGCTATATTTCACAGTACAGTATATGGTAGCTGGTGTTGTTGTGTTTCACAGGTGAGCAGGAGGAGTTTGTGTTGAAGCTCATCAACAGGCCGTTGATAGTGCTGCGTGGGGAACACGGCTTTATTGGTTGCCGCAAACAAGGAACTGGAACACTTGATTCCAACCGTTCGTCCTATGACGTCTTCCAGTTAGAGTACAACAACAACGCTTACAGCCTCAGAGGTGAGTGACAGTGCTACTACTGTTCATGAAGATTTACTCAAAGCTGATAGGATGTAAATAATTAGTAAAGGCCCTATGACATTTGTTTGAAATGTTTTCTGTTTTTTTTCCCTCAAATTCAGTTTTTCTGTTTAAATGTTTTTTATTTTACCGCTGCATGTTTAATTTTATTTTAATGTTTCCAAATTCAGTTTTTTTCTCATGCCATTGAAAACGGTATGATTTCTGAAAAATTTTGAAGAATATTAGAGGCATTCAATTTTAACTGAATGGAACAGGAAAACAAACATTTTTGATTTTAGAATTTAGAATCTTTTCTAAAGTTTTTTTTTTTTAAATACTTTTTTCAGGTCCATGCTCATATATATATACAGGTGCTGGTCATATAATTAGAATATCTTCAAAAAGTTGTTTTATTTCACTAATTCCATTCAAGAAGTGAAACCTTTATTATGTGTACATTCATTCCACACAGACTGATATATTTCATGTATTTATTGCTTTTAATTTTGATGATTATAACTGACAACTATTGAAAACCCCAAACTCAGTATCTCAGAAAATTAGAGTATTGTGAAAAGGTTCAGTATTGAAGACACCTGGTGCCACACTAATCAGCTAATTAACTCAAAACACCTGCAAAGGCCTTTAAATGGTCTCTCAGTCTAGGGGTGTTTCTCAATGTCAAGGATACTTCCTTGGCAGGACTGGTCCTTCCAAGTGACTTCCTTCAGAGGCTAGGCGAGGCTCCTCTTAAGCATTCGGAGAACACGTAAATGTAACAGGCTAGCAAGTGCACGTAACTGCGTCATTACGTCAGTGAAAAGGTCCGCTTTCGGCGCTGAAAAGTGCAAACA
>JAUCMT010000001.1:5659312-5679381 GCA_032357475.1 Enteromius thamalakanensis
CCTGCACACAGTGCCAAAGCTACCAGTACCTGGTTTAAGGACCATGGTATCCCTGTTCTTAATTGGCCAGCAAACTCGTATGAGCTTAACCCCATAGAAAATCTATGGTATTGAGTGCAGTACATGCTCATACTTTTCAGTTGGCTATGACTTCTAAAAATCCTTTCTTTGTATTGGTTTCTGAGATACTAAATTTGGGGTTTTCATTAGTTAGTCTCTTTAGAAATTCTGTGTTGTCTGTTACTTAACTTTTCTCTAATTCCTCTGGTCAGACTCAGTGGGGAAGTATTGGACGGTGGAGGCAGACGGCTCTGTGATCAGCAGTAGTGACACACCTGCCTATTTCAAATTTGAGTTCTGTGATTATAATAAAGTGGCCATTAAGACAAAGGAGGGCAAATATCTTAAGGGAGACCATGCTGGGGTGCTCAAAGCCAGCGGTCAGGGCATTGCTGATGCCACATTGTGGGAATACTGAGAAACATTCAGCAATTTACACACACAAACAAACGTGTGTTCTCTCAACTTATACTTAAAGAAAACACATTCTCTTCAGCATAAGCACATGATAACATAGAGTCCATATCACACAACATACAAAATATATCTGCATAATCTAATGGATCAAAGCACAAAAACACATTTGAATGTATAAGTATGCACACATTATCACAATGCACAAATTAGCTTAAACTTTGAAACTGTACATTTTGGGTGAACTGTCCCTTTAAGAAAAACACAAGTTGATGGTGTACTGATAAAAAATATTTTTAAAATAACTGGATAATTGACGCAAAATCTGATGTTGAAAGTTGGATGTTCTTTGCTCAAACTCAAGATAGCAGTAACACTTCACAATAAGCTTTCATTGAACATATAACATGAACTATAACACTTCTGCAGTATTTATTAATCTCAGTTAATTAACATTAGTTAATGCACTTTGAACTAACAAACGAACAGTAACGATTTTTTAATAACCTACATCAACTAGGATAAATAAATGTTAAATAAACACATACACAAATGTGATCTTATGTAAAGTGTGACCAACTGATTCTGTTATGAAATCTTGCAAAAATACATTGAGCAATTTAACGCACCTCATGTAGGCTCATTCAAGTCACTGTCTCTGCCTCTCAAATCCTTTTCTGGCCTTATTACGCTCCTTATAATATCAGTTTCTAGGAAATTTAGAATCTAAATGTGCTATTACATAATGGTCAATAATTTGCTTATGCGAAATGGGCATACAGCAGTGTCTCATAAGCTGAGCCTTTGGCCATAGGGTTTGTTCCTGCTCCCAAAAACATTTTTAGAGTGAACTGGCTTCTGTAATGAGGCCAGGTTTTAAATAGCTGCACCGTGTCTCAGAAAAACTGGAGAAATACATGTGTTCACATCAGAGACATTCAGATATCCTTGCGCACACACACACACACACACACATACACACACAGAGAAAAGAAGCATATCATTTGTTTCTCAAATTGTTACTTGTGGTGTTTGTGGCCATTTTGGGTTGCATGAGGTGTATTCAGCATTATTCTGACTACTGAAACAACAGTGTTTTTTATGTAACTCTAGCTTATTGTTAATAACATGTTGATTTGCACTTTTTCGGCTAAAGCTTTTTCATGTGAATGTGTTGAAAGAAAAAGACAAAGTGTTTGTGCCTTCCTTAGTGGGATAAGATCTCCTTCTAAGGTGTGAAAAGGCAGTTTTTTGAACTTCCTTTTTAATTTATTCTCATTATGTGCCATTTGCAACTGGACATGACAATGAAATAAACAGAAAATGTCTGAATAACTAAAGTGTGCTTTCAGTTCTTCTAAGACAAGTAGGTTCATCTCACCTAGTAACCTAAATTAACCAATGATAAAATGTTAAACTAGAATTTTTCATTACAATTGTGAGAAGATTGTGTTTCTTCTTTCTCTTTCTTTGTCTATCTCTATCATGTGTTCCTCTGGATTCTCTCGACCCTGGAGGCTTTCCAAGATTTTTTGCGCTGACAGTGTGGCTCTGAATGAAACTCAAGAAGACTGCAATACACACACAGACACTCTCTCTCACACACACAACACACAACACGATTTACTAATATCTAACAGATGTGAATATATGCTATGTGGCAATAACAAAGAAATGTCTGCAGCTGCTTTCTGTGGGTTTTAGAGACTACAGCAACAACTGGAGGACAAATTATTTGATGGAGACATTCTACTTCAAATCGTGTTATAGATATAGAGAGGAGAATTTACTTTTTCACAAAATGGAAATGTAAACAAACGCCTTAAATGGCTTATGATGGTCTGTGTGAGATGTACGTATGTATAGCTAAAAGACAGAATGACGAATTTTAGTTAATAGATACTATGTCAGTAAGATAATAATCAAACTACTACTTCCAAAAATACAGTAGTGTGTGTGTGTGTGTGTAATTAATATGAGGGCAGCGGAAGACGTGGAGGAAGATACAGCAGATCCTGATTCAGAACGCTGCTGCCACCTAGTGGTTACATTACATCTGTTCTCTGTAAGGAAAACATCTTAACATGAAATCACTACTAAGGCTACACATTTGCAGTTTATTGATGTGACAAATATAGATCAAAATATATAAAAATGAGTTTTAAAATATATATATAATATATATATATATATATATGAACTTTTTGGATAAACAGCAAATCCTATTACCTTATTCCCTGGTTTCACACAGCAACCAGACAAGGCTTAATAGTCCTACACTAAAATGTAAATCTGAGCTGTGTCAACTGAAAGAAACTTGCACTGATCTTAAAACATGTCAGTGCCTTTGGTTTGTCTTGAAATGCACGCCTTCCATGTGCACAAAGAATTGAGAAGTTAAATTTAATTTAATATATCTATATTTACAATGTCATAAAAGTTATATCTCAGTAACAAGCTTGGTTGATAGTCCAATTACACAGTTAAACAGCGATTTTGCATAAAAAACATTTAGTCACTATATCTTTTCTAATCTAATATTTTACCAAATTTACCAGAAAAGCATTTGAATAGCTGGTAATTAATTTTCAATACAGATATGTTGCATTACAAATTTACAGAGCATTTTATATTTCCAAACATGTGTCAAACCCAGAAAACCTAGATTAATAATTACATTTAAATATAATAATTTACAGAGACAAATGTGAATGAAATGGACATGGTGTAACAATAAGAATTTTATGAAATTATATGATGCGTATGAGTGAATCTGTTATGAAGAACATGTGCATTACTTCCAGCGGTTGATCCTGCGCAACTGTATGTATGCAAACGTCATGCACACCAGTACAATGCCCAGAAGAGCCACCTGGTTCTGCCAGAAGCCCCACACACTGTAGTCGATCCCCTGAGACTGCAGATATACCTCTCCTGTTAGTCTGACCAGGAGAAAGAAACCAAATACTAGTAAGGCAAAAATGTAATTGATAAAAGACTCAAAGGATAGGGGTCTGTATTAAGAATCATGTCTGTACTAATCAATTTAATGCATGCATGCTGAATAAATGTATTCATTGCTTTGAAGAAAAAAACTAATTTGACCCCAGGCTTGTAAACAGTAGTGTCATAATGCAAGAGGTCAAGTTATAAAACTTAGTGTACTTATCTTAACAGTCATTGAACTTACGTTGCATTGCCACTGTAGAAGACCTGCCCTTTCATTTCATTTATAGTCACAGCCTGCAAAAGATGAACACTCATTTACAGTATGATCTGCAATTCTTATATAATCTGATACATGTGTCACATTCTTTTCATTCAATAACTTTTGCATTTGAACACACACACACACACACACATATACTCCTCCTTACATCTAGTCCGTATCTGAAGATACTGGCCCACTTGAGCCAGGACAGCCAGCTGAGCATGGAGTTAAGGTTCACCAGGAACCCTCCAAACACCTGCAACAAATAGACAGAGAGAAAGAGCGAATAACAGAGAATGGCAGAGAACAAGAACTGGTAACGTAAGTGTGCATGTTTGAATTCTGACCATCATGAAGACGAAAGGCAAGGCAATAAGAACGTTGGCAATGGCGAATGTGCTCACGCTGGCACTGACCAGGAAGGCCAAGCTGACTCCTGCCAGACTGACCATGGACAAGGTCAATGCAAAGCACAGGAAGGCTGTAAATGCTGGATTCAACCCTGTTCACAAAAATAGATTTAGTATAGAATATATGCTATTGATAGTTTTAATGATGTGCCACCTATTTAGCTAATATTGTATGTGTGCTAACCCATCATATAGTAACAAATGCTGGAGAAGATGAAAATCGGCACAATGCGATTTGGTAACAGATCCACAAACACCTTGGACAGGAAATACACAGATGTACGATAATATCCCCCAGAGTTCTCGTGCCTAAAAACACAGGCATAAAAAACAGACTTTTGTAAAAGAAAAAAAGAATGAAAGGATGTTTAATTTCATACTTACAGTATCCGGACACATCATTTGCAATGTTGTTATTGTTAACCAAATCTACAGCTTAAACTATTACAAATAGTTGTTAGTTGAAATAAATCTAAAATGAAATAAAAACAGAATAAATAACAAATATTTGAAATTAAATTAATTAAATGTAATTATTTATTTAGAAATGCTGTCTGAATTAGCAACAGTGTTACTACTGAAATCAAAATAAATTAGAGCTAAATGTTCAAAACCAATACAAATAAGCACATGAAGTTATTAAAAACTAAAATAATATATTTTAAATCTAAAGATAAATGCTAAAAACTCAAAATATGCTATAATATTAAATAAATAAATAAATAAAAAACATAACTGGGTGACTAAAGTTGCTTTTAAAACCAGTTGCGTTGCATGGAGTGCTATAAATACAAGGATGACCTGTCATAATTGCTAATGTTATACTCACACAAAGATCGCTCTTTCATTAATGAAGAGGTCAACTGCTGATAGGTTGCCAAACACCATGTTGATAATGAGAAAGAAGAATGCTCCAATCCTGCATACACACCCACCCACACACACACACACTTTAATGAAGAATGGATGGACTGATGGATGGATGGATACATGGATCTATCAGCACCTGTTCTGCAAGGCTTCAGGAAGAGTTAAAGGCATCTGGTAGTAGATGAGTCCAATCAGCAGAGCACAGAGAATGTTCATTGCCAACTGAGCATAAGAGGTCTGAGGATTCCTGACAACGTTCAGCATTGTCCTCCAGCATACCACCTTTAACTGCATACAAACACACATACATGTCAGCATACACACATAAAAACAACTCTCTGATATATAAGGTTTATGGCTCACTGTTTATTTCACCCATAACTGACCCGATAACAGATAATAGCTAAAGTTGAACGGCAGGTCAAGATAATGTACTGGTTAATCATTTACTGAACACACAAGCAAAAATATAGCTTTTTGTAATGAAACAAACCTGGTAGGAAAATGAAGTGGCATAGGCTGCTGCCTTGCTGTCAGCTTCAGATGAGGGATGCGATGGTCCAGTGATACATTTGAGCTCCTCTTTGACAGCAGCACAGTAGTGAGACTCCCTGTAAAGCTCAGCCAGTGACTTCTCTGAGCAACAGAGAGAAACCTTTCATCCACTGAACGATGCAACTGAACAGTATCACAAAACATTTATTGCTTCGTACAAGTCATTGCCTTAGTTTCATATTTGCATGCTGGTGTATGTGCATCACCTGTTGACATTGAAGAAAGGGCCTCCCCATTTGTTATGTCCAGAAAGAAATCTGCAGGATTGTTGAAAGCCTCACATGTATAACCTAATCCAGAGGAGAAAACAATTACGAACTTTGAACTATGAATTTATTTGATAATGTCAGTAAATAATACACATGAATATTATTTTTCCTAACATATAGCAAGAAAATATAGTGAAGATACTAGCCACTAACTGAACATTTTATGGAAAACTATGTTTGCAGAAGAAAAAATGTTAGTCACTTTTATTGATTTCTCTGGTAACCATAGTACCTCTTTAAGAAAAATGCATAGTGTAAACTATGTTAATGTGGTTTAGTGTAGCAAATAATAGAATATTTCTCTTTGTTGTTGATCAAAAATAAATCATCAATCATAAATAAATAAATACTATATATGCTGTACTGCTATATTTGTATATCACAGTGTTTATTTGGAACTCCAAGGGAATTAATGAGATCTCAATCGGATATAAAGTTTTACTTTCGTTCATATTCATATCTCCGGCATATCCATTAATATATTTTACCCAGACTCTGGAAGTAGTCCATGGCTTTGCCGGCAGGGCCAGCAAAAACAGTTTCTCCCTTATGGAGCAGTGTCAGGTGATCAAAGAGCCTGAAGATTGAGTAACGTGGCTGGTGGATAGAGAAAATTATAGTTCTACCACCTCGTGACAAGCTGAATGACCAAAGAGATAAAGAGGACGGTGGAAGTGATAAGATAAAATGACGTGAACATTACGATTTCAAATGGTTACCAAACAAGCTACATAATAAGCTGTGTGATGGAGGGTTATTAAAATAGGTTTGTACCTGTGCAAGAGAGCAATGATGATGTTAGCTGTATTGGAGTCTAGGCCTGTGGTCGGCTCATCCAGGAACAAAAGAGTGGGAGACGTAATGAGCTCCATACCAATGCTACAGCGCTTTCTTTCTCCTCCTGATACTCCTCTTATAAACTCTGTGCCAATCTGGAAGAAAGACTTATCTGTTTACCACCTTTCAATTAGTGCTTTCAATCAAGAGCATTTTTTTAGATTAAAATGTGTAATTATAAATATAGTTTCACATTAAATCTCCATAATAATGCAGAAACGATATACAATTTTTATTTATTTTTTGTTTAATAGCATCGTTATATACTAAGTACTCAGATGTATCAATGTCTGAGGATACAATGAGTAATTATAGCCTTTCAACATTACAGTAAAACATCTGCCATTACTTCTATCATTATTACTGTATAATTATACAGTTATTTTGCACATTACTTTTGGCAATATTTGGAGGAAGGGCAAAACATTAATAGCCTAAATATTTGTATGTATTAAACAGTAAGTATTAATCACACGAATTAACATTACTGTATTTTGACAGTCTTTATTGAAATGACATTATTATTAGACATAATTCATTTTTTAGATTGAAAGATTTTTTAATTGTTAATGATTACCTTGTCATAAAACTATTTATAAAAGATCTAGATATTTATTTTAATAATAAATATTTTAAAACAAAAGTTTTTTCACAAAATGTATCAAAATGAATGAGTGTCTGTATAAATTGTTGCTTTTGAATCTAAATTAAAAGAGCTGGACCTAAAAAGCATCTTTAGTATTTGTGCCTAACCTTGGTGTCTGCGCAGTCCTGTAATCCCAGCTCCTGGATGATGCTCTCCACTTTTTTTTCCTTATCAGCAGTGGAATACTGTTTCCTTGGCAACCGCAGATTTCCAGAGAATAAGAGATTCTCCCGCACAGTCAGAGTGCCCATCAGGATATCATCCTACAGTCAGACAGACAGACTCAGATCAAAGAAAATGTTGAGAATTAAATGAACGTGTTTGATTCTGGGCTAAGCAAAACAGAACACTCGTTTTCCCTACACATGTGCCACACAATAGAGCAGAATGCTCCTTTATTCTCACCAGAAGACTTCCTACTGACTAAAAATCTACATTCTCACCTGTACGACATAGGCAGACATGAGACGGAGGTCAGAGGTCACAACCTTATTGTCAACTAGAACCTGACCTGAACGCAAACCACGAGGATCCTTTCTCCCGGCTATCACATCTAACAGGCTTAACACAACAAAAATACAGGTTAGAAATTGAGTGGGGTTGCCAGCTCTCCGTCAGTTGTATCCTTTCTATGCTCTGTTGAATCTGTCAGCATCTTACGATGTTTTTCCGCTTCCTGTTGCTCCCATGATTGCATTCAGGCCGGTTTTCATGATTCCACTAAAACAGGAAACAGCAAAACAGTGCTTTATCACATAACATAATGCTGGATGTGGCAACATCTGAATTAAATCAATCATTACATTACATTACATTATACAGTTATATTACGTTAGGTTTTATCCATGAAAGTGAAATAACTCGTTAAATGACAGCTATTTGGTTTATACTTTATAGCAGCGTTTCTCAAATCTTACACAAAAACCACAGAGAATTAGAATTTCAGTTCTTCTTTATTTTAATCTCGAAACATCTAATCTCTGGACAAACATTTTAGCATTACGTCACAAAACATTTCCTTTCCAGATATAAAAACACTAAAACACATTGAAAGACCAATACCAAATGGATCTGGGATGCTTATCTTAAAGATAACAGTTATCTGTATCAAAATGATGATCGAAATCAAATTGGACTGCACAGCAGTGCCTGAATGTGGTCAGAGTGAGACGTCAATTCTAACACTCACACAAATAAAGGTACAAAAGCTGTCATTGGTGTGGTGCCTTTTTAAAAAAGGTACACTTTTCTACCTATAAGGTTCAAATATGTACACTTTAAGTACTAATATGTACCTTTAAGGTACCAAAATGGACCCTTTTTCTAAAGCACATAAGCAAACACAGACACTAACCTGACATTTTTTAGGATTTCTCTCTCAGGTCCTCTCTTGCAGAACAGTCCACGGCTTTCTCTTATGCAGTACTGAATATCATGGTATGTCAGAGTTGGGCCCGGTACTTTTACACACACCTTTGTGCCGTTGCTTTCCCCAGAAGGCAACACTTTTAACTCACTTACATCCATTTAGCCTGAGTGCCTAAAGCAGAGAAGCAAAGAGAAAGTGATAAGCTTCCAGGTGGAATGAACATTTAAGAGTCTATTGATGCTCCACCTCTTCAGGACCTTATACTCCAGGTGAGAATTACCCATACAACCAAGGTCACTGTGCGTCTCCTGCCAAAGTCCATGATTGCTGTGGTTATACGTAACACTGGCTGCTATATAACGCCTGCACTTATGAAACAATATATAACACTAACACGTGATAGGAAAAATCACACTAAGAATATTCTGACTACTACTGATCTACATGCTTAAAATTTTATGCAAAAACAAAAAAACAAAAAACTCATTAAACATCAGTGGAAATGATTTAAATTTAGTATAGCTCACTGAAGAGTTTAATTTAACAAAGAGTACTATATCATATTTAATAGGCAATTTCCTAAACGATCACATGATTGATAGTTTGTGGCATAAATGTCTGAAATATTTGTGAAATACTTATTTTAATATGTTAATAAACATTAACTATACTGCAGCAACGTAGGGTAACTTGATTATCAATACTTGTCAATAAATGTGCTAAAATATAATACATCAGGGTTTTGAGGATAATTTATTTCCTTTTTCATTTTTATACCCAGAAGCGGTCAGTAATCAGGTATTTACTCTGTTTTAAAAGTAAATATTTCAAGTGTCTGTACTTTATCAGAGTGTATATTTGCAGAAAACTTTTACTTCACAACATTCCAAGCATAATATTGTACTTTTCCTGCATTAAGTTTAGTATTAAACATTACTTAATACTTAATTGCATTAGAGATCTAGTACTTTCTTTGCTTTACTCAAGTAAAAGCAATACTTGAACAAAGTTTTACTTCAAAGTAAGCATGCCTATTACATATTTAATGTTAAGGGTTTAGCCTATTAAAGGGGGGGAGGGGGGGGGACCCAAAACATTTATTTATGAAATGAAATGTAGTGCAGTAAAATAAATATTGTGCTTTGGAATGTAGTGAAGTAAAAGGTTTCCAAAGAAAAACGCTCTGATGAAGTAAATATTTTTTTACATTAACTTGATTAAGATCTCATTGTATTGCATTGCATTATGTTTTGCAGATCTGATCAGAATTTCATCTTACTTCCTATGTCAGTTTTTACGTATATCATGCCTACTTGTAAAGACGTCTGTGACTTTAAATTGGTTTAAAGTGTTTTTTAGCACTTCATTGATGTACATTGTACTTGTATAATGACGCCCTCTGTAGGCTAAAGAAGGTCATTACTACAGGCTGTATAATCAAAATCCCTTCTTTGTTTAACAGACGCCTACTGTCATGAACAGTAGAGCAACAGGAAAAGACTTTTTAAAGAGCACTCGCTGCATGAATGGGGGCTCATTACGGGCTTGCGCAATCTTGCGTTCCTATTCAGTGTACTTGAGGGCTGAAGTATTTGGTGTGGCAGTTCACATAAACAGGGGCGGTGTCTTCATTCATTGTCGCTCCGTGACAGATGACAGACAGTTGACGCATCTTATCAACAGTTGAGCCGTTGACGTCTAACCACGCCCCCCCGAGCCTGTAGCCAATGGGCGTCGAGAAGAATTCAGGGGGCGGGGTTTGAGTCTCGGCAACGTTAAGTTGTTTTCATCGACTCTGTGGCGGAGAAGAGCTAGCAGCGTTCGCGATGCAGACGTAAACTAACAGCTGTCGATGAGGCCGCCGCCGACAACAACCGACCACGGCCGGGTTTAATCACCACGGAGAACTTTTTACGCGAACGTTACAGCATTATAGCAGCGGTTTAAGTGTTTTTGTGGCCATGGAGGAGAAGAAGGAGGAGGGGGAAGCGGAGATCCAGGAACACGGACCCGAGCACTGGTTCTCCAAATGGGAGCGGCAGTGCCTAGCCGAGGCCGAGCAAGAGGAACCGAGCGAGGAGGAGACCGAGCAGAGCCAACAAAAACTCTGGCATCTCTTCCAGAACTCTGCCACCGCCGTCGCACAACTGTATAAAGGTGCGAAATATGTAATAAAAAGTCACTGAGAGCTAGCATTAGCTGGCTAGCTGGCACTGCCAAACAAAGGACACTAACTCATAAGCTCAACGGATAGCTACCAAACGAAATCATATGCGGCCTAATTAAGATACAGAGGAGTTGTTTTACAGTAAATTACATATGTAGGGCTTAATTAAGATTATTTAGGCCCCTTATTTGGCTGTTTTGAAGGTCGGTGGCGTTTACAGATTAGCATAGATGCTAAGTGGCAGACGAGTAACGTAAACTGACATACAAATTAGTTTCTGTGAGGACACGATCCAGAAATGTCGCCGGTTACCCGTCTTTGTTTAGTGATAAAATTAGTTACAATAGGTTCAGACGTGTTTCAGGTATTTTAAAGATGTTTAAAGCGTCACCCAGCTGGTTGTCTACCAGCAAAACAAAATGGCGAAGTGCAGGGAGGAGTTCATCTGATGAAAATAACTCGATTTGTGATCGAAAACTCCTCTGCTAGGACCTCATACGTCTTGCGTGTAGACAAAAACATCTAGGATTATAACCTAGGATGTGAATTGATGAAACCGTGAGGTTATTCTTTAACAATAATAATAGTATGCGAAACAAAATGGCGAAGGCAGGATTAGCAGGCTAAGTTGAAACATTGTGAGTTATTGTGTAAGCGCTCGTTTTATCCATATTTGTCATTTAAAAGATAAAACACCATACAGCTAGTTTAATTTGCGAGTACACGTTTTCATACTCAAAGTTGTGGTTTGGACAACACCGGTACAATCAGATACACTAAAGCTACTCAACAAAATGGCGTAGAGTCCTCTTGCTACATATCAAATTTAGACGTCGTGTAATTAATGGCTGTGTCTCAAAACATAGAGAGCTGCTCATGTACACCGCACTTATGGTCATCATAGACGCTTTTAGAACATTCCTAGCGCGCTTATGCTGCCCAAAAGTGCTGTTTAAGTAGGCAGCTCACTATCTCATGACACACAAGCCAGTGCGAGAGGCTGTTGAGATACTAAATATAACGCTGAAGTTGGTTAAGTTGTCTTGAGTGTTTTCTTGGCTTTTTTTGAACACAGTGGCTAAATCTATGTTACATTTAAGACGGGAAATGATGTATCTCAACTTGCAACGTAAACATTTCCTGTCTGTTCGCTCCCTCAGATAGAGTATGTCAACAACAGGGGCTTTCCTTATGGGTTCCCTTTCAAAATGCTGCAACTGCCGTCACTAACCTATACAAAGGTAAGATGGGAATTTTATAAACAAAACATTTTATATTTGTTGCATTTTAGCGGACAGTTTGTGGTTTGTCGTGATTCGGACTGCAGATTACTGTATTCCTTTGTTTTGTTTGTGAACAAAAGTGTGAGTCTTTTATCACAGTGTTCTTTCATTCCTTGGGCCAGCTGCAAAAACCATGTATTAAGGGCTAGTCTGACCAACTAGGATTTAGCCAAGAGTAATGCGTTTTATTTTTTGTATTTACCTTAGACTTAAACATATATTTTTATGTAACTGAATAAAAAAAACTGTGACCAGTCTTAAGGAAAAATTTAGCTGACTGACTTTTAAGACTAGTCTTAACCTTTTATGCAACCGGCCCCTGCTGTTTAATGAAATGGGCAAGAAAAATAACCATATTTGCGTCCACAACATGTGGCTTTAAATGCTTGAGCTCTTTAACATCGGGTAGATTCTACACGGGCAAATCTTTTATCATTCATTATTTTTGGGGGAGAGGAATAGTTCTGAAAGTGATTCTAGTGATGTTTGTGCTCTTCCTTATTCTTATGAAATCCGAATGGTAATTTTATAACTTCGTAGTTATTGTTACAGCTCTTATTGTTGGTTTGAATGAGCAACCAACCAATAGCATTAGAGAGCAGGCTGTAAGGAGCGATGTCATTGGTTGTACCTACACTCTGAGGGGGAAGAAATGGGTGTACAACTTTTACTAGGGGAGGTACCCTTTCAAAAGGTACAAAACTGTAACTCTAAGCTACTAATATAAGTAAGTGTTTTGAGTCTGAACAAAATTTGGAGGGACAAGGTAGCTTATTCATAAATGAGTAGCTACTAAACGATCTACTGATTGTTCAGTTAGTCGGTCATGTGAACTAATCTCAGTTATGACAAAATAGAATTAAGGGTTTGGCTGAAACGTTTATGATAAATCAGTTAAGTGAGCAATTCAACCACTCATTTCACATATAAGACAAGATATTTCGTAACACGCAGAAAGAACAGTTTTTGTTTTTTTTCTTCCTGGAAACTTCATGATGCAGAACACCTGTTTACTCATGAAAAAATAGCTGTTGAGCATTGTTGTTCATTTGAGACTAGCAACAACATGACCGACAGCAGTTCTTAAAATTCGATTGATTCATTCCTCTCTATAGACCGAAGCTCTGATTGTAGCTAGGCCTGTCGTGATAGTCAATAAATCGATTAATCGCACGATAAAAAAATGACCTCGATAATTTTTCCGGCCGCGATCATTTCATTTGCATACTTGTTTGTTATCCGCGACTGAATGACAACTCTCGTTTCCTAAGCGAACCCTCTTGTCAGTTGCATTGTCTTTTGTGTGGGGAGGCGGCGCTTGTCAGTCACATGGACTTTGTGTTGGAAGTGCTTGAGGCGACTGCAAAGAAGAGCAAAAAGACAAGACGCAAGTTTTGAGATTGGAAATAATTTCAAAGCCAAACGCGACAGCTGCCGTGTGGGAGCACTTCGGATTCAAACCGAATGGCCGTGGTGAACCACTTAACCTGAGCGAGCGAGCCGGTATGTCGCATTTGTTGTAAAACAGTATCGATTAAAACCGGTAACACAACAAAAATGCACATGCACTGAAAACATAATGATGAGAAAAAAAAGCTACAACAGACAGGCCGTCTTCATCTTCCAGACAGTGCACCATAACTGGGGCATTTAGTCGACAAACAGGACAGTGCAAAATGGTGTGCACTCACTGACAGTGTAGTTCGCTTGATTGCTACCCTTTATTATCGTAAAAAAGCCGGCATTTCGAAGATTGCGGCAAACATTATCTAAAAATAAACATTTTTGAATTTTGAAAGGCGTGTGTGCATTATTATGCCATTATCATTATTATAGATGAAAGTGGTCTCAGATCGACAATATTATTGTTTATCGCGATAATTTCTTGGACAATTTATCGTCCAGCAAGATTTGTTATCGTGCCAGGCCTAATTGTAGCAGAGTCAGCCTAGAGTAGTAGTTTTATCAGACCTTAAACTCACATGTGTCTGCTAGCAAAACTTGAGTCATCATTCAGATGTTTGTCTGTGTGGGGTAATGAGAGATGATGTGATGGGGAGGTTGTAAGATGTGTCATGTGGATGATTTGACTTTTAAGAGCTGTCAGGAACAGGGAGTGTTTGTTTGATCAGTTTACTGGAGGTCACAGCCTACATATGACTGATTTAGCAAGTTTTAGAGTATAGGATGTTGTCAATTCAAGTTCAGTCACCTGCTCACAGTGTTCTGTGTTTCTCAATTAAAAAAAAGTTTAGTGTTGAAGTTCACAGTTTAAACTTTGACTGAACCTGAATTTTTCTTATAAACACCTTGGTGAGATTTTATCTCCTCTTGAATCATTTCATGCACCCCATCCCAAGCGTATAATTCATTTCAACCTGGTTCCAGCCTGGCAATGGAAACCCTGTCAATTGAAACAAATCTTCATGCCTGTCGGTTATGGTTGAGGCGGTTTATTTGTTGCCTATTATGGGTTGAAAATAATATATTGAAGAACAGTGGCTGCTGTTCCTGAGACTGTGATGCTGCTGTTTCTGGCAGTATGAAAATTTATGGTGTTGCGCAATTGCTTTATAAGTTGATGATGTAACCTTTACATAATTGTTATTTTAAAGCTTCCTGTTTTAATTATCAGCAATAATTTACCTGCTGTTCTGTTTTATTATATAAAATCCTTGCTCTCTGCTTGATGCCGTAAAACACTTCCTGAAATCAAAAGCCCTTATTAGAATTTTTAAATGAGACTGACATCATTGAGCTCTAAACACTAGGAGACATTGATGCAGCTGGGCTGATTCCTGACATGCATACAGAAATACTCATGCCAAGTTTTTTTTTTTTTTTTCTCCCCAGAGAGTGTTGATGCCCATCAGCGGAGTTATGAGCTGGGTATTCAGATCGGTCATCAGAGACGAAACAAGGATGTCCTGGCATGGGTGAAGAAGAGGAGGCGGACTATTCGGCGTGAGGATCTTATCAGCTTCCTCTGTGGTAAAGCCCCACCGCCACGTAGCTCAAGGGCTCCGCCAAGACTTGCAATGGTGTCACCAAGCCGACCCACGTCCTCGGAGACAAGTTCATCTGTAGAAACAGACCTGCAGCCTTTCAGGGAGGCCATTGCTCTGCATGGTGAGTGTGCTGTATGTGTATATGCGTGTGTATAGATGTCAAACATCTCATTCATACTGAACAGAAAAGAAACCGTTCTTAGGACATGCTTTGAAGCGTATAATATAAAGGGCTTCTTTGCTTTGGGCAATATGCGTTGTTCAATTTTTCACTGCATCTTGCTCTATGGCCCTCTAGTATTGTTCAGATATTTCATTTATTTATTTTAAATAGAAATGGTATGGTACAATATAGCAAAATGTCACTGACAAAGGTTTTTCGAGCACACAAACTGGACATGCTAATCTTTTTTTTTTTTTTTTTCAACAGAGCCCTATGCATGACATTCAGGCTGAAATATATGTATTGAGGCCACAAATGAATAATTTGTTCGATCGTTTTATTAATTTAGCTTGCTCCCTCGTTCTGATTCAGTTGGGCCACATTTGAAGAATTTTCTTTCAATTACTTAATTCAGATTGCTGGGATTGAATTTAAATATATATGTGATGTGCAGGTTTCTGACTATTTGACAACAATTTTTGATTAGATGGTAAAAATTTGTGGCCTGTTGTCTTGAATTACGTTTTGTGAAATGCATGTTTAAGTCATTTGTGTTTCATATTTGTTTTCCTATCTGTGTGTGTTTAAGGTCTAAGCGGAGCCATGGCGAGTATCAGTATGCGCTCCGGAGCCCCAGGTTCACCTACACACCTGAGTGCCAGCTCCGCCCCCAGTCGCCGCCGAAACGGTCTCCACGACGTGGACCTCAACACTTTCATTGCCGAGGAGATGGCGCTCCACCTCGACAACGGAACTCGGAAACGAAGCTCCGCCCAGTGCAATGATGTCATAACAGACTCGCCCACTCACAAACGCAATAGGATGATCTGAGCTCTTAAGAAAAAGACGACGATGACAACAACTGCGAAATACATGAAAAAAATGCCACTCCTCAGTCATCCTCTCATCTTTATTCAGACCAGGAAATAAAAGCAGCCAATAACAGTGCTCACCACAGCCCAGCACATTCTCTGATTGGTCTACAGAGCCCAGTTGAGGTGATCGGTGGGAGACGGTGTTCAGTGCAGAGGCCTAAGTGCCCTTCCATAGGATCCTGTCGACAAACACACAACCCTCATTCACTATATTGCTGCGTGAGTTGATTGTGTGTATGTGTGCGTGTGTGAGGTTGCGTTATGGCTGAACTGAGATGTGATCGAACGCAGGAACAAGAAAACATTTTTGTGTGCATGTTCGCAACATAAAGAGCAATGTCTGTTTGATTGCGTGTGTGTGTACAAGTACTTGATGTGTGTGAGTGAACGACTGATGAGTTTTGTGTTAGAGTGTGTGTTACCTGCCTCTTCCTCCAGCACCTGTCACTGCCCCAGCTCTCAGTTACCACGCTGCGGCTTTGAAAAGCAACAAAAGTTTTATTTTAATATTATTGACAATGTTATTCATGATTTGTTTTCTTTTTTTTTTGCCTTCTCTTAATTCTGCTCCAGCAGCAGGCACAAGTGCTGTGATAGCCATACGTCCGCTGTCATGCACATCTTTCAATCACTCTTGTTTTTCTTCAGTCATTTCCCTTCATTCTTCCACAGCATCCATCTTTTTTTTTCACTCATCCTCTTCTGTCGCTCTTTTCCCCAGCACCTTTGTCTCCAGTGTAACATTATGTAATGTAAATACCTGTAGGTGCTGACATAGACTTGTGGTACATATTGTAAAAAAAAGCTGTGCAGAGACCATTGAATTGTTAATGTACAATAATGATTCTTGCATTAAAGAAATCAAGCTTTTAACTACCTCTTCTTTTGCTACCTTTGTCATTCGAGTCACATTTGTGACCAAATAGGATTTTATCCTTAAACTAGATTAAAATGCTAATGTATTGAATGCACACTCTGTTGTATCAAACATGCAATCTGTTACCGTTCCTTTGACAATCTGTGAACAACAGCTGCCAGTAACAATGCTTTCAAAATTATTGCTTGTGCCCATGTGTTCAGTCCTGTTTGAACACTCAGTGCTGCCATAGGCTGGTGATAATATGGCCACAATACTAGCTACAATGCAACTATTATCATATCGTGTCCAACATCCTGGAAATATAAAGGGCTGTTAATAGAAATGCAAGTGCAAAGAAATAAGTGTTGTGGACAGAACTAGAAGAACTGAATACCAAATCGGTTACAATTCCCAACGAGCTGCTGAAATGTGTCTGGCAGGTGACAATGTGTCAAGCGGTGTCAACAGCGTGATGTGTTATACTCTCATCCAAACAGAATAATTATTTAACATACAGAACCACTGCACCATTAACATTTTAACAATGTAAAATGATGTCAATTCACCTAAATGATAACACTCACTTATGCAACTTAAGTTTATTAGGCTTAAAGGGATAATTCACTCAAAAATTGCAATTCATTTACAGTTTTAGATACTACATTTCTTTTACAGCTCACAAGAATTTAAGTGTTAATTGCCAAACTGTTTTGGTAACAGAAATGCTTACTTTTTTCTGTATTTGTTAGTCTGTATATATTTATAAATGATGTAGGCCTAATTGTACATCTACAATGACAAATTATTTCACAGACCGATTTTCAGAAAGCTGCTTCATAAATGTAACAGAAAAAAAGATCCCATGTTGATGTAATATACTATACAGACACAAAAATTAAAATTTTATATTATTTGGTTACCATTTAGTTTTTTTTAATTACTGAAAGATTTTACTATTTCTTATCTATCATTGTCATTGCATGGATTTTAAACTTATTTCAAAATTAACCTAAATTGCCTAACCATTAAATTGACCTGTGCACTATATATATATATATATATATATATATATATATATAAACACATTTTTATCGCATTTTAGTAAGCCTAGATTTGACAACAACATTATAATATTATGTGAATCATCCAGCCCACAAACAAATAATATTTTTACATTTCTCATTAAAGCAGAGCACGATTTTACTCTTGCATTACAGAATCAATCACTTGCATTGCTCTTGATCTTGATTTTTCAGCAGGATTTCTTAAAGTTGCAGTATAAAAGAAGTACAACATGCCTCCCAAAAGGTTTTTCTTCACCAGATGCCAACACATATAACATTCAATTAGAATTACAAAATTGGAATTAAAAGTATTATGTACAAAACTTACATTTTCTGTATTCTAGGATTGAATAGACGGGCACTGGCAAAACAATGCTGACTGAAAATCATGATATCCGGAACATTGCAATGACAGTTTTTATTTTTGGGTGAAGATGTTCTGAAATTCAACACGCCTTTCTTTTTTTGTTGTTCTGTTAAAGCCGTTTTACCCATCCCTCCACCTTTCTCACGCGACACCTGTTGTTTCATTGATAAAATAAGCGTTGACGCTTTGCGCGCGCGCGCTCTTCGATCCCCTATTTCTATGGTAACAGTCCGCCGCTCACCACACACCGTCATCGGCTCCGCATTCCTTTACGCTGCTGTCCTCCGAATCATCTTCGCTTCTCAGTAAAGAGGACCGTGAGCCCATCACCATAGCAACACGTTACATATCTAGAAGTAATATTTATCCTTCCTAGCGAAGAGAAACCGAGGCTGTTTTTATGGTTTGTGGAGTAATGCCGAGCGGTCACCGCTAGGGGGCAGCAGTTAACAACACAAAGAAGCGTGACGACCAGAGCATGGAAAATCAAATCCGTCAAAAACACCATATTGCTCTTGCAGATCGCCTCTTCTCGACAGAGATTGTGAGTAAATGAGGTAAAAGCATCTTTTGAAAGTAGTTTTGGCGTAAAAAAGGTCAACACAAGGTGGTTTTCTGTCTCTTTGAAGAGGAATAAGAGAGGGAGGGGGACTTGGAGAGATAAATTTCTGTAAAGAAGATGAGCTCACTGGTGCTCTGCTGAATGAGAAAAATCACAAACAAAGCTTCGTGAGTGGGTTGAGGGAAGGAAAGGGAGAGAGAGAGAGGAGGAGAAGGAATGAGAGAGGAATAAATGTGTATTGTAGAAGCCTGTCTGTAATACACATCAAACGCAACCAAAAAATTAAACTTGTGTCATCATCTACACACCCTCATGTCATTCTAAACCTGAATGATTCTCTTCTGACTAACACAAAAGGAGATGTTAGGCAGAATGCCATGAAAATTACAATAAAAATGTTTTCTTTTATTATTGTCGACAGCATAAATGATTCTGCCAAGCTCAGTTACAGGAAAACGCACGCCTAAGACATATTTAAAAGAATAGTTCACCTCAAAATACAAATTTGATGGAAATGTACGTAGCATCAGGTCATCCAGGATGTACAGTTTGTTTCTTTAACAGAACAGATTTGGAGAAATATAGCATCACTTGCTCATCTAGTGAATGGGTGCCGTCAGAATGAGAGTCCTGGGGCAGTCGTGGCCTAATGGATAGACAGTCGGACCTATAACCCAAAGGTCGTTGGTGCGAGTCCCAGGTCTGGCAGGGATTGTGGGTGGAGTTAGTGAATAACCAGCGCTCTCTCCACCTTCATTACCACGACTGAGGTGAGACCCTTGAGCAACACACCGTTCCCCCAACTGCTCCCCGGGCGCCGCAACAATGGCTGCCCACTGCTCCGGGTGTGTGTTCACGGTGTGTGTGTACGTGGTTGATCACTTCTCACTACTGTGTGTGTGCCCTTGGATGGGTTAAATGCAGAGCACAAATTCCTAGTATGGAAAACCATACCTGGCCACTAGTCACGTCCTTTCCTTTCCTTTCCTTTCCTTTCCTTTCCTTTTACAAAACTGAGATATATACATGTACATCATTAATAGCTCAATAAATAAGCTTTCTATTGATACATGGTTTGTT
>JAUCMT010000001.1:5679481-5710913 GCA_032357475.1 Enteromius thamalakanensis
ATGGGTTAAATGCAGAGCACAAATTCCTAGTATGGGAAACCATACCTGGCCACTAGTCACGTCCTTTCCTTTCCTTTTTCAAACACCTGATAAAAACATCACAATTATCCATAACTAGTCCACTCGACTCCAATCCATCAAGTACCATCTTGTAAAAAAACCTGTCTAATAAACATATCTACTTGTAACCATCACTTAAAAATGTTAAAATTACTTACCAGTGATGTAATGTTAAATTTCTCCAAATCGGTTTGAATTAAAAAAAAAAAAACACTAAAAACTCATCTAGATCTCGGACAGCCTCAGGGTGAGTAAATTTGCTGCAAATTTTTATTTTTGGGTAAGCTATTCCTTTAAAGAAGATTTTAATGCCGCAGGGAGATTTCAAGCAAAAACAACTTACATTTTGATCTGTTAATCACAAATTTATCACCTGAATATATCAAACCATATGTGCAGTTTTGCTTTTTTTTGGAACTTGGCAGCTGCATTTACTTTTATTGTACAGAAAAGATCAAATGATGTAAAATCAGAGAGATTTTAAGTCTATTTTGGATTTGGATTATTTTGGGTGACTATTCCTTTAACCCAAACACAGCCCTCTCTTATCCCCTAAATGTTCCCCGTCTGTTTTCTCGTCCACCTTGGCAGTCTTCCACTTGAAAACACACAAACACTTTGGTTCGTCTCATGTATTGAATGGTCTGCGAGTCCCAGCCCCGGAGCACTTTGGAAATATTATTATACTTCTGTCTAAGGGCAACTCTGTCTGTGCCTCCATCTCTGCCACACACACAAAGTGAGACCCCGAGGCTGGTTCTGTGAAATTACTTGCATCTCAGAAACACCTCAGAGTGAACAAAAGCCTGTTTTTATCACCAGAATCTTTGTGCACAAATGTCCGTATCTAAAAAGATGCTTCTCAGACAGTACCTTTTTTGTATTTGATATACGAATTGCATATAATGTATATTCTAAACTTACAAGGGGGCCTCAATATGACTTATTTAAAAATGACCTAAAAATTAAAGCATTAAAATAATAAAACAACTAAAAATCTAGATATGTCTTATCAAAATATTTTCTATTTTATTTATATTTTAGGCTTTTAAAAGGCATGGAAAAGTTATTTAGTGTCATTTGCATTATGCGTAAAAATAACTTTAAGTTATATCAAGTAGTTAAAAAACGAAAAGGTCATGTGACTCAAACGTTGTATACAAATGAGGGCTGGCAAAACGTTCAGTACTTCTGTTTTAGGTTGATGCTGATGAAACTTTTATATATATATATATATATATATATATATATATATATTTCTGTCAACATCTCATATAACTCTGTACAAATCTAAAATGGTTTTGAAAGGCATTGTGACTGATTTGACATTTGTGAAAACACCATCTGTTCTGAAGTATATTTCGGAGCACATTCCACTTTTATTCTAATTTCTTATGCTTATCTTACATTATTCTCTGATTTGAGAATAGTTTTATAATCACAGAGACGGCTTCCTGTACACAAGCAGATGATGAGTCAGATTTGTCTCTTGTGGAGAGCAAAGACGAGCTTTGCTCTTTCATGCACAGACTTCAGTTACGCCGCGTCCCATAAAGTGGAGCGGCGCTTTATCGATCAAAACATCTTTTAATTTTGTAAAATATGAAATATAATTTTTTTTTTTGCTAAAATGGCTTTGTTTAGTTCCAGACCACTCAGCAATGTTCCATCTGACACAAACCTTTCCTCTTCAATCTGGGTTAGACCAGCTGGCCGAGACAAACACACACATGCGCTCACACACACTATGAAACTGTGAGCACTTATCAGAACGGACAGAAAATGCTAACTTTAGTTCAAGTTTTGCATTCCCCAGACACTCTCACTCTTCACTCTCTATCACTCCCTTTCCCTCTTCCTCTTCCTCGCCATTTCTCTCTCTTTTTCTTTTACCCTCTATCTCTCCTCCTTCATCTCCCGCAGGGTGTGCTGTCTGGGATGAGAGCTTTCACAGCAAGAACATTTTCTCTCTCTCTCTCTCCTCTCCTCTCACACACACACTCATACACATACACACACACACTCATACAGTCGCAGGACTCAACATGGACCTATGCACTATTTTGAATAATATATGTTGACCGCAGGAGCCGCTCAAGAGAATCATCCTGTCTTTAGTAGGGTAGTAAATTTAGCAAGTCTGATCTCATACGCTTTTGGGGTCACTGTACGATTCATGCTGACGTTCGGTTGGTGTCACCAGTTCACTGCAACTTTGAAATGAGAATGAAATAGAGATTAATCTTGAGTGCATTTTTAGTCTTGATAAAAAGCTTTCTGATTCAGAAAAGGCCGTAGGTGTGTATGGAGTGGAAGAGCAGAATATCTCAAGGAAAAAGTTGTGTTTGAGTCATAAATACAGAATATATATGGCACAGACTGAAGGCTGCTGACGATTTATAAGGGGTGATTCTAAGATTTCGTGACTCAGAATTATACTTTACAGTAACAGTTTTCACAAAAATATAAAAATCTGCCATATTCATCTATTCTCCCGTATGTAAAAAACATCTGTTTATACCAGTAAACAGCATAAAAAGATGATATGGTCATGTAAACTAGCTTGATAGTATGTGTTGAAGCATTTATCTAACCAGCTCAAACCAGCTTCCCTGCTTCAAGGCATACCTAACCAACATATGTTGGTTGTTTTAATAGAGTAACATTTTAATTAAATCTTTATGAGCATCTATGATTCCACAAAGAACCTTTAACATCCATGGAAAAATCTATTGCACAAGTGGGAAAGGATCTTAAAAATGTTCAAATGCTCTACACACTAAAGTCTTGAATACACACGCACAGATTTTTGCCATTATTTGCGGTCTGGATGAGTCAACGCTTGTTCCCGAAAGTAAGAGCCAGCCTGCAAATAAGGATGGGGCTGTCAGCGGTGACACGTTTTGCAGAAAATCACGCAGTATATGATTGACATAAAATCAGTTCCAATTTTAAAGGTTGTGTAGTATATTCCTGCCTTAAAGGAATAGTTCACAGAAAAACATGAAGATTTACTCAGAATTGACTCACCCTCAGGCCCCCCATGATGTAAATGATTTAGTTCATTCTTCGGAACACATTTGTATCACTTGCTCACCAATAGATCCTTTGCAGTGAATGGCTGCCATCAAAATGAGAGTTAAAAACTACTGACCAAACTACTGATAAAAACATCCACATCACTCCAGTTATTATCTTGTGAAGTGAAAAGGTGTTTAATTGCCAATTTGAGTCCATAATCCATAATAATGCTTCAGCCAGTGAAAAAGACCATCCCCTGTTATCATCATAGACATTTGTTTAGAACATTTTTTTAGATTGTATATGGTGCTTGATATGCGCATATTTCTCTTTTGATTCAGATGGGATGACATTTCACTGATATAGATTATGGACTTGTTTGAAGATAAAAACTTCTTAATGGATTTGTTTCTTACAGTACACAAGACATTAATTGATGGACAGGAGGGGTGTGGAATGCTTGTGGATGATTGTAATGTTTTTATTAGCAGAACTCTCATTCTGCTGGCACCCAATTACTGAACTGGGTCCATTGAGCAAATGATGTATTGCTAAATTTCTCCAAATCGGTTCCTATGATGAAACAAACTTATCTCAGATGACATAAGCGGGAGTAGATTTTCAGCAAATGTTTACTTTTGGGTGAACTAATGCTTTAAGAAAAAAGGTCCTTAAGAACTGTTCGGTGAAAGGTTCTCTGGGGAATTTAAATGGTTCTTCTAAGAGAGTGACATGAAGATTCTGTCTGTGCCTTTTTGAGCTGTTTTTGAGAAAAAAAACCATAGAGGTTTGAAATAACATGAGCATGAGTAAACATTGACACCATTTAAATTTTTGCGCGACCTTTCTCTTCAGTCTAATGAGGTTGGATGTTTTTAAGTTTAATGACTTGCAAGGGGAAGATTCGGTGTGAAACGACCTGTGAAATAAGATGTAGTTGTTTTCAATAAACATGAACGGTCTTATAATCACTGACTTTTAGGGTGCTGACAGCTAAATTCATTGCTGATTAGATGAAAGACAAGAGGGCTGAAGCCCCCCTAAATAGGCTCTTTAATTGCCTATGTGATGTATTATCAAACAAAGGCTCTTGTGCAAACTCAGGTGTCCTTATTAGAGCAGATATTCCCAGATTAGAAGTAATCACCAAAGGCGCACATATAAGGCTGTGCCAACCCTCATGATGTTTGATCTGTTTTAATCAAATTCAAATCCAAATGGCTGGAATTAGGAATTGAGATTCTGCAATAATTAGAGTGTACTCTGAAATACGAAGACAGGCCTGTGATTGTGCAGCACCAACATTTTCTATTCCTATTTCCCTATTAAGACTACCTGATGGACAGAATAAAACCAGCTGACACCGGGGGCTGCGGAAGAATTCGGAAAACAGAGGGGGGACACATCAAAAGCACGGATCTTTGAAAAGTAATGATTATCTCCCAAAAGCACTGACAACGAACATTCTCAGTTTCCAAAAGTGAGGGGGGACATGTCTCCTCTAGTTACAATGATCGCCTGGCTCCTGCCAAAGCCTGCAATCTGGAGGAAACAGGAAACACTCTGCTGCATTCGGAAGATTTCCCTCCTTAGATGTAGACGGAGCGCTGCATGAGTGATTTGCATATCTTTTTTGGCATTTTTGCTTTTCATTTGGTATGAATGGAAGAGATGGGAATGCTTTTGAAACAGGATTGTGAAATTCAGCCAAACAGCTGGTCCTGGTGAGATGCTGGTGAAACTCAGCATGAACCTTCTAGGAAAGGAAGACAACTTTTCAAATTATATTCTCAGTCGGCGCTGTGACGCAGCAGGATCTGCACGTGCTCGACGGAATACTGGTTTGAGTTTGCCCTGTGCCGAGTCCTCATCGAATTCCCACCGGCTCTCCCTTCACGCCGCTGTCTGCTCTCTTTGGTTCCTGCATATTGAAGGGGAGTAAAAAAACGGATCAATAACCTACAGGGATTGTGAAAATAAGGATTTAATGAAAAAAAAAAAAATCTTTCAAAATATAATTTAAAACATGGATGCTTAGAAATGCAGTCTCAATCTTTATATTGTTGGTTCTGTATCATGTTGGTCATTTATGTTTTTGAAAAACTTGCATAAATGGCATTTTCAGGAAGCTTTGCTTTAATGAAATTGCAAGTGGTGCATCTATGAATAGCCAAACAAAAAATAACATTTTACAAAGTATTTGTATATCATAAACTTTACCAAAAGCCAAATTATCTGTTCGACTCTATTTCTCGTCACAGGACAATAAAATGTATATTTGTGCTTCACACAAAATATCAAAATGCATGTTGAAAAAACAATTATTTTGAGATATATCGTCTGCACTGCAATTTTCTGTGAGTTTCAGTTGTTTGGATGCAAAATTCACTGTACATAAATGTGTGTTAAAGAGTGTGTACACATCCATAATAATAAAATCCACCCACTTTTTATTTAACCCTTATTTTAAAATCCCCTTTCTCAAATCAGGTTGTTCTGAGATTCCTGGCAGAATGATGTAATTCTGCACAGGCCCCTCCCACAATAATTGATTGACAAGATTGTCTTACCTTAGACCTGCCGTGAGTAATCTGTCATCTATCCGCCGGTGCACAGGAAGACAAGATGTCTCAGATTAAGCAATGAGGTGTTTTGTTGTTGGATGTAATAATGAATATAGCAGTCGTCATTTCCCAAAATCTGATTACTTTCACTTTTAAGGGAATGCACTGATCCCTGATCTGCCTAAATGCATCTATGTTCCAAGTAATCATTTGAGATCCAGCTTTATATACAGAAGAAATTAGTAAAAGCCTTTTTATGAATCTTTGTAAATCCCCTTTTCTATTAATGTGCTATATAGCCAGTTTCTTCTTTTGAAGTTTACAGTCTGCTCACCACAGCAGAAGAGAGCAGCAGAGCTCATTAGCATTTAAAGCAACATGAATTAGAACGGCTCAATGAAAACAGGGTAAAGGTGGTGTTTTTTTTACTACCATTGACAAATTTTAACCAAAGTATGTTATAGACTTTCATTAAAACCCAAAAGAAACATATCAACTTATGTAAAATGGACATCTGATGATCCATTTAAAATAATTCACACAGACTGTCTCGTCTTTTTATTAATTCTTAAATCTGGCATTTCATATACTAACCTTATTCATAAAACGAAAGTATGAATAAGAACTAATAGGAGTAATATTTCTAATGCTTCTTTCATAATGCAAGCTTTAGGGTTTAATGATACAATAAACTGGTAAATGGTAGATGGAGGAATGGATGGAAAAACCACAGAAAGTACTTTGCTAAACACACTGTGAAATACTAAACTAATGGCCAGTGCATTAGTATGTAGACTAATGGACAAGACACAAATGTACGTTTATGACGCTGCCTATGTGTCTCAAATAAGTGTAAGAGAACTTATGTGTGTACCTTTCATAAATGCATTCATGACGCCCTAGATGGAAGCGTGTAGGTTTGGGAATTTGTGTGTGTCTTACATAAATTTATAATTACATGTCAAAGTGTGTGTGTTCATGTATGTGCACGGGGAGCAGGGAGTCCATCATAAATATATGAATATACGACTAAAATGAGTGTGCATGGTATGATGAATTATGTACATAGTGGGTGTCAAAATGAATAAATATCACTCTGTTAGCACTTCATGACCTCTATGTGACTATTTGTCTCTGTGTGTGTGATAATAGGATGTTAGATTAGATTTTAAGAAGTCAAAAAAGAATCTCACAAGATGTTTTATTGTAGCCCGTTAAGTGAATGTGTGTGAACATTTGGCAGCTAGCGTGAGACTGAAAATAACATGAGCTGGCACTCATTACAGGGAGAGAACAGACAAAAAAAATTGATCAAATTAAATCAGCCATTATTCCCATTAAATTCTGTTAGCTTGTTGGAGACATGGCGCGGCGGGTAGTAAATGGCTTCTAATGCGCTGGTGATGCGTCGCTGAATCTAACTTATGTCACGCTTTGACCCTCTCTGCAACTTTTCAACAAAAGAGTGTTAAAAATTGAATTTTACAGTTGTATCATAATGGCGTAGCTTGGAGTCTAGTTGCTCTCACAACTGCCGCAACTGATCATTTCATTTCTATATACTAACTAGCGGCACAGATGCTGTTTTCTCAGAGTGCTAGGAATCCCAGCATGCACCGGGGCATGAATAAATAATACAGTTGCATTGTTTGACCGCTTGCCAGTTTTATGTGCATAGTTGCTGGGTTCTGTGTTAATGTCAGGCTGAGTTTGTTTCTTAATTAAAATGATCAGCTGATTGTTTTCCTTTTCGCTCTTCATGTACAAGTCTGCGTGTGGCATTTCAAGGTTTTGTTGAGTGTTGTTTGTTTCATGAATGCTCATGTGCCATTTCAATAATTTAAAACATCAAGTGCTTTCCTCTCCGTGTGCATTCATTCACAAGGACATTTTATGTTAAGTGAATGTTTAATGAAAATAATCAGGTAGATTACGTGAAAAAAGTTAAAGGGATAGTTCACCCGATGATGAAAGTTCTGTCGTCGTTTCCTCAAGTTGTTTCAAATCTGTATGAGTTTCTTTCTTTTGTTAAATATCTCTATCTAAATATCTTATTTTATGTTATGATAAAAAAGAAATTGATAAAGGTTTGGAACGACATGAGAGTGTAACATATTTTAGCTCATTAAAGGAAATATATATAAATAATTACTATTAATTATGATTAATTGCAATTATTTATATTAGCTGCCGTTAGTAACTGTAGCAGTTTTCATCAACTAATCTGTTCATTCAGCGAACACACAGTGTAATTAAGAAGGCATATTTTCTTGGTCACCTTCTTACAGTATCACTGCATTAGAGCATGTAGCAAAGGGCCAAAATCGTAAAGGGACATTAATTTGCAAGGCAGAATCAGAAACTCATGTAATTTGTGCAAAAGGTTCATTAACTCTACGTTAACTCACACACGTATGAATACACTCACACAAAGAGGAAAGTACAAAGAAGGATTAAGGGTAAACCATTAAGAAAGAGCTAGAATCTAAGTTATGAAAATAGGTTTGACCACCTGTAAAACCGTCAGTTCCATAACTAATACTAAACCTCTGTTTCATTTATTTATATGTACGATACTTGCATTGCCTCGTTGATGAGGGTTTAATGCTGTCTCAAAGTCCTGATGGTTCCAAGGTTTTGGTTTGGCAATCACGTCTTCCTGGTTCGAAGAGTTATGAAGTCCAAAAGATGTCCTGACTCTGGTGCTTGTTAGATGAAAGAAGGGCTGGGAGATAGATCTATTGCGATCCATGGATCTTGAGATACATGAAAAGTCAAGGCTCAGGCCTGGTGTAAAACTTAGGGGTTGCCTGGAGTTAAATCCTCATCTTAGTATCTCAAAGAATGGCAGCCTGTGCTGCAGTCTAGGCCCTCCTTCGATGCGTGTGCATCGGGCCCGTGGGCTTAGGAGACCAGATAGATTGTTTGGTTCCGGCATCCAGAAAAGTAGAAAGAGAGAGAGGTTCTGCTGTGTATGCTTTTAAAACCTGTTGAGGTCACACCTCCTGTGGGTCAACGGCCAATGGGGTGCTGATGCTTTGGAGGGAACTTTTTATGGTTCTTTGTTCCTA
Organism: Enteromius thamalakanensis; assembly: GCA_032357475.1. NCBI lineage: Eukaryota > Metazoa > Chordata > Actinopteri > Cypriniformes > Cyprinidae > Enteromius > Enteromius thamalakanensis. Next base: position 5,688,198 of record JAUCMT010000001.1, read on the forward strand.
AGCATGCTAATTTAGATATGTATGAGATTGGAGGCTGATACACGAATTAGAGGAGATTTTTAAAACACGGAATGTTGCAAAGATATCAACATATAGTCTAACATTCACTCACAATTAGATCATCTGAAAACAAGTCCTTAGGTACCAAACATGAAATGTGTTGACACTATGAGGTGAGCTATGCTAGTGATCTGTCGTAAACATGCATAACATTGTACCATACGCTAGGTAATATACAAGCACAATAACAATACACCCAACAATATACACATACAACCTGAAGGATATGTGTTCACGGAAAGGAAGTTTTCCTAATTAATTTAGGCAAAAGTCTATTGTCTTTGCCAAAAGGGAGGACTAGTCAGAGTTACTCTGTTCACATTCCTTTAAGCAATATACCGGTCTTATCAGTCGGTTGCCATGGAATCCAAGGCCTGGTTTGCCTTCCTTTGGTATAAGCCGCCCTTCGGGGAAGGTTACATGTAATAAATAGTTTGTACCTGATTGGTTCAAATGCTACAAGCGCAAGTAAATTAAACCAAATTAAACTATCCCTTTTATACATCTTTGTATAAGTTAAGCTTTTAAATATAAACTTATATAATCAGTTTTTTAATAATGGGAAGTAAAAATAGAAAATAAATAAATAGTATAGAAGAATGAAACCTCAAGCAACATGTTATTTTGTTCTATTTTTAATAAATAAGCCACTCCGTTTAAAGCAAATGATCTAGATATTTTACTACAGCATTTAATATTATTTTGAATGAGCTTTTATTATTATACTTACAGATAGTTTTTTTTTATTTTTGATTCATGTGTAAGAAATTGATTTTATTTAATACTTGTTTTATTTCAGTTATAATTTTTTATGGTTTCATTTCTAGGTACAATTATGTTCTCAAACAGGCAAAATATAAAAAAAAATCTATTGAATTTTATTTCAGTTTCAGTATTTCTTGTAACAAGAATGTTTTTATGATTGAACAATTTATGATTTATAATATCCATGTTTTTTTTAAGGTTTTGACTTATTTATTGTTTCCTTTAAGCTTTGAAGTATTTTATTTCATGGCCATGGCAACATTACTAATTTAGGTTTTGCATCTAAAATCTATATTCCCAAAAACAATTTTAGTTTTAGTTAACAATAACAACCCTGGACTCTGAACACAACACATTTTGACAAGTGCATGATTTATGCTACATTACTTTAAACCAAGAAAGTTCATTATGGCTCATTAATCCACTTCAGTCTGAACGAGCATCACGCTTCTGCCTATCGTAGATCAGTTTGAGTTCTACAATGGCTCCGTTGTTTGGGATTGGCAGCATTTGCTCTTCTGGTTAGCGACAGAAGAAGCCTGCTGGTCTCTACACCCTCTTCCAACTGCCGTCAAGTTGCATGCTACTCCCACGTATTCTCAGGCTTTTTGTTTTTTCTATCTGAATGTCTGCAAAACCCCAAAGTAATCCCAAACCCCTTAATATATGTTTAATGAGTTAGCAAGACTGAACAACCTCTAACTATAGTACAGTAATTGCCCACTGCCAATTAAAGGAGGACAGGCTCCCCTCGGGTCTGATTCCTCACTAGGTTTCTGCTCGTTGCGCTTCTCTATGGGAATCAGTCCTCCCACAGGTCGCTTAAAGGTACCCTACGGCATTCTCTGAGGGTTTCAGACCCAGCATTCTGTGAAGTTGCTCTCTGACAAGATCCATTTGAAGATGCATCGCAGTTGGAAGAAATTTAATAATGCATGCCCTGGAATTGTTGGAAACCATCAGTGTAAGCTGCTGTATAGGACCAGACATCCGGCTGTGAGTAGGTGAAAGATCTATGATGGAGATGGAAAGCTGCTCATCTGGCATAACAACGCTAACTAAAGGTGGCGTCCAACCGGCTGTCTCGGAACAACTCCATTTATGCTAGAGGATGTCAGACATCCAAAATGTTTTCTCACCCTGTTCTGTCTGAGGTGACTAAATGACTGCCTCTGACATTTCTGTCCATTTTCCTGCTGCACAGAGCATGCCAAAATGCGAACGGGAGCACGGCGTGAGCATAAACTCCTGTAATTCATGGAGTGACTTTATGCTGTGAATGTGGGTGATTATGTATTTGTCCCTTCGGGGCTGTTTAATGTTTGTGCGCAGCTTCAGCGAGAAGACCATTTACATTTAATAAACCGACTGCTCTGCCTCAACTTTATTTTATTAGTCATTTAAAGTAGGAAATATCCCATAAAAACACTCTGTGGATGACAAATGGTGGTCGTGATTTATGACTTTGTGTTTGTTGAAGAAATGGTTTAAATGAGATCACAGCATGACACAGTAACACTGACTCAGCATAGCAACCATGGTTCAACCAATGATGTGAATTTTGGGTGGTGCAGCTGTTTTCTGAGCAATGGCAGACAGGAAGAGTGTTAGGGAAATTTTTTGGAAAACAGTCATTAGGTTTGCTGTTCTTCTTTGTGATGAAATACGTCAAAGAGGTTTACACACCACTCTGAAAAATGATGCAACACAAAACGAAATGTGATTGGTTGCTTTAATTGTCAGTCATTTGGCCTCTGGGGCACACCTTGGACATTCAAAGCAGCCAAAGTGATGTAAAAATGTAAGCTTACATGTATTCCACTCAAAGTACTGTACTTATTATTGTGATGTTAAATAAAGCATAAAAAAACAAACATATTCAGCTCTCATGTTTGCAGTTTCTATGACTGTACAACTGCTCCGTAAGCTGAACAAGATGAGAACACATCTTTATAATTTCTTGGGTCAAGAAAGAGACGAAATAGGATAGATTTCCTCCTCTCCTACAGTGATACACTTGCTCTTGCTGGATCTGCTTAAATACGTAATAAGGATGCTTTCCTCACACATGCATAGTTCAGTAAACTCCAGATTTTTGCCTAGTACATTGATTTCCTCCAGTATGAAAACACTTTTACCTGCATTAAAAAAAACTGAATTTATTTGAAATAAAAATGTTAATTTTGTCAGTTTAATAAATTAAATAATGTATTGAATAACAATTTCTTGCAATTGAGTGAGAATAAAGAGTCAAGACACTTACAAAACAACAATTTGTTGGTATCTCACGGTCGCAAACACTCATAAAAACAACAACACAACAATAGAAAGATAAAAAGTTAAAGTCGGCATAAAACGGTTGAGATTGCCCTTTTTTTCTTAGCGTGATATATATCTGAGTGAAACGGCTTCTGAAATGGGAAAAAATGTAGGGCGGGTCTTGATGTCGTCCTTCGGTAACTGATTATAGTTGGAAGATAGGAGTTTCTTAGTGAGGAGGCAGAGAGACAGACACCCATAGTCATGTGCTCGCGCCATTGCTCGTGACCGGAAGAGGAGTCGTTTAGAGGGAGAGGGGAGGTTTACGTTTTTGATTAAAGATTATGAGGGCACATGCATTTAAAAAAAATAATGAAGTGCACGGATAAGTTATTTATAATAAACACTGCAGTATTCCATTAAAAAACAAGGCTTGTCAATTTTGATTTCATGTCGACTTTAAAAGATACTAAATAAAACAGCATAGTAGAAAAGCAACAGACTGTTTATAGTGTGCACTGTAATTATATCATTTATAAGTGGAAACCAATTTAGGAAGCGTTCAATTGTTGAGCTCTAGCAAAAAAAAAGAAGCTATTTTTCAGTCGTTTTGAAGAACGAGAGTAAATTGTTCTGTATGTGCTACCAGAGGGAAGAAGATCAAAGAGGTAGTGTGCAGGGTGAGTGGGATCTCTGTAATTTTAAAGGTTCTGCTCCAACATCGGAACAAATTAATGTATATGAATGATGTGTACCAGGATGTGATGCAATATGTCAGTACACTCTCCACTGCACATCGATAAAACTTCACAAGAAGTTTCTATATAAATAAATAAATGAATAAAATCTTACTGACCCCAAAGTTTTGAAAGGTATACGTTTTAACAATATCTAATGAGTTTGAAAAGCTCTGCAAACACTGCCCAGTAGACATATATGGCAAGCCACTTTAAAGAAACATGCCACAAAAAAAAAAAAAAAAGGCTAATTTTCAAACTTCCCTAGTTAAACAGTTAAGTTTTACCGTTTTCAAATCCATTCACCCGATCTCTATGTCTGGTAGCACTTTTAGCTGTAGTTTGGCATAGATCATTGAATCTGATTAGACCGTTAGCATCTCCCTCAAAATGACCAGAGTTTCAAACTTGACACTTCTGTAGTTACATCGTGTACAAAGACTGATGGAAAATGAAAGTTTTTCTACCGATCAAATCAGATTCAGTGATCTATGCTACCAGACCCGGAGACTGGATGGATGGATTTGAAAACTGAAACTCAACTGTTTGACTCTAGGGTAGTTGGAAATGAGCCTATTTTCAAAAAAAGAATTGAGTTCCTTTAACATTTAATACTTAAAAATGACCAGTATCTTTTTAAATTCTACTACAGCTTTTTTTAGCGCTTTTTCTTGTTCTTCAAATGAGTACCATGGTTTTGCTTGGAAATAGCATTGATTATGAGTAACAACGCGGTGATTACTCCAGTGCAACCACACACACAGAAAAAACTGTCGCACTCTGTAGTCCTGAGGTATCAAATGAATAATTAACACTAATAAAAAGAACTAGTATCTAAGGAATAAAACTAGATACACAAATAATAAGCTAGTATTGCTAAAAACAAAAAAATCCTTGTATGAAGATAAATACTATTATGGTTTAAGGATTAAATGTTAAAAAAGCTTGCCATAAATTACTAAAGTACCAATGCAATTCTTAGAAGTCTTCATGAAACTGCTTAGGAAAGCAGTTTCTTGAAATTATAAACCTGTGCCCATGCATATACATATAAACACACATACTCACTGTAAGGTCAACACCTTCCGAACCAGCAAAAAACGTGCTGGACAACTATAGCAGTTTGGCAGCTTAAGTTAATAGTGTGTGTGTGCTCTTTTCTTGGGTCTGTCGTCAGGTTGCCCTACTTAAGAATGTGTGTGTTTATTGGCTAACATCACAGGCAGACTGGAAACTTTGGTCCATCTGTTACTAAAATGTGTTCTCTCCACAATTAGGTCTAATGGAGACTCCCTGGAAGAGAAGTTCTAAGTGCCGACCTAGTCCCCAGCCTATTAAAGTCTGCTATAACACACACACACACATACCAGCAGAGGTAATTAACTGTGACCAGAGCTTCACACTCTTCAAATTACTGATGGACCTTTAGTCCATCCTGTGCCGGAGAAGTAGATCCACTCACCGTAGGTAAGTCTAGTAAGCGAACTAAAAGTAAAAAATATTCAAGAGTTAGATATCCGCCCCCCTGGAGAGCAATTAGTGAGACTTATAAGGTATTTTAAGAAGAAATCACAGGGTGGGTATTTGAAAAGGATATAATCTGGATCAAAAGTGAATTACTTGACTGGATATTTCCAATTTACAGTGACATTTGAGTTAGAAAGTTACTTTTTCGCTTCCCACACACAGGAGCCTTAGTGCTTAGAGAAGCAACTTTGGCCTGTTTTTCATGGAAATATAATCCAATTAGTACCCAGTTATCATTTTAATGGGTTTAATTGAATCAGTGTTAAAGCATTGAATCAGTGTGTTAAAAACTAAAAATTACATTTTCTTAAAAAATCATGGAGAATTTCCCTTTGTACAGGCATTTTATTATTATTTTTAAGCAACAATGTTTTGTGGTGCCTAAACTGTCCTTCAATCCTGTAACATTTGACCCCAAAAATGTTTGAATGTAACAGTGACTACACAAACAGGAAGACACAGAAGAATCTCGTCTCTAATTGGTTCCCCTTTTTTTGGGAACAGAGATGCTCTAAAACCGCAGCATGGCCAGACTAACTTTGCTCGCGAAAAGAATGTAGCGTCAAAAACAAAACTGTCATTTACATTTAAAACTTTACTTTCTTCTGTGGAACATAAAATAAGCCATTTTTTACAGGTTTGGAACAACAAATGACAGAGTTTTAATATAAGTTTGAACTGTCCTCTATAATGACTGAAAAAGACAATAATTTAAATCTGAATTTCTCAAGGTATGATGATGCCCCAGTGTCTATGTTTCTGTTCTGGCCCTGTTATTTCAGGCTCAAGTTGCAAAAATAGGATTTCTTGCAAATTCAGCAATAACCTTTTCAAATGAAACTGATCTTCAGGGCACAAATGGCAGAGTTGCCTGAGAACGACCCATTTTGCAGTCTTGTGACTGATAGGTACTATGCATGAAGCTGTCAGGATGTCATGTATCATTAGGTTTGAAACCTGGAGGCTTGGAAACAATCAAACATACGTTGTCAGCCATCAAACAACAGCTTTTGTCCCAATGACCCAATATTTTTTTTTACTGAGATGTTCTTTGTGCCTGTTGTTTCTGAAGTTTTGCTCCACGGGTAGTCAGGATGTCAGGATGACATCATCGCTGCAGCCCACACTCTGACAAGTCAACACTCAAGAGATACATATTAAATGTTAAGATATCGCATTAAAAAATAAATATATTACACTCGTCATGAATTTAACATGTAGGGGGCCACCTGCGTAATGTTCTAGACTTTCCACTGTCTTGTAATTCCCATCCACATTATTCTCTCTCTCTCATACACACACACACACACACATTTATGAGGGGAAACTAGGTCTTTGCCTCTACTGACAGCTACATGAACAGGCAATGTTGCTTCTTTATCCCTGAAAGGCATAAAAGAGCAACAGTAATGAAGTGTAAAAATTCTTTCAATTTTAACAACTCTACAAATACTAGTAGCTCATTAATTTTCCTCCTTATCCAAAACACGTCTAAAACAAATGCCCGTGCATACTTTTTTTGGTTTTGTTTTGTTGGTAAAACCGTTTTAAAACTAAACGCAACAGTAAATGCAAAAATTTAAAATGTACACACCCACAGGCCATTCAAGATGGTTTCTTGACAGGTTTTGGAGAAACTTGCTCACCTTTGGATCCTTGCAGTGAATGGGTGCCGTCAGATTGAGAGTCCAAACAGTTGATATAAACATTACAATAACCTATAAAACCCACAACTGTGGAGTGAAAACTACATCTATCCATAATAATTGCTTTCCCCATGACGAATTTTTCTTGTCTGTATCCGGAGAGAAATATGCACAGATCGAAATGGTCCAAAACAGTTCTAAACAAATAGCATTTTCATTTGATGTAAGAGGACCACAAGATTTCAAATTTGACCTTTCAATTTCAGCAAATGTTATTATAGATTATAGACTTGCATTTTGGCCAGAAGCAATGGTTTGAAATTAAGATCCCTTAGTATTATTACAATAGACTGAAAACCACACAAAATACCACATAATTTCAATCTTAAAGGGGTCATATAATGCCAATTTTTCACAAGCTGATATGGTTCTTTAGGGCAGGGCTGTCTAAACTCGGCCCTAGAGAGCCGGTGTCCGGCAGAGTTTAGCTCCACACTCCTGCTTGGAAATTTCTAAAATGCCTAGTGAGAGCTTGATTAGCTGCTTCAGGTGTGTTTAATTAGGGTTGGAGCTTGCAGGACACTGGCCCTCCAGGACAGAGTGGGACAGCCCTGCTTTAGAGTCTTAATGAAAAGTCTGCAATCAAGTTTGTTTAAAATTTCTCAATGATAGTGTAAAAAAACACCCATTTTACCCTGTCAAAAACAGCTCTTTTCAAAACACTGTTCTGTGTACTTCCCCTTTAAATCTTCATGAGCTCAGCCGACACCGCCCCTCTTTTCTGAGGTGCTTTCAGAGGATGTTTGTTTAGCCATATTCATAGTCCTAGATGTTACATTTATAGTGAAGCTTGCTAATTAGCACATTAATAAGAAAGGCAATTTGCAAATATTCATTAAAAGACATTATACTCAATGCTTCTGTAGGTGAGGCTGGATCATGAATGATTTGCCCGAACAGATTCAGGATTTAGCTAACGTTAATCCTTCAGCCCCTCAGATGTCAGGAGTCTTGCTTGTCTCTGCATCTCGGACTGATGACGGCTCACTCAGGGCGGGTCTGAGGTAAGACACTAGTCCAGTCTGTGTGACACGCTGCTGTCAATCAACAATCACGGGAGGGGCCTCGCACGGTTACAAAAAAAAAAAAACACTGGGTGGATTTTTATCATTATCAGGGTGGTTGTGTACACCAACTGCCAACATACTTTTCATTTCAAACAACTTGTAAAAGTACATCTGGCATTATGTAGTGCTCAGAAGATCACTTTTGTGCACAATTTGGGTTTGTTCACCCAAAAATGTACTCACCCTCAAGATATTTCTATGTGTGTATGACTTTCAGGATTCAGAATTATATTACAAATCTATCATTGCAGTCGGTGAGTGTTTCTGTTCAACAGTTCTAAACATGTCAAATAAAGCACATACATCCAGAATAAAATGTGCCTCACCACTTCGGGGTATTAATAAAGGCCTCCTGTCTTTTTGTTAGAAAAATATATTTAAAACGTAAATGAAACACTATATATTTTTTAAATAATATGTACATTTTAAACAAGATTTTATTAAGGCAGTTATTTATTTTTGTGATATTTACTGAATTTTTGTGATTTTTTTTTGTGTGTGAAAAATCTGTGAACAGCAGAAGATCTTGCCCATATGTGCTTGCTGAACATTTAACAGCTTCTATTCTTCTGGGAAGGCTAACCACAAGATGTTGGAACATAGCTGCAGGGATTTGCTCCCATTCAGACATGAGCATCAGTGAGGTCAGATACTGATGTTGGGTGATGGTGTCTGGCACACAGCCAAATTTATCCCAAAAGAGTTCTGTAGGATTCAGTTGTGGACGTGTTCTTCCACACCAGACTCAGTAAAACGCTTTGAGCATTATCATGTTGAAACAGAGAAGTACCCCATTCTGCTGAAAAAGGAGATTCCTTGGCTGCACACTTGATTTTATGCACCTGTTAATACCATGTGCAGCTGAACTATATAAACCTGTTCATTAACAGGACTGTCACATACTTTTAGCCATGCAGTGTGTTTATAAGATACACTTCAGGCTTAACGTTCGAATATTCATCCATTTATGTCAATTGCATTCCACAGAGTATTACTGTTTTATTGTATCGAAATGAAATTTCTTCACGTTCTGCTTGACGGCGTGTCTAATGACGCTATATTTAATCCAAACATTTTGACTTCTGGCTCCAACTGGGAACTCACCTAAAATAACACTAATTTGCATGTGCATTTGCATAAACAGTTCCCGTTTGGTGTTTTTGAACGCATAATTAGAGTCATAACTTTGCTTTATATGTGTGGTCTCTTTCCCAAGTGACTTTATGAATGAACGTATTCTCATAGACTGGCACTCTCTGGGCACATAAAAGTATTTGTAAGCATACACACCCTCCCTCCCTACCTCACACACACACACAGAAGCATATGGGTTCATATGCAAAATATTGGGTTTAATACCGTTTTCTTGATTAGTTTTAAAATGCTTTCAAAGTTAATATGAATTAACTTGCACTGCATATGAAGCTTATATACATAACGTACTATGATGGGATTCTTAATGCACTATAATTCACTAATTATGCTATTATTCACCTTAATGTATGCCAAATACATAAATACACTATAGATCAGAGTCATGTGTTATGATAAATGCACCTTTTCATTGTAATGCTTTATATGGCATCTTAATTAAATGTATATATGTATGTATGTATGTATGTATATATATATATTCGCTTCTGTTTTTACTCCTAATTTGTCCGTGTCCTTTTCCTTCCGCTTGATTGTGGAGATATACAAGACCTGGCATGGACTTGTCCCATTTTACCACAATGCATTAGAATGAAAATAAAGGGCTCTAATGGGCACAACATGCGACGCACTGATAAGTACAGTAGCTAAGGGAACAGCTGTTTAGCATTACAGCTGTTATTAAGCCTTTTTTTCAGCACAACTGGAATATGTCAATGTTTAAGGTGCATTGATCATTTTAAGAATATGGCTGATCCAGATGAACAGTAGTTATGTTACGTTATTTCTGTACTAAATTTCCTGTATCTGAATAAGTAAAAAAAAAAAAAAAAAAATCATACATTACAAATGAATTCATGAAATAATGTATTGTATAACCATTTTCATAAGGTACATTATAATGTTGCCATTCCTAAATTTATTTGTAATATATAAAACTGCTTATTTTAGTGTTATATTGTAATTTTGACAAAGTAGTACAGAACTGTAATATAAATATTGATAAAACATTTTATACAATTAAGTTATGTAACAAAATGTATTATTGAACTATTTTTTTGTAAATGTATAATTACGTTTTTTGCACTTTTAAATGTAACTATAGGAGAAATGCACATTAAATTATTATGTCAAATTATTGTACAATGTACATCAGGAATTATTTTATCCATCAGGCGTTTAATATATTGTGCATCTCTACACACACACGTGTGCAATGCTCCCCTGCTCGCCGAACGTCATCCTGTTCCTCCCTCCCTCGCCTCCAACTATTATCTTCCTCTGTATTTTTAGTATTGGAGAGTAGGCGTCGCGCCCTTATGAATTTTCATGGGTTCTTCTATGTGTAGGCAGAGCGCGCTCTTCTGGCAAAAGCTCAGAAATACTCGCTCACAAACATACACTCATTCTTTCGAAACTGCAACCTAGAAGAAAACTCATCAGCATCATCTCCGCTCCTCCCGTGTGGCACACACACACACACACACACACGTATACACCCACACGAGCGAAATACAGTACACACCTAACACTACATGAACATTCAATGTCTCACAGTAGATTAAGCCAATGAGAAATGACTTACATCTAAAAATGGATAGATCTGGGTCTCTCACTTTCCTTGCGAGCCCCCACACAGACCTTGCGAGGAAAAAATCCCTCGACTTCCGTGTTAATGACATGATAATACAATGTTAACCGGGTTTTACGACAGGCGTGCTTCTGAGAGTTATTTGAAGTCGCTGACCTCTCCATTTAAGCTCAAACGAACGTGTGCTCACACGCTCGCAGCCGTGCGGCGAAACGCACACGCGTGATTACACGCAGACTGAACTTCTGCAGTACTTACTGACAGCAATCCACCGTATAAAGTCTGTGTGAGTGTAAATACTAATGAGTGAGCATATTATAGCCCTTCTTCTGCTGGAGGGAACGGCGCATATGTCCACATTAGGGCCTTAATTATGCTAATTCTTCAAAGTTGATTCATTTAACTGTGTCCTTTTATTTTTTTGACATGTGCTTGTATGCGTGTGAGTAATTATCTCCAGCTCCCCTCTCTTTCTCTGATAGACATCAATGTAAACATGTCAGAGCCTGTGTGCAGTTTGACTGCAGGCTATGTAGTTGTGCATATGGATCATGTTGCGATTAATTAGATTAGGAAGATCTGACTGCAGATTAATGCCTGTGTATTCGAGGCTGTTTGTTCGAAGCAGAATAAACGATGAAAACTCCTTTGATACACTCATTGGCCCTTCGCACTGACTCCTCTCAGTCTTACCACAATACATCTGGACCTTTTAGTGCCCAGTGATGAGTAAAAGTAATGCTTTCACCCGTGTGCATCACTAAACACACTATGACACATGCATACAGACTGAGAGAGACGCGGACTCCAGATTTCCAGAGTGGGAATGCATGGAGGCGTTTGGTCCTTGATATGCATTAAAACATAACAGATATTATAAATATAACTGTTAAAAGTGTAATTAATAAATAAAACAGATAGAGAGAGAGAAGGAATGAAAACATGAAAATTACAGAACAGGCAAAAGAGCAACAGAAAAATAAAATAAAATAACAAATAAAATAAAATAGATAAGGGTTTAAGTATCCAGCAAAAATATAATTAATTAAAATTAAATTATAAATGTTTTATCAATCTAATGTTTGATGAAATATATAAAAAAAACATAAATAGCAGATTTAAAAGAAAAGTAGATTAAAATTATATATACGCACATATAGCCTTGGAAGCTACCTGAACTGAGTTTAAAACGAAGAACTAAAAATTTACTAAATTTAGTAAATAAAATATATTTAAGCGAACAAAAAAAACCCTAATGAAAAACGACAAAAATCTAAGCTAAAATGAAAGTTGAAGGAAACAAATATCAATAAATACTATAATGATATAAAAATACACTGCTATAAATAATAGAACAAACCCAGCTTTCACATATTAATATAATAGCAGAAGCAGAATTGCTAAAGTGGAATAAATTAAACAAAAATAAATAATAATAAAAAATAATAATAGCTTTAACTGTAATTACATGCATATAAGTCTGGCATATTAATGGACTTTTTGCCTATTTCATTAGCACTGTAACATTCTTTGTATCATTAGTTATATGGTCTGGAACCATATAATGCTGTAGCATGGCCTAAAGCGTGCTAAATGACAACCCAAGTCATTATAAAGTCATCTAAATTATAGCATTGAAAATCAAACAGTTCTGTAGTGCACTTACAATCTCCCATTGAGGTTCTCTTATGAAGTGCATTCCCTGCCATTAAAGTGCTCTCAAGAAATAGTAGGTCACATCTGGTGGAAATCTGTAAAGCATGCAAAGCGGTCTTTTAAGCCTCTATGAACAAAACAGTGATGGAGAAATAAAAATAGAAATTATCGTTATCCTTTATTTCAGACCAGAGGGTCTCAATGGATACAGAAATCTATGATAAAACATGCATGGACATTATGAAATACCATTATGGAGAAAAGCATTAAGAAACAATTGAAAATGTATTATATGTCTTTATATGATACAATTCAGCAAGAAAATGTTAAAGTATAATTTTCTAAAAATTTTATAAACATTGAGAAGAATATTTTATTATTGAATTTTCTAACATTATGCATAATATTTCTAAAATAGTTTTAAATCAAAATTAAAAAGGTTTTAAATCAGTTCAGTTCTCTATGATATTGCAAAAGAAATCATTGTCAGGGCAAATTATTATTATTATTTTTTTTAAATCCCAGAAAATGTAAAGCCAAAGTGTGTAATTTCTACACCACCAAATGATGATCATTAAAATTATTTTTGTCAAACTGGTTTTCAGAACACTCCAACCATCTATTGGTTGGATAAGCGGCCATTGGTTGGGCCAGTGTTGTGGTGTTGGGCTGGTTCTGATGCCCAAACATATGAAGTTACACACTTTAGTGATATTAATCTGAATGAATAATCAGATACATTGCCTACTAAGACACTTACCCAATAATCACACAAACTCCTAACACATATCTCGGAGAACAGTGAACATAAACAGCATTTGTGTATTCCCAGTGTACACGCGCACACACAGACACACAGGTCTATTCTCAGGACATCAGCTTACTAGTACTATATAGTCTACCTTGCACAAATACTCATCTGTGCTAATGCAATGACTGATATTTATATATACAGTATCTACTGGTCACAAGTTTGGACTAATTAAACGTTTTATAATCTTTTTGAAATAAGCCTCCCATGCTCATCAAGGCTGCATTTATTAGAATACATTAGAATGACTTCTGAGGGATCATATGACACTAAAGAAGAAATGACTGTTGAAAATTCAGCTTCGCCCTCATAGGGCTAAATTACACTTTAAAGTAGAAAATGTCCTTTAAAATTGTTGTATTTCACAGTATTACTATTTTTAATGAAAGAAATGCAGCTTTGGTGTTCTTACAAAACAATATAAAAACCTAGTGTTAAATTAAAAAATGAAATGAACATTTTTGTGCAGGAATTGGTTGTGCAGCTATTCCTTTCAAGACTTTCAAAATGCTGATTAAGTGAATATTATAAGGGTAGTTCACCCCAAAATGACAATTTGGTCATTGTTCCAAAGTTGTATGATTTTCTTTCTTCTGTTGATACAAGCCATACGAAACAAACGTACAGGTTTTGGAATAACGCAAAGATGAGTTAATGATAACAATAAATAAATTGGGGTGAACTATCCCTTTAAACACATAAATAGTAGTTTTGCTGAAATGAATCTTCTCTGAGCCAATTGCAGTGCCACGAGATGCCACATTTGTCAGGGTCTTTTGGCAACTACAAATTACAGGGAGGAAAAAAAAAGAAGAATAAAATCCAATGCAAAGTTGTTTTGAAAGATCTGCCAGAAACCCATCACATAGCTGTTCTCAACACCATTATGTTTCATTTAAAAGGAATGGGCTATTTCATATGTTTCCCTGTAACAGCATGACCAGGCGTATGACAGGCAAATACTGTTGATACAGAAAAAAAGCTGCATGTTGACAACATTAAATATAAGTTATAGACTTTACTGATACTACCTATACATTAGCCTTTTTAAAATACAGAAACATGGAGAGAGGTTCCCTACACTTGTGCTATGGACATTTTTCTTTGGAGAGCTGAAAATAGCTTTTTAAAATTACTGTTGCAAAATGCTAGCAATTATTGCTTTCTGCATGGATATGCACCACACAAGAAAATTGTGTTTGTGAGAAGACTAGAAGATTGTTCAGTTGTTACTCAAAATGTGGTAATGAAATCAGCAATTTTCCACTGATTATAAGTTAGCTGATTAACTTAACAAAATGCAGCTGTTTTCTACAATTAGGTCAGAGAAAAACAAATCAGATTTACACATCAAGACAATTACATATGCACCCTAATTTTATAAAGCAAACATTTGGCCAAAATGTGTGAAAAACTACCTGATTAAAGCTTCACTACCAGAAGACTACTCATCTGTCAGTTTGATTTTTGATTTAGCATAGAGAGATTTCACCTAAAAGGATGAAACATAATGTTACTGGTCATATCAAAATAATCTAAATAATCCCAAGTGATACTACAAGTACAGTTACAACATCTGAAGTGAATCAAAACCTTGCATCGAAGTTGAAACCAAGTTTAAACCAAAATGTGTTCTTGTCTTTGGGCAGCTTTAAAGTTGACTACTGTATTTCATGGGAAACTTATTAAAAAAATAAATAAATAGAAGCAGTTATATCTCACCATTTGCCTTTGAATTTCCTATTACATGTTCTTCTGCAGAACATAAATGACTTGCTGTATGCTAAACAACCTGATGGGAAAAAAATAAATAGCTTTTAAATGTTACTTATACATGGAAATGGTTACATTACAAAACACAAATAGCAAGACAAAAATAATAATACGTTGCACTTATTTGGCTACTGTGTCTTTTTTCAACCTATAAATGACTATACTTACGGTAACCACAAATTGTGTATTTTTAACACGAGGAATTCTTCAATTTTGATGTCAAATTCAGATCCTAATTGGGCACCAATTGCAGAAATAGAGCCTAATGTTTGTGAGAAATGAGAGTAGACATTAGCATAATTTAACATTATTACACTATTTTAATTTAATGAATTCTAGCAGGGGATCAAGCAAGTGTAAATTGGTCTAAATTTGCATAATGAAAGGGATGGTAAAATGACGTAAAACAGATCAATGTGCAAATAGATTTATTCAAAATCTACCTGGAAATACAAACGCATAACGGCTGTGTAAACCACTACAATCTAATCACAACCCATCTACTCTGGACATGGAAATATCCAACCGTGTCTAGGATCTAGTTGTTGTTGTTGTTGTCTACATTCAAGTGGTATGTTGATGCACACAGAAATGGCCTTTTCCATGGAGGCTGGTATGAAATCCGAAATATGAATATGCTAGTATTTCATAGACATTAATGAGGCTAAAAAACAACCAGCTTATTTGAATATTTCTTGAGAGTGTAAACACAAGGCGGCCTGTCCGGAAATGGAAATGGTTCGAGGCAGACGTGTAGCATCTGACAGACTGACCTTAAGAAAAATGCTTTTCTTTTCTAAAGCCACAATATATTATTTATTATTTTTAAACCGTGTTCGTGTGGCGAGTCTGAAAGCCAGTATATACCCTGAAAGGTTAACCTCCTCACTTCGCATTTACTGAAAACACAGCAAAGAAAGGTGATCCCAGTTAGCATTTGGTCATACAACAGTTTTATGTTTGTATTCAAATGAGAATCAAAATCACATCTGAGATAAATCCATATTTTCACATTCACTGTAAACATATACTCCCATTCACATCAAAATCAAAAAGAACAATTCTAAAAGTTTGACCATAGAGAAGATTAACATGCTGTTATCTTTTTTTTCTTTTAAATATATATACGCAATTAAATCACATTAATAAATTAATTCCACATGTATAACAATTCTTAAAATGAAAGGAACTAATAATAAAACATATTAAAACTAGGAAATTTTAATAAATATAATATTGCAACCTGATATTGTGCATATCGCTGGAACGACCATTAGAATTCAAAACAACCAAAAATGTTTGTGAATATGAATGTGTGGTTGGATTCTACAGGAAGTCATGTGTTTGTGTGTTCGAGGCAAACAGGAACTTTTTATATCTCGGTGGTTCTGTATTGACATCATTAGTTGGTGTGGGCTTTTACATTTACTACGCCTTCTCGGAGTCCCTTACGACCACAAAAAAGACAGTATACCTCTTTTCCCTGCATTTCCTCACTATAACACAATAAATACACTTGGCACACCTTTTTCAAATATTTGGCAGTGTAGAAAACTGTAAAAATTGACTATCACTTTTTTCAATATTCTAGACAACTATAGAAATATGCTCAAAATGATAAAATTTAGATGAATAAACAATTACACTTACTACACTGTTGTGCTGTGAGCAGAGGAGTGTCTTCCTGCGTTTGCGCTCTGCATGCAGGCAAGGTAAGGACGGATTCAAGGGTGGGGAGGGTCAAAATACTTTTTCCACTTGGTGTCCTCAGAGACACGAACGAGTCGCAGGCCTTGTGTGCATCGAGTTTTTCTTCTCTGAAATCCTTTAATGTATTTGATTTCAGAGATTACACCCGAGACCAATCATACAGGTAGTGCATTTTGTCACAGTTCAGACTGGAATGGAAATCTAATCTTTGAACTCTGAGCAGTCTTTGTGGACCGTGCTTCAGTGCAGCTTTTACATCGAAATGCATTCGTACGTGCATTTATAAGCCGTTCAAACAGTGTAACAGATGTTCTGCTGCCTTTCCAAATACTCAATCAGGTTTGGATCTGCCAAGCGATTATTTATTTCAGAGCATGAGATTGTGTGCAAGTGCACACCTCTCATTATTTATGCTAATTACATTGCACTTGGTACTCAGGTTTTTTTCTTTTTGGTCAAACGAGATTCTAGTTTATTCCTAACGCTGTCCTTTCAGTAGTTTGCGATCGTTTGTGCCTCTCGCATGTGCGTGTGTGTTTTTGTGTGTGTAAAAGTGCAGAATGTGGGTATTCACTCATGTTTTTATTTACTAAATTTTTTGGTTGCTCGTGTTGCGTGAAAAAGGAAACTCTTTGGAGCTGCCCCTGTACTTCCAAGCAGCTTTTGCTGCTCTTCCTTTGCTCGAAGGCGCGAGAGCGTCCTGCCCACCATTTTTGATGTTTTCTGGAAGACACAGAGCTGCCGCTCAACTAGAGGGGAGGACCTGATGTAAAGTTGAACTCAGACTTCTGTTCAGACAGATAAGTCCAAGAAGGAAAATAAAATATATTCCAGACTTGCTGTCAAAAAGCTTTACAATCCTGCCAAAAGTTCCACAGTTAAGCCATATCCTGGTGGAAATATCCATGCATGTCTCTTTATAGTCTTTCAGACCACGTTGCAGTCTCTCCATCAGACATCCGACTCGATGCTCGGCATCCTTTTGTAGACACGCCGAGCTCCCCCAGCACTCAATGCCCTGGGGGCGGTGTATGTGCCGACTGGGGGAGGGGCTACATAAGGCATGACATGCTCGGAGTAATAGATGTCAGGGGTCGGCATCCCCATGCCGAGCACATTGCCATCGGCCTGGCCTAATGTGAGCGGCACAAGCTGCTTGTAAATGTCCGTGGAGCTGCGGCCGTGAGCTAAACGCTGGTCGTCGCGTAGCGTCTGGAGGAATGGGTTTTCCGTTGGGCGTGCCGGATACATCGACTTGCTGCGACGGCCGATCCCGAGTCCGCTGACACCCACTCCTGCGAGCGTGTGGTTTAGGTGGACCGGCTGGTTTTTCAGGGGCTTGTCTGGGATCAGAGTCGCAGAGGGAATGTTGGCATATGGCGTGTTGTCCTGCAGACTCACCCGCCGTGAGGAGTTCTTCTGGGGCAGGTTCTCATACGAGTGCTGCCGGATGATTACGCCCTCATTCTGGTAGTGACTAATAAGACCATCGCCCTCTTGGTCACTCTGGGGAAGATAGGCTGTGAAGGAAGCATCAGGCTGAGGGAGAAAAGGAGAGAAAGCCCTGTCAACACTTCCGCCACTAATGCCCCGTCCATCTGGATGGAGGAAGTGATCCTCGCTGATGTCATACAGGTTTGCGGAGTGCAGACAGGCATCACAGCGATACTGAGGAGACCGTACAGTATAAAGGCCAGAGTAACTGGACACTTTCGACAGGCAGCTACGGCAGTGTGTCTGTCGTGGATCCTGAGTAGAACCAGACCCGCCGGCGATGGTCCCCACACCACCAGGCTTTCCGTATGTGTTGTATTTCTTATCCTTGGCAACAGCGGTTTGCATCACGTCTGGTTCATGGGCCTGGGAAAGAAGACTGCTGTTGAGCTGCAGGATTGGTTGCTGCTCAGAGGAAGAGGACGGCCTGTGCTTGTTATCGCGGTGATCGCTAAAGATATCTGGGTAGGACAGGCCATGCTCCTGATCAATGGAGTCAATGGTATAAATCTGACTCCCCTGGCTGCTCTGAGAGTAGATCTGAGCGCTGTGGTTACTCTGCTGGCTGGGCTGGCTTCGCAGAGTTGAAAGCTCCACGTCGCTCAGATCCCGCGGTAGGCGGTTCCGTTTCCGAATTGTTTCTTTTAACTTGTGTTGCTTCTGCAAGTCCACCCGGCCAGAGCAATCTGACATATCCGAGCGGGCGGGCGCATCTTCAGGCAGATAGCGCTGGCTCTTCATAGGTAGGGTCTCTGTGGGCTGCGGGGTCGATGGAGGGGAATTACCCCCAGGACTTTGGGTCTGCCGCAGAGTCTCCACAGACTTCTTCCACAGAGCACGTGGCTTGGAGGCTGGGGGTCGAGTGGTCTCACCTCCGCCTCCTGAGCCGCCGTTTCCAGCAACACCTGGCTGAGCATCTGTCAAGCTTAGGGCACGTTGCCCTGGCAACAGAGTATTGTTAAGTGGCTCTTTGTGTCGGTTGCTGAGCATGGTGCTGGTATTGCTATAAGGAGGGTTTTTCTGGGCAAGGTTGTTGCCTTTTGCTCCATCCATAATCTCCAGCATGCCCGTGGTAGGACGGAAAATGCTACTCACAGGGCGTTTGGGTGAAGTGACTCCGAGGGTGGTGATCTCTTTAGCAGATTTCAGAAGGTGTAACATGTTGGCCTGAGGGCTAAAGTCCAACTCTGGGGATTTCTTCATCTCAATATGGACACCGTGAATACAACTCCAAATGCCCTATAGGTGAAGTGGAAAGGAAAAGGTTAACAAAAGAAGAGCATAAGTGGAGGCCAACACCAAAAAGTATATATTAGCACAATATTTCTCAATATAGTCCCGCTGTATTTTTTCTGGGGTCTGAAGTGCTATAAACTGATGAAATAAAGTAATATATCCTGCTGTGACAAACAACCGCACCCTGTAACTTTATTCTAGAGAGGGTGGCTTGTGCTATTATATTCTGTTATATAAGCTCTTTCTTATTTCGCAGCAAAAAATGTGTTTGTCAGCACATAAGCAGCAATCCCTACACTGATTAAGCTTTAAGACGACTGTGGTAAACAGCCACCATGACAAGTTAATATGTCAAGATTGAGCAGATAATGGTTGCCTTCAGCAACGGAACCTCTCTAGTTAATTTACCGTATTGTTTCTGTGACATACCCTGCTGATAGTGAAGAGAATTCCTGGCCGACCAGAACAGAGACCAGTGAAACAGTAACGTAGCCTCCAGTAGAAGAGGTGCTCCCAGACAAAAGTAATTAGCGACAGAGCCATGGCAGCCGCGAGCATATAGAACACACCAGCCATATTATCCACATCCAGCTGACTGCTCATCACTTCATTCTTCTCATTATGACAGATACCAGTCAACCACTGGGCCTCCAGCTCCTCCATCTCACCTAATACACAACACAACATCACACAGCTAATGTTTATGCAGAGACTCACAGAAAAAAAAACAGGCTCACGTTCTGGCTCTGTTCCAAACACTAGCGAGCTGTTTACCTGGGCTGCATTTTTAAGCATTTCAGACAAGCTTCTGATGCAAAGCCTGTTAAATAGGCAGCAAAACAATGTTGCACTGTGAAAATAATCTGCAACTAAAAAGTATCTGTATTCATCCAAAATAGCAGAATTGTTTAATCTAAAAGAACTACACTGAATTTTTTTTTTTGCTCTGAATTTTTTTTTAATGTTTAAGTAGAAACTGAAATTGTAAAAACACAATAATATTTATTTGCAACTTGCATTTACCCATTATTTCACTCTCTAGAATACCAAATTCTGACAGTGCAGTCAATGTTTTTTTTTTTATATAATCAGGACAGCAAATTGCAACATTTGACCTCTGTCCCTGGCTATTAGTCACTTTTAGTCACTTTTCTATTAGTCACCATTAAAACGTTTATTCACCAAGGTTGGTGAATATAAGGTTCCATTGCATTTACAGCGGAAATAAAATGGAAAATTGTAGTATTGTAAAATATAAATACAATTTAAAATAACAGTTTTCTATTTTAATGTATTTTACAATGAGAATCAGTGTTTCATGTGCAAGGTCAGATCTATTCTAATCAACTGAATGCACTTCATGATTGTTATGCTGCACATCTGGGTGCGTGTTTTCTCTATATGTAGTGTGCTTCAAATCAATTTTTTATGAAGTTACATTTAATTTAGGATGCTGCATACTGTAGAGAGCAAGAATGTCAGTATGGCTAGGAACAGAGCTAGTGTGCAGAAAATGGAAAAAAAGATACCGTCTCCAATGATCCCGAGGATAGCAAGGTCAACCAGCCGTTTCCAGTAGGATCCTTTCTGCAAGGCAATGCCATATCCTGTTGTGGCAAAGATGTAGCCACTGCCAATAGTTACTAGCTTACAGCCATCATCACGCCCCGCCATATAGTTGAGCACAGCAGCATCATATATGAAAGCATCCAATTTACTGTACAAACCAAAAAGGCACAATTAGTGGCTTATTTATAGAGAAATATCAACATCACGTGTAGCAGAAGTAACCCTGTTGACCATGCGCGGCTAATTATATGCATATCCCAGCCGTACCCCGTCTTGAGGCTGACCAGTGCATCCTGAACTCCAGTCTGATGGTATTTCACCATGTACTGGTGCATGTCTGGGTAGTTTTTCCTGATGTTTCGCTCTGTGCTCCCATTAGGCACGGTCCCGAAGCGAAACGGTGGTGAATAGGAATAGGGACTCTGAAACTAGAAAAGAGAGAGAAGAAAAAAAATACATCAATTACATGAATAACATATCCGAGGAGATAAACCTAGTAACTGGTGTAGTCCAGATCATCCATCTTGTAAATTTATAATGACACACGTATGCTTTCTCAAAACCTTGTGAGCTGCCAAATAGACAGCACACTGTAAAATATGTTTTGTCAGGTAGCCTGTGAAATGTGCTTCATGTGGTAACATCTAAATTAACTGGTTTTATTCAAGTCAGAGAAATTATTTATTACGACTTGAATGAACTGGAATACATTAGATTACACTAAAAAATAAGTAGAAATAGAAATGGCTTTAAATAGCACCAACTGCATATTTTTACAGCATGTGTCATCCATAGATAAGGTAATCTCACAATGGATTTGTGCTGAGCTCAGCAACAAATAAATTGCTAAGATTACTGACAGAGCCAGATGATGTCTATAAATGTAGGTAAATTGCTAAGATTACTGACAGAGCCAGATGATGTCTATAAATGTAGGTATATATTTATATTAAGTTGGAACTTCAGTGTCAACAAGACAACTGCTGTCAGGTGTGTATGCATATATTATCTCAAGGGGTGCTAGTGCCCCAAGCAAGATAAGACATGGTTAAAGTAAAAAAACCACATTGACTACTCAAACGGTTCTCGACATATACTACCATTCAAAAGTTTGAGGTCAGAAATATGTATATATATATATACACACACACACACACACACACACAACCAGTAAGAAGTTTTATTTTCAAGCCTGCATTTATTTGATCCAAAGCAAATTTTGAAATTTTTATACTCTTTTAAATAACTTTTTTCTATTTGAGTATATTCTATTGAGTATAATTTATTTCTGTAATTTCAAAGCTTTTAAAGCATCATTAACTCCTCACATTATTCTTCAGAAATCATTCTAATATAAAAAAAAAAAAACATTTTTATTTTCAGTGATGGGCAGTAGCGTCGCTACAAATAGTGACGCTACTAGTTTAACTACATTTTTTAGTAGTGTGTTGGTAGCGTCGCTGTTTTCTGAATCAAATAGCTTTTCAGTAGTGAAGCTATTTTATTGATCAATTAGCGCGGTAGCAAACGTTACATTTTCCCAAGCATTTCTGACGCTTAAGCACAAATCGGAAATACAAATGCTACGGATCACTGATCCTAG
>JAUCMT010000001.1:5711013-5740899 GCA_032357475.1 Enteromius thamalakanensis
CTTTATCATTGTAGGGTGGTTGTGTACACACACTCCCAACACACATTTCAGTCCAAACAGCCTGTAAAAGTGCATGTGGCACCGGATGACCCCTTTAAAGCACTTCTTCAATCTTGTCACCCATTTGTCCACACGTCCTGACCTTGGAGCTGCCATTTTCTTGATAATACTGCATATGAATGTTGCTTAAATTAAAACATTTTTTTTGAGTGCCAGTACAAAAATATGGAGTATAATTATTGCAACAATGTCTCATTTTTATGCTTTTTGTTATCCAGCTTTGGAATGTCATGCAAATTTAAAAATCAAATTAATAATTGAACATCTGCATGGATATTTTGAAGTAATCTCAAATGATATGGACAGACTCCAATATATATATAGTTTAAATGTTCATTCATATTTGTATTTCCAAAATACAATTTATCAAAGATTATTTAATTTGTTTATGATAGTTGTTAGCATTATGATTCAGAATCAGTTGGGAGTTCGCTGTCCTACGGTCATATTTTTTTTAAATACAGACGCTTAAACACATTACAGAATAATGAGCTACTCAGGCACTAAAGACATTTGGAATAAATCTTTCTGAACGTATTCTATATGTCCCAAAGCAATCCCATTTTTTTTTAGGGAAAATGCCTGCTGTTCTCAATTCATCAAAGCGGGAGAAGTACAGAAAAAGCTCCCTGTTCTGCTATTACTCAGCAGAGACTGGCCAGGGTTTGAACAACTGTGTGACTGACACTCCTGGGAAAAAACAAACACAGCTAAAAAAAAAAAAAGGACTGGAAAAGAGACTAGCATCCACCCCTAGTACTTTTAGACCAGGAGAATGATAGAGGTTCTAAGTTGTCTTGCAATTTTGTGATTCTTAAATTAACTTGTAGCGAATGATTGATTTTATTTATTTTCAAAATAAACTGTATGGAACGTTAATATCATGTCAGCAAAAAAAAAATCTTATAGACAAATAACATGACAATAAAAGTATACAAATGTCACCCTTAATTGCGGTGTCCACATCCACAAATGTTTGTTGTTGGTGTACATCATATTCTAAAATATTTTACAATATTCTATAATTGAACATAGCCATTACAGCTGTAGTCAGGAACAACCTACTCATTCTGGCATAATTTGAGAGGATAAAAGTCCATTGATGTTTATTAATTTAGACAGCACTCAGCCAATTATCTCCAAGTTAGAGCTATCAACAGAACTTGCTGTTTTTTGGTTGAGCATGTTCAACCCTTCAGCATCCCTTGCTCTAAAGATTTCTGATGATCACTGAAGAGAGAAGGATAAGAGCGATTTGGACAGTACTTCCTCCTTGGCATGAAAGTGGTACCTCAGGCTTTCTGCTAGATGACCCGTCTCTGTCATCGCCACTGGGTGTTGTTCCACCATTGACCTCTTAGATCAGATCAAGAAAGGACACTCAGAAAGGATCACCTTCAGTACACTGCCAGCCAATACCATCCAGCGGGTTCCAGTGAGCCCTGGGCTTCAACTTGCCTTCATAAAGATATATTAGAGCCAAGGGATCCATCACTCAGAAACTGACCCTCAAAAAGTCCAGGTACACAGAAGTACAACAAGCATTTGCAATCAAGTGTACTGTTCTGTTGATAACATCTGTGATCGTAACAGAACACCAGACTGATTTGTTGTACATGGTGTCGACTGACAACCCTTGACAACAAATACATTCAAATCAAAATTTTTATCATGTACACTAACCAAAGAATCTGAATTAGTTGAATTGGTAAAAAAAATATTTTGTTTTCAGACAAAAAAAAAAAAAAAATGTTTTCAGACAAAAAAAAAAAAAAATGAAATTCTTAAAGGATTTGTTTTAGACAGGTACAAATGATTGTCTTATTTTTCAATAAAATAAATGTACAAGTCAGTAGTACAAGTAAAATAATCAGAACACAAAACAAGATTATTTTACTAACCCTGTTGGCAAATTATTTGCTTGTTTCCAACAAAAACTTACAGAATTTTGCCTGTAAGACCTTTGTTCCTCTTTGGAACACAAATTATTATATTTTTGATGAAATCTGAGAACTTTTTGACCCTGAATATAAAGCAACGCAACTGCAATGCAAGATATTTTAAGGCCCAGAAAGGAAGTAAACCAATAAAAAAGTCCATTTGACTTAAGAAGTATGGCTACCATAGCATTTTGCAGTCACATGTCATCCCATCTGCTTTGTACTTAGTGAGGACTTTGTTTAAAAAATGACCCCAAATGCACCTTTAGGCTAGGTGAGAGCTATTTGTCAAAGAAGGAGAATGATGGAGCACTGCATTCTGGTCTCCACAATCACCCGAAAAAAAAGCAGCCAACAATTCCTCAACTTCTCTGGGAACTGCTTCAAGACTGGTGGAAAACCAGGTGACTACCTCATGAGACTGACATGAGAGAACACCAAGAGTGTGCAAAGCTGTCAAAGCAAAATGTGACTACTTTGAAGATTTGAAAATATACAAAATATTCAGTTTACGCAAGTTTTTGCTGATTATGTAATTCTATATTTGTTCCATCATAATTTCAATGTATTTAATATTGAAGGTTACACTGCACAAAAACAAGAGATTTCAAATGCACATTGTATCATGACCCAACTACACTATAATAATATCGTGTCTTGGGATTCTTTCTGATTTCTGCCTCGGTAAAGACTTGCTGAAGGCAGCGATGGAAATTTTTTTATCATAAAATTACTCTTGCACCGAGAGGCTATAACAAATGATGAAACCTCCGGAGTAAGAGATAATGAGCCAGTTAAGATAGCAAAACAGAGATAAATTAGATAACGGCAGACCTGGACAGACTGACAGAAAGGAAAAATGTGCAGCAAGAAAGAACCTGACAGTACCAAACCACACAATTTCATCTGTGAATAATGTCCCAGGGATCAATGGTATATGGGTATTACTGGTTCTCTCCAATTTGTCATTGTTGGCGATTGAACTGTTGGCTCTTACCCACTCAAATGCCTTAAAAATCATTGGATGAGACTCTGTTTGGCAGCTTGACTATAACTCTGCTTAGGCACCCTATGAGCGTTCAGGCACATACTAACAACAAAAAAATTGTTTAAAAAATTGTTTAATCTGAATCCAACTGTGTGTTTTTGATATCGGAACGACAGCAAACAAGGAGGCAATGAAGGTGGCAACAGTACAATACAAACCTGGCAGAACATCACAGAGGAGCATGTCCAATGTCTACAGTATGAGCTGTTAGCTTTAGGTAATGAATAATTGCTAAACTACAGTAAAGTAAGACTTTCCACAAGGTTGTGCAATTCAATTTAACAGTTCGAAAATGTTCAAGCATCTCTTTTTATCTAATAAGCTATCCTTATATAAGTGTTCAAGCACTCTATCTGTCTGTCATTTTGTCTGTCTTGCAATCCATCTATCCATAGATCAATCCTTTCTTTTATCGTTTCATCCAACAATCCTCTTCTTGAGCCCATAGGCCAATAAACAAGAGGCATAATGTCTCTGTAACTCTGTGTCTGTAACTAGTATCTTGTACTCATTGCAGGATTTATCTAGTCAACTAGTTTTATTTCTCCTTTTTAATTTATTAATCTGTATTCTTCAAAGTGTTCTCTGAAAGTTGTCTTAATATAGAGTTTTATTGTCTCTCCTGTCACTCTTGAGAGAACTTTATTTCCCTGTCCTCAAATCAATTCTCTTTTTTTCATTTTGGTATCAGAATGCTCTTTCATTTCTAACATCTTTCCATCTGAACATGCCACCAAGAAGCAGGTCTTGCCACCGCTCTTCCAAAACATCCTTTCATCAGAACACTGTACTTGTTTATTCTAACCATCCATCATCCGCCTAACCATACTCTCAGCCATCAAAAAGTAACGTTTCTCACTTCACACACACCTCCACCCTGACATCTCCCCATTCCTAAAGCCCTTTATCACAATAACCACTCATCCATCAAATACCACTATAGTGCACACACACACGCGCGCACGAGAGATATAGGCAGTGTTTATATTTTGCCACATGTGTCACTTATCACTTATGTGTTCTCTCTTTTGGAAAAAGTAGAATACATTATATAATTTAGTATTCAGTATGCATACAGAAATGCATGTATGTGAGTGTGTGCGCCTGTACATTAGCATTCGGTGCTGAGTCTCTCTTTTTGAGCGGAAACACATTATTGTTTCTGCTTGCAGAACAATGCCTTTTTAATGTCTCTATTATTCTCCCCTTGGGCCATTCAAACCCCCAAATACTCAAAATCCTGAATTCATTAGAACTTCAATATTGTGGAAAACTCAAAGTCCAATAAACTCGTTAGAGCAGAAGCATCATGCGACTTAAAGACTGAATTCATATAGTATGGTGCAATTCAAAATATATGAAATGATAGCTGAAGGTATTACCAAAATGTCCAAAAACATTTTATGAAGAAGCATGCAAGCGGCAGATGCATGTGCAGAGCTTCTTACGTGGACACTGTGGAAATTATGCAAATGATGTGGAAATCTGTTCAGTCTTTCTGCTAGTTTCATGCAAGCCTACCTATAACCACTGCTGTTATGCCTTTAACCCTCATCCATGCCAGGACCACTGTTTATGGCTGGCTGCACCCGTGTTGTTGCTCTTTCTCCTGTTTCTGTTAGTAGAGCATTGGCATGCCAAGCAGCCTTTCCAGTATTCCCAGGTAGGTCAGCTACATTAAATTCATGCAGCAGACCCAGAACATCATATAAAAGAAAGCAAAAAGGCAACTCTGGATAACAAAAACCAAACCTCATGGGAACACAAGTCTTCTTGGTTAACTCCAGGCATAAAATGACACAAAATAAATGGAAAACTAAAGCTCAATGACTAAAAATAATAAATGATAATAAAAAAAAGTTTTATTTAGGGTTGCTAGACAAATAATCTAATATGAAAAAATAAAACTTAAAATATAAAAGTAATTTTTGCAAATATTCAGGTTTTTACATGGTCAAAGGATATTCTGACCTGTGTGTGTGTGTGTGTGTGTAGATTTGTGAATAGCAACAGAGGGGTTGGAAAAAACATTTTCAATTAAGTGCGCATAAATCTTTTTGTAATAATAAAATAAAAAAATAAACAAAACAAAAAAGTCTCACATTAAATCTACATTGCAATTGATGCGACATAACATAAATCGCTTCAATTAAAATCCAACAATATTTCTACACTGCAAGCACACTTTTGTTGATTATAATTGAAGCAATTTAGTTTTGTTGCATCTTGCAATATAGATAAACTGATATATCTTCCTTTTAAAAAGTACCTCCTAATCTCACATATAAATGTTTTCCTTAAATTTAAAGGTAAATAACTGAATATTCAGCTGATTCCCTTAGAAGTAGGGAGCAGGTGTGACATCCTGTTTCTGTCGTGTCTTGTTTCCCCCCCGTCTGTGTCCTTTTGGTTTTTCCCCAATTAGTTCTATTGTCTCACCTGTTTTTTTACACCTGCCCTCACTTTAAGTCTTTGATTAGTATGTCTTTAAATACCGTTGTCTTTCTGTTTGAATTCGTGTCGTGTTGAAGTCTCTATGTTACCGCATGTGTGAGTTTACTGCTGCCTCGTCAGCTTTTGTTTCTGCTCTGGTTTTTGTATTAAATAGTTTGCATTGGAAATCCACATGGGTGGGGGGGATCTGTCATCATTTTTTTTTTTCTCATGTCTTTCAAAACGCATGCATTATACCCAAAGGAGCTCATACAGTAGATTAACGGACTATAATTACTAGGACTTAAAATTAATGTTAATAAAAAGTCTAATAAAAAATAGAGTCTACATTAATTACTAATAAAAATAAATACCATGTCTATTGCCTGTATGTGGGCATTACATAAGAATTCGTGATCTGGATGCATGCATAATAAAATACACAAAACCCATTGATTGCAAATTATAGAATCACATTATATTTCGACATAACCAGAGAACAGAATTAAGGTGAGAATGACACTCAATGCTGTTAGCATGGCCATTCAAAGCGGTTTCTGGAATTGCACTCCCTGATTTAATTACGTTTAATTGAATGAGATGCCACCAACTTTACCCAAAAACTTGTGAAAAAGGTCCAAATTCATAGCGAAGGTGAATGAGGCAGAGTAACAACTTTAGTTTTCAGCTTTAGTTACACTATATGATAAAGGTCAAAATAAATGAGGAGAAGCATTGTGAAAAATATTATACCGCAATCACATACTTCTATCCCAACAGGATTAGGTTTCTCGGAGGACCAGAGTTAGCTGAAAAACACTGGATAATTTGCCAAGGTTATGCGAGTAAAACACAAATGCGCTTCGGATGTAATTAAAACCATGTCTGTGGAAAAACTACCGTGAAAAACAGTCCTAAGCAGGGCTTAAGATACCAAAAAGAAAAGAAAAAAGAGCCTACAAAATGACGAATACACTGAAACTAACTAAAATCAAATTAATTTGGCAGAGCGGAAACTAGTATATACAATATTGTTGTACAGAACTATAATAACCCTAACACACAGGCACGAAGATAAGAAAAGATATTCTGTTTTTGTATGCAGAACGTGTATAAAAATCAAGTCGCATTAGTTACTGTAGATCAAAGTTTCATGTTTATTTAACCTTACCCAGAGTAATGGTCTGTCAACATTCTGTCTAGAGACGCACTTGACAACAAACACCTATCCAGTTCAGACAAAAACAGACATATTTACAAGGTGGCTCACAGACCGGAGAAAAGACTTCACTCTGATCTAATCAAAATCATTCACACCCCCACACATTTATTTGTGAGACACTTACCAAACCCTTCATCACATCGCAATCACACGCAAACCAAACACATGACAGGCCAATTAATTAATTAGACTGCCAAACAATGATTAAAATCATGCTGTGTTAAAGGAGGTGAAATCAACGTGTTCCTTTCCCAGGCATCCTAAAAGAGCATCTGCCATATTAAGTGCGTCTCTGCGTGGTAATGACATGTTACTAGCATCTGAAATCTAAAACTCATTCATTGAATCTTCGTAAGTGCTATTGGAGAGATTGCTGAGGGCAAAACAGTTTGATCCAACAGCCTGCTTCAGCAATGTAAGCAAAATGTATATTAAGCGTGATTAAAAAAGCCCATTAGGAACCACTTCCACAAAACATCCAAGTCCAATATCTGAGGCACTTACGGGGAAGCATTTCTTTTTCAAGGAACACTTCCTGTAATTTAGCTATCTGACATCTAGGCAAATGTTTATTGAACTGTTAAGAATAATTTGCATATTCCAATGCCAAGCTATTAAGTCACGAGGCAAAAGACATTAAGCTACAGTATGGTAAATAAAACTACAGTGCAACAAAAGTTCATTATCTGGGCTTGCTTAAATTCAAGCAGCTTTCCAAATGCAAAGTTTTAGGTTTGTACTAATATTAAAATTATGCTAAAAAGTTAATTAAAAATATATATTCATTCTATGGTCAAAACACCAACACAGTCTCACTCCAACTCGTCCTATTTTGACACTTGGTCGTCGCGTAGCTCAAGGTACCCCTTTTTAGTGTTGCTTTCAGTTGTTTTTATTAAATGTAATGGTTTGCAATCATGTATATTAAATTGATTATATAATTTTTTACTTCTATTGGAGCACCAAACCACACCCCTACCCACATCTGAACAATATAAACACACACAGGCAAATGCAGTTACAGGTATTTACTGCACAAACTAATCATAAACAAGTCGTGTCACATTCCAAGTCTTCTGAAGCCATACCAAGTCTTTATGTGAAGAAGAGAGTAAAACACCAGGTTTTAATCACTAAAAATGATCCCTCTCCGTTCACGCGCTGTCATCTCATTCAAAAAACATACTCCTATCCCGTAGCATGTCACAGTCGGTCACAAGACATGCAAGAGCCAATGGCATTTCACAACCTACGTTGACGTAAGGATTCTTGTAGTGGCATTTTTTAAAATCGTGACTGCGTCTATTACTCTCACAAAATCAATCACTTGGCCCCAAAAGGCTTAGAACATTCATTTCTTTCAAATAAATTATGACGATGATTATGATGTCGTTGTATCTGCCTGTTATATCTTGTGTTTTAATGACAGATGTTTTGACCATTTACACAGAAAAATCAAACCCCTACATATATGCAATAATGCCATTGTTTGTACCTTTCACGTCAAAAAGTAACTTGGGCTTCAAAAGGCGACGCAAAATTGTTTTGACCAAGCGTCAAAATGTGACTAGTTGGAGTGAGACTGTTGAAAAAAAATGATACATTTATTTAATTTTTTTTAAAGATGCTACAAGTGAAATTAGCTATCAGGTATTAACAGAAATAGTAATATTGTTACTATGTAAAAATGTCTAGTCGTACTTAAATGACATTTTAATATATCATTTAATAACGAGAAGTAAATAATAAACTGTTACCATTTGTTGACTTTTCGAGCTCGCTGATTGGTTTAATATCAATTTAACATATAACAATCTAACATATTCAACATATTCAACATTTTAACTTCCATTTAAAATATTTTTGCTGAATACATCATATGCTACAACAGATTTAAGAATGGATAAAATGTTAAAAAAGCATCACTGAAAAAGACAAATACTGATGTTTTTTTTCATTTAAGTAAACCAGTATATCTAAAGAAAATTACAGTAGTGTCTAGTGCTAGGTTTCCCATATGTGGGAGCAGAGAACTCTGTTGTATGCTTGTCTTGTCAAATAAAGCTTTGAAAACTGAACAACCTATGATGGCACTCTGAGACAATCCTATTGGGTTTTTTTAAAGAACAAACTTACCAAAGCAGAAAAAAATGCTTGAAACTGCATTCTCTGGCAATATCAACAGAAACACTGAGTAACTACATAATGCTGCGACACAAAATAAATGCATCTTTTTCATGTTAAATGAGTTTTTGTCCAAACCAGACATGATGGCGACACGCTAATTTTCAATATAGTTGTTTATTTTCGTTATTTTTGCAATACTGAAAGCGTTGCTGGAGCAACAACAAACTATGCAAAGTGATAATCTTAGGTACTGATTTAATGTTAAAAGTATCTAATGTGAGTTATCATTCGGCATGACATTTAAAGCCATACTGAAAACTTACTTTACCTTGGATTTACATACTAGTTTACCTCGGAAAATTATTACAAACATGTAAGTTAAATCTCATTGCAAACCAACAATCTTTAAATTAGATTTCTAAATTAGATTATTAACTAATCCATTTCTTTGTACAGTGAGTATCTGCGCTTCTGAATGGCTGTGATATTTGATTGATTCTGTGGTGTCACATTGTTGCGGCACATCTGGTGTGGACACATGTCTTGTCTTGACGCATATGGTTAGGAAACGTTTTAAGAGTGGATGCATTTTATTGTGTTGCGAAACTCATGGAAAAAGGCTTGAAAACCTCTCACAATTGGTGAAAAAGTATGTTTTACCTGCCTGACACTTTGCCCACTAATTAAATACCAAAACTTTTCAACTGGGCTGCTTAAGAGCAAATAAATAAATGGACATAAAATATAAATGTGAGCTGAAATTATTGGATTATTTGTGAAGAATGAGACCATATTATTGAAAGGAGAGAGATAAAAGGAGCACAGTGTTGGAAGCCAATTGTCTAGGATGGCTGTCAGATATGCAGTATGCCACACTTGACCAATCAGAATAAACTATTCCAAAGGGCCTTGTACTAACTTCCTTACACTGCAAACCTTACAGAAACCTCTAATTTAAACATCAGAGCAATAGCTTCATTAATAGTACATGACTAAATATGAATTAATGTGTACGTGAATAGAACAGTGATAAAAAATTTATGAATGTGGAACACTTACAATTACCACAGCTGGCTTAAAAGAAATGTAAAAAGGTGCAATCGTTTTTTGCTTTGATATTATGTGTTATGTGCAGATTTAACAAATAGCGAAAAACTATTTTGGAACACTGTGGAATACTCTTTTCCAAAGAAAATAATTTTAGATTCAATAGAGTTGCACTAAGATTTCCACGGAATGTGATTAACTACCAATACTTTAATGTTCTACAGCAGTAAATATACGGTTTTGTAAGTAAATTAAAGTGAGTGCATTTGAATCATTTAAGTTAAATGTAGCCTATTACATAAATTTAAAGGCGCAGGGGATGTGCCTTCTCTTCATCGGAAATCATTAGGAGTTTTCCCGCCAAATGCGCCGGAGCAGATTCCGGGCAGGATTACAGATGACTTCCCAGTATCTGCTAAAGCTGTACTCCCCAAAGTTTTAAATGAAAGCCATTATCATGAGCCTCGATGTTTACTCCGTTAAAAAAAATCTGTCAGTGTCATATTGAAAGAAGGGAAGGAAATTAAGACTGACTCTGCTGTAACAAGTTAATCTTCTTGCTAGAATATTGTCAAGTTGTCATCTCTTGAGCTACAGCCAGCAAGCATCATCAAAGCAATACAAGAAGATTCACTCATCATCGCATTGGAATAATTGATGAGAGAGATTATTACGAGTAATGCTTCAAACTAAGTGGGATAAAGGGCGGTTACGAAGATTGAGCAAAGGTGCAGACGATTACAGCAATGGAGAAGCAGCTGGGGCTGAGTTCAAGCCTGGATAAACACATTGCAGAAGCAGGTGCATGAAATAGATCACAGTGATGGTTTGGAAAAATAAATAAGACAATGAGGATGCCGTCAAAGCTGAAAAACATTCCGTCATAGTCTAGTTCCCAATATTGGATTGGGAAATTTTCCCAATTCTGAATGGGATGGGACTCGACATTAAAATGCTTTTGCTACTATTTAGCAGTGCCACTAACTAAATCTACAGTGCAGAACATACAATACACTATTTGACAAGTGTACTTCAACTTCAAATGACTCTTAACTGGCTGTGTTCAGTGAATCAAATAAATTTAGCAATCATCTAGAGAGGTAACAGAATCTGACTCACCCACTGAGCCGCAAATCATGTCTGGATTTGAATCTGAAATCTGATTTATGTTGCGGGACTATACAAAATGCAAAGAAATTAGTTTTACTCCAGCCAAAGAAATTATTTAATACGACTGAACTATTGGGTAAGGTAATGTTTCAGGTTTAGATCCGGTAGAAAAAAAAAAGAAAAGCACAACCAATAATAAAATAAAGTCCAAAAAAAGCCTTCCTGGGTCCAAGAGGTTCTGGAGCATATGGTGAGAACTGAAAAATTCAAAGGTTAAGAGAGTAATCAGAAGCAGACGCGGCCCTAGTGGACTAGTTTATAAATGAATCCAACAGTTCACACTAAAACATACATTTGATCTGTATTTTAAGGTATAGATACCCAACAAATAACAAATCTGAGTACTCGGCCCTTTCTTCACTCCCAAAAAACAAGGTTTTAGTAGGTTAGCTTAATTCTGTAGTTAAATTTAAATTAATAAATTGAAAGAAAAACAGATGGGTGAATTAATAAATCAAAAATGAATAAAAATAGAAAAGCGTCATTAAATTATCAGAATCAATTACACGGTTGATCTATTTATGATGTGCCAAATAATTATTTTTCTTTCAGAAAATATCTCAATCAAAACACATTTTGTTTATCATTTGGCTTTATGTAGTGTACAGTCATATGGACTTGTGTCCCTTGTGTTATTTTCCCCCCCAGAGACAGCTGCAGTCACCAACACAAGTATGGCCGTTCGGCTAAAAACCGAAATCTTCTTTTGTGTTCGTTTGAGAAATAAAATCATACATGCTGAGCAACATGAGGGTGAGCGGATGACAGTGTATTTTTGGTCTGATATTCTCACTTTTTTGATTATACAGTATGTTAAACATGCATCCATAATGAATCAAAAGCAGCACACATACTGAAGATTTGGAATAGCTGAAACACCTGCATATCTCCCTCTTGTTATCATCCTGCCAAATCAGTTAAAAACTTACTTTACAGGGCCACAGCAAATCATTCTGGGCTCTACACGTTGGAGAGTGAACATGCCCCAAAATGTTTGCTTGGCAGTTCCACAATACTAAAAAAATGTAATAGCTATTAATATCTCATGCTAATAGTATTTAAAGAATATATCTCTAAAACAGCTAGAAATTGTTTTTAAATTACACAAATATTTACAGTAAACAGTAATTAACACTGAATTAAATATCAAATTCTGAATGTAGCAAGACTGAAATAATAGTTTTTAGTAAAATGTACATCAATCATGTTTACAAACAAATTTGATTAAAAAAAAAAAGATTACTAAATTAAAACTTTGAAAACTTTGAATATGCATTGTTGTTCTACCCTTCTTTTCTTTTATGGGGAAAAGCAAACGTTAGCAAACTACGGCACGGTCTTAAAGAGGGGAGTCTGCACTAAGCCCCTTTATTCTCTGTCTCTTTCTCTCCTTTTTATTTGACCTCACTGGCGGCACTGTCTCTCTCTTTTTCGGTCTCCTGTCATTACTTTGTGCCTTGATTTCACCAAGGGGTCGTCTAGAGTCCTGCTGGCCAAAATCTATGAAAGGCGCTCAGCTTATGCAGCCTATTTCATTTCTTCTACTGGGCAAAACAGTTTGTTTTTTTTTCAGTTGCCCTGGCACTCTCTCAACCAAAATCTTTTACTAGGACCACCATAAAAACACTGCATATTTAGCATGTATTATATTTTACAAACATAATTTTTAGACTTATGAAATGTGAAGTTTTATATACAAAAAACATAGCAAGGCTTAAAACAAATGTGCATGATCATCAGACGTGGGATGTAGTGACAGAGCACAGACAGTTGTGACAGTTGTGTCAACTGGCCTAAAACACTCTCACACTGCCCCCGGGCCAGCGGACCATCATTATTGTTGAGCTCTTCTCTCTCACACAGAAACACAGGGTCAGAGTCATGATTCAGAAATACTGGTTTTCCTATTCACTGAAAAGTCTGTGCTATCACTAACCTACTGGACACCAGTATTGTTAAATTAAGGTTTCTTAAATCAAAAAGTCTTAAACTAAAATGATTCAAATATGCTGATTGGGTTCTTAAAAACATTAATTATTATTAGTAATGTCGAATGATTGATCACAATTAATTGCATCCAAAATAAAAATTTGTGTTTACATAATATATGTATGTGAACTGTGTATATTTATTATGTATATGTACAGTATATATTTTGAAAATATTACATGTATATACGTTTAAGTATTTACATTCTTAAATACACGTGTGTGTGTGTGTGTGTGTGTGTGCGCGTATTACATTATATATATATATATATATATATATATATATATATATATTAGGGCTGTCAAAAGTAACACGTTAACGGCAGTAATAAATTTTTGTTGTTAATTACATTAATTTTTTTAACGCATTTCACGCGTGCGGCGAATTATTTATTGAATTATCACGCGATAGTTTCAGTTCAACTGCGCGCAACAAACGCTGCCAGTGTGATGAACGCACAATCGCCGCACGCTGCTTCTGCTCGGCATACGTGCTGCTTACGCGTGCAGTGTGAAACCGGCGTAAAGGTAAAAGATCGTTCTCATTACAAAGACAAATATCATGGTATGTTTCAGCTTGATTTAAACCACCAATAATGTTATAATAAACAGACATATTATGAAAATAATGTATCTGTGTCCTGTTATTTATTTTTTGGTATGCATTTCAGAAAAAAAAATGGTTAGGATTCAGGTGTCGTTGCAAATAGTGATTAATCATGATTAATCTACTGAAAATCCTGATTAATTTGATAAAAAATTTTAATCATTTGACAGCCCTAATATATATATTTATATATAGTGAGGTCAATAAGTATTTGATCACCCTGTGATTTTGCAAGTTCTCTTATTTAAAAATGATGGAGGGGGCTAAAATTTTTAGCATAGGTGCATTTCCACTGTGAGGGACAGACATTAAACATTTAAAACATATAACACTTAAATCTTATTAAATTTAATAATTACATCTCCTTTAATAGCTGAATATTCATGAACAAGAACATAATAAATTCATCATTTGATAGAGGAGAAACATTACTTTATCTAAAACAGATTTCTGTAGTTTCCTCCAGCTATTGCAGAGCAGTATGAATATAATTTAGTGTTTTTTTTGCAAAGCCAGTGTGTTTGAGGCTAAGACAGTCTGCTACGCTGTCAAGGGAGCTGTCAGATGGATTTAGTAAATAGAGAAAGAGTACAGCAAGCCATTGTCAAAATCTTCTCACTCTAATGTCTAATCCAAGAAGACTTTAAGTAAGAGTGCAACTATATACTTTCATGTTTACTGCTTCTAAACCTTATAATGAATCTGTGAAATGTTTGTAAACCCCCCAACCTTTCAAAATATCAGAAGAGGTGAAAAACAGTACTACACTACACTGTAGGGTTCCTATTGTTTTTGCTGTTTTTATTTTGCAATAGCATACTTCCATAAGACTTTATAGTTGTATGCAGTATGCACAATGTGTGTGATATGTAAATGTTCTGCATGTATGCCCCGGTGAAAAATATAGGGAACGAGACGCTGCATCATTTGCATCATCTGCAATTAGTGAATACTTTTTGTGTGACCGCCATGTGAATCTGCTATCGCATCTGTCCAATGGAAGGGCGTGACATCACGGGCAGGTGACGTCAGAGACCAGGAAGCTTTAAACGCATGTGAGGTAAGACCTGCATCAACCCTGATGTCATGAAGAACTGCACTATAAGGGATGCCGAAAGTATGGCAATGAGACGCAGCGTCTCGTTCCCTAAAAAACTTTAAGCTGCGTCATAACACTTTGGGAACGAGATGCCCACGCTCCCAGAGTTACAAGTCCCTGACCCATGTCTCTGTCTGGCTTAGGACATCAGGACAAGAGAACCGAAGAACCTGGGGTGTTACCGATGACTAGGCTGTAAAACCGGACACACATGGAAGGGGTGGACCAACTTGCAGCGTCACAGATGTCCAATATTGGGACACCTGCAAAGAAGGCCTTACAGGCCGCCATAGTTCTACTTGAGTAAGGCTTGACACCCAGCAGGGAGGGGAGACCAGACAACTCATAAGAACCTGTGATTGTCTCGACAATCCACCAGCGAAAAGTGCACTTGACAGCAGGGCATCCTCTCCTCGGCAGACTGACTCCTCAAAGGAAGGAGGATAAAACACCTGAAGTATGATGGGCCATGCTGCTGTAACCCGCTTGAGGGTACAGGAAAGCTTGCGCCATGCGGGGCGCAAAGTCTGAAAGGTGGGCCACAGAGAGGGCCTGCAGGTCACCCACCCCTTCTTTCACTCTCTTGACTTTTATGAGAAGCCACTCTATCCGTGCAGGTGACATTCGTGCCTTCTTCATTGCCGAATTCCTTCCCACCCCTAGATAAGAGGTCCTCAGATCTGGAGAAAGTACATTTTTCTTGGTGTTTAGTCTTAAACCTAGCCGTTTCATGTGAGTTAGGATGACATCTCGATGTTAGATCACCTCGCTCTCCAACTGAGCAAGTATCAGCCAGTCGTCAAAATACTTCAATATGCGAACACCCTAAAGCCACAATGGAGCTAGGGCTGCATCTACTATCTTTGTAAACATGCAGGGTAAAGGGGTCCGAAGGGCAGAACCTGATTCAGGTCCCATGCAGGGATTCGAGATCGCACAGGCATCTTATCCTCAGCGCACCTTGGAGGAAGCGTATTACAAAGGGGTGTTTGTCCACTGTTTTACCATCGTACGGTGAGTGGTAGGCCGATAATGCAGCCACATGCACAAGTGGAGTGGGATACCCCAGTAGCCTTAGACCTAATATGGGCTTCAGCCCTCCATTCTTCTTGGGAGCTATGAAGTACCGGCTGTAGAACCCAGACTCTCTTGGGTGAGGAGGGACAACCTCGATGGCCTCCTTCCTAGGAGAGAGTTTCTCCTTCTTGTTCTATAACCAGAGCCTGGGAATAACACTGCAGAAGCACAACTGTGGATGGGCAAACTGATATCGAAACCCTTTCTCTACAGTCTGCAGGACCCATTGAGACACATTTGGCAGTAGCTTCCATGCTGCTTAATAATCTACTCATGGGACCAGCCTCTTGAGGCTGGCCTCTGGTGTTAAAGACGGTTGGTTGGCCCTTCGTGAAGGCGCACCTCAATGAATAGTGTGAATTAACCATTTTGGAGACCCTCTCAAAGGTTGCCTTGCAACTCAGTCCCGCTAAGATGGGATCTGGCAGAGAGAAATGAGTGTAACGCCGAGGGCAGTGGGGAGAGGAGGTTACCATGAGCCAAAGTGGAAACCTATCTGATCCAGAGGGGCTTCCCCTCAGAAGAGCCCTTTTGTTGGTCCCTCTTAGCCTTAAGCACAGCCCTCAGACCTTGAAGAAGAGTGCTGTTGTATATTACGGTCCCGCCGCGGGGAGGCGCGTGAGGCCACACTCTCCAGGAGGAATAGCTCGTCAGAGCTCACGCGTTCAGTGTCCACCAGCTCTTTCAGCAGGTCGGCCTGGTATGCTTGTAAAATAAAGCCATTGTATGCAAACACGCACGCGGCCTGACCTGCTGCCGAGTATCCTTTGCCCGCTAGCACTGATGCTGCTTTGTGGGCAAGATAGAAGCCTTCAGAGATAACTCCGAAGTATCTGTTTAACCCGCTCTGTATCCGCTTTGTATCGTTCAAACCCATCACATTACTATAGTAAT
The DNA here is from genome assembly GCA_032357475.1 of Enteromius thamalakanensis. Classification (NCBI taxonomy): domain Eukaryota; kingdom Metazoa; phylum Chordata; class Actinopteri; order Cypriniformes; family Cyprinidae; genus Enteromius; species Enteromius thamalakanensis. The sequence continues at coordinate 5,727,726 of JAUCMT010000001.1, forward strand.
CACTATTATAGTTTGCTTACTATATAAATTATAGTAAGCAAACCACGCATGGAGAGTGGGAATCCCAAACCCTAAACTAACGCGGGTATGGGGACACACACTAAGACAAGCACCAAGTTTCCTCGTCCTATAAACATTCTTAGCTAAAGACAAACACTTTTAAGCTAGAGCAGACAACACAGAGACACAGAACGCCGTTCTGAATGACAGAAAGGCTGACACCGGTCTTACCTTGCATGCTTTTAAAGCTCCCTGGTCTCTGATGACACCTTCTCGTGACATCACACCCTTCCATGGGAAGAATGCAACAGCAGATTCACACGGCGGTCACGCAGAAGGCATCCCCAAAGCGTTATGATGCAGCTCAAAGTTCCCGAAAAGGAACTAAAGATATACTGAAGTATATTTGATTGTACTAAAGTATGTCTACTACACTCAATCCTGTGTTTAAAGGCTGATATTATTCAAAAATTGTACAATCCTAATCAATAGCGGAATATTAGAATAAAACACAATTTTGGGCATTAGGCAAAGTAGCACTCTAAATAATGTTTAATAATTACATTACAATATTTTTTTATATCAATAAGTTTCAAGTGATATGTCACTAAATACATTAATTTAGTTATTTGAATAGAATAGATTTGAACTATGGTGCAATATAATACAATAATAACAAATTTTATTACAATAATATGTAATATTACATTATTTTCAGGAATGTATCAGATATAGCCAATGTTGCATGTTTATTCTCCTGCCTTTATGACTTTCAAATGGCACTTTAAATATAAAAAAACAAAAGGCTCTTAAAGTAAGATTCAGTCCCCTGAGAGTCTAAAAATCCAAGCCGAAATTCAGGTTTTGAATAGGGATGGGATGAAATAAATAAATAAGACACCAGTTCCCTGGATTCTCATCTTCCTGTCATGGAAGGGCAACCATTTAAAGACACCATTGCCATTTCTTTTAACCCAGATTAAAGGGCACAGTGGCAATAAACCTGGGTGCTTTGGATACCACATATCCCAAGCAAGTTAAGCTAAAGGGGGATTAACAGTGGAGATCCGTATTATCTAGACCTCGAGGGTTTTAGTGGGTCAGGGGATGCAATAGCAGGACCCATTTCCACAGGATTTGGCAGCTTTGATCCCACTCTCGCTGTTATGGCTGGTAGACTGAGCCCATGGGATGAGGCACCGGCCCTGTGGCTTAATCTAGTTTAAGTGGCACCCATGAACCACTTCTGCATGTCTCACTCAATCATCAAGAATCCACCCATTTTCCTTTTCAAACCTGAATAGAGATCACCTAAAAAAACGCAGACAAAGATTCTCACTTTAGGATAATAATATGAACTGCCAGGCACAGATGGAAAGCGCTGCAGGCTGGATTCATTGTGCTGCTGTTGAGTAATGCTGGATGCTGGAACTGCAGCTGTTGCTGAGATGATACTCAAAGAGCACAACTAAAAATGGGCCATCTTATTTTATTTTTGCTCCCTTTTCTACAGTTCAATAAATCTAAATCTATATGACAATCTCTGATTGCCATTATAAAAAAAAAAACATTTAACTTAGGGATCAGATTTTTCAAATAATATATCAGTCTGAAAAATATTACGGCTTTTTCCCCCTAAGGTGTTTGACATGTAGGACTATGGTCCCAAAATAAGAATTTAGTCTCTTAATTTAGTAAATCTTTGCCATTACTTTCTACTTTATGTATTTTCTTTCACATTTTTAAGTGGCCATGATTTGCTAAACGTAGGGATCTCCATAAACTTCTGTCTCTATTAATGTTTCAATGCTTAACTCTACTTGAATCTGGTAAAAATCTACACTTCAGCAAATATTATAAAAATGAAAATAATATTATTTATACATATACTGGTGCATTTAAAAATTTGGTGCAGAATCAGATCTATTCCCAATTCATGAAAGTGAATTAGTTCCAAAGAAGTAGAAGGAATTTTCAGCAATAACAATCTAAGGATCCAGAAGCAATGGTAAAAAACTCATAAGCATTACCATCATGCTAACTCCCACTTCTTTCCCCTCTCTCTCGTATAAAGCTCATATGCATATAGATTCAGGGTTCTTGCAAGGTTGCTTCTTTCCAAGAGTAAAATTGTTAGTCATGCCCGCATAAGGATGCAATCTTGCATCAATTTTTCAAAATTCATGCAGAAAATGGCTCGATTTTGCCTGATGGCTGGAGCTTGAGGATATGGTTTGATAAAATTGATGTGCACTGAAATATGAGCAGACCGCTTGAGTATTTCGAACAGTGCCAGGCTCATTTTCCATGCCAAGTGCTATTTGTCTAATGTTTCAAATTTTGCAGGAATAACAGTTGCCACAGAAAAACGCTAGTATTTCACACAGAGCAAGATGTTGTTTTTAACAGGTACAGAATTCATATGCACCTAAGCATCACAAGATAACTTTGACTGCACATTAATATCAGTAAAGCCGTGATGGGCTAATATTGTTTTAATGTGGACCACTGACATTGACAGCTGTACAAAAACAAGGATGTATGTCAGCGTGGGTACTCTTCCTCGGGGAGGTCTGTAATAAAGCTCATTCTGATAACCCAAAACTCAGAGCTGCCCGTTGCTCATCGAATTGGAAGCGTTTATGAGAGCGACAGCAGGAGAGGCCTTCTATCTCACTCTGGAATTAAAATGCTAATGCACTCGAAACAAACAAAACAAACCCTTTCTACATCTGGGATTTGCATGAACTTGAAAGTAGCCGTGAAAGTCAACACCAGAGGACAGCAAGAAGGAAGAAGCCAGCGTATGATATGTGACAGGAAGAGAAGCAACCATGTGTGAATCTGATGCAACAGCAAAGGCAACGTTTTCTACCACTTTGAATCTTGCTTTTTTTCTTGTATTCTCCGCCGCTTCTTTTAGCCTCCCTCTGGGATGACTGTAGGAGAGCGAGCGTTTATGAGTGGGCTGTAGTAGCAATAATGGTGGATGTTGTCTGTGCCAAAGATGCAGGGAGAGGTATGATGGGTGTGCTTTTCCACAAGCACAGCAGGGGCATCCCCAGTGGGCTAGAGTCAGCGTCACCAACCTGACTGCAACACAAAGATCTAACCAGCTGAGACAGAGCCTGATGGAAGGTCGCGTCAGGAAGAGAGGAAATGGCAACACAGCAGGCAAACTGCTGATCAATACTAACACTTTAATTGGTCAAAGTTATATGAAAAAAATCAGCCAGGTAATGTACAGTGTATATATAGTATTTAGAAAATATGGGCCTAGAATCCTTTCTATTATTATGTGTTAACTTAACATAAAGATACGTGGGAAATAAAATAGTGTTTTTCCAAACCTATACGGTATGCTTTTCTTTCTTGAAAAATCATTTTCACAAAAGGTGAATACACACGTTTTTTAGTGTATGTTTTCTATTTTAAGATTGGTGTATATATATATTTATATATATATGAAGAGTTCAGTTGCAAAAGCAGATTTTTAACAATTTTTTAAAAAATCATGTTGATAAATTTTGATCAAACTGTAGTTGTTTTTTTTATAATTTTATAAACTAATAAAAAATACAGCTAACACAACAAAACACATTAAAAAGTGATTTTTTAAAATATATATAAAAAAAACAGTTATTCGTTTTTGCAAATAAAATATTAATATATTTCAGCAAATGTGACATTTATGCTAAATAAGATTTCTATATAAAAAAAGTAAAAGTATAATACACTGATATTAATAACACTGATAATAATAATAAACATTTCACCAAAATTAGAATATTAGAATAATTTCAGAATTTTACACTGAAGACTGGTGTAAAAATTCAGCTATCAAAGAACTGAATAACATTTTTAAAACAAATTAAAACAATTTGAAATTAGTTATATTTTACAATGTTATTGTTTTACTTATGACTCAGGAAATAACATATAAAAAAGTATAAAAAAGTATCATAAAGATATCATAAGATCTGATGATGAATCTTTTCAGCGTATAACACTCTGCATAAGTTCTTCAAAAGAACTGGATTATAATGCACAAGTTGCATGGGATACTTGTATTTTTTTTTATAGTGCTTCTTGGTCCTTGACAGCCAAAATGATGCAGCCTTTTATCAGTATTTATGCCTTGTTATTTTCTTCTGCTGTGCATGCTGGGAGCCAGGGAAAAAACTATGAGCACAGGGTTACCATGACATTTAAAGTGTTGGATAGATGAGCAATTTATAATTTATCAGGGAATATTATTTTACCTCATTACCTACTTTTTCTAAACATATTTTTAACAAACACAACACAACAACAAACAAGATGCAACAATTTCCAAAGAAAAGAGTGCATTAGTGCCTGCCCACATTTTCTACAGGGACAACCCGCTATGAGAATCACAGTTTCTTATATTTGAAGTAAAAAAGCATTCGAAGATTGGACAAAATTACAAAGGTGTACCTAACTTTTGGTGAAGGAAAAAATAACACCCAAAACAATGTGAATAAATTAAAGGGTTACTCCACCCCAAAATAAAAATTGTCATTGATCACTCACCCCAATGTCATTACAAACCCCTTAGATCTACGTTTGTATATTCAGAACACAATCTAAGATATTTTGGATGAAAACCAAAGGCTTGTGAAATACAGTATTTACTGCAAAACAATTTGCACTGTCAAGGTCTAGAATATAAAAGACATGGTCAGGATACTCTATCTGTCATCTGTGCTTCAACTATAATGTCATGAAGCTAAGAATACTTACTGTACAGAAAAAACAAAACAAAATAATGACTTTATTTAATGATTTGGTACTATAACGTCACCATAGCACCATTTTGATCAGCATCCGCTGAACGCACATAACGTACGCTCTTCTGTGTCAACACCAATGGAAAGATATGCTGTTGTGTAAATATGCATACAATACATATCCTTCCGCTGCTGCTGACACAAAGCTTTTACGGGCTTGTAAATGTTGTAAACACAATAAATGCGGTCAATGCTTTTGAATGCGGAGAATGCAGTTGTGTAAAGGCCTGTTCTCAACAAGCACGATAATGATAATGTTAACGATACAGATATCATTCTACAAATAATTCTCAATGTTAAAGAATATCAGCGTCCACACCACAACTATAAAGATAAAGGACAGAGAAACAATATCATGGGAATCATTTTCAGATTTTTTTTTTTTCTCCAGCTAATGAGCGATAGAGTCATTGACAACCAATCAGAATCAAACCTGTTATCACACGATTGAGAATTTAAAGCGGCAGACACGCTTGAGCTTCTAATGAACAGACGATAACATGTATATGGACACACATAAAGTTATCGGTATTGGTGTGAACAGGCGTTAAGACAGTTATACTTCAAAATACTTATACGATAGACTTGCTTATCCATTTCAGAATGACCATAACAACATATAGTTGCTGTGTGAACAAGATCATTCAAGTTATCCCGTCTCATAGTGCAAAGTCACATGACTTTTTCAATGAGCATAAAGGAATTTATTAATTATTATTAATTTTATACATTTTTATGCAAATATTTTATGCAATATTCAAAAATGTACATAAAAACAGAGGGATGGAAACATAGCTACTGGTGATATTTCCTGACCAGCAGCATGTGTACTGTATTTTTTTCCCCATTTTTTAAACATGATTATTAAATAATAATAATAATGTGAAATGTACAGAATATATGATCTAATTTCCAGTAGGTTTGTCTTTATAGTTTTATTTAAGGTTGATCAAATCTGTGAGGTTAAACAAAAGGTTCTTTTGCTACGTGTTGAAAGCCTTGTGGCATCATAAGTTTAAGAGGATACAATTTCCTCTGTTTGTAAACAGTTTAGCCAAAAGGTCAGTCCGAATTAGCAATGCGCTATGGCTGAGGGGGCTGCCTGTCTTACAAAGGTGTTTAAAAGAGGACGGTGTCCGCTTAGGCGAACAAGATTACATGTTAGTGAAAGAACAGTATCATAATCACAAGCATTGCCTTAGGTTTCACAGTACTGATCTTGTTTAATAATTGCAGCAATAACAAAAGATGAGATTCTGATTAAAAATTTGCAAGGAAAAGTAGTAACTGCACTCCCCTGGGCACGTATTAACATTCAGAAACCATTTTACTCATATTGAATGGACTAGCATTTGGATTTGTTTGCACAGAGAGGGATCCCTGATGGCTAATAACCTGCTTTTATGTCATTCATAAATTACATATCTCAAGTTTCAGTCAGATATGAGTATAAAACATTTAAATTCTCTTTCTTAGATGACATTTCTGGCACTCTCGGAGTGGTAGTTTACTTGCTTTATAGTTTGTTGTGCTGTAACTCTGAGCTCATTTAGGCTTCCAGGCAAAGTGAGGAGAAAAAGGACTCCCTTTAAAACAACACTGCTTAATCAACTCAGTGTCAAGATAGCCCAGTTGAATCAGAAGCCGCGTTGCCATGGTTTCTGTCTCGACCCCCAACTAGCTGCCTACAGTTTGGTTTGTTTGTTTATTCCCCAGGATAAAAACTGGTATCAACATTACGAGTGTGTGAAACCTCTGTTCTATAAATCTGCATAAAATTGTGGTCTATAACTTCCTGATGTGCTTTTAAGGCACCAACAATGAGATACAAATGATAGACTCAGGGAGACAGTAAAGGATGATGAACATCTCCACTCTCTGAAAACATTGGACATTTAAAGAATACTGATAATTTTGCTTACCTGAACAAATCAGTTTCATCAACATGTACTCCCTGCCACAGTCTTTCCTATAGTAACATCTTAAACGATCCACCAGGCAAGTTCCAATTCTGACCTTCTCCTTTTTGCAAAGAAGGATGATGTTCTCATCTGTGGGAATGAGAGAGAGAGAGCCAAGGAGAGTAAGAGTTGGTAAGAAAGGGAGAGACAGCCCCTGTGGATACATCTCACCCAATGACCGCCCACATTATTTCAATCACATGACCACAAACTCCTCATGACAACTTCATAGTTCCAAGCCACAACATATCAAGTCAGTTTTGACAACATTTATCCAGATTGTACACCAGTTAACCATCTCTGACACTTCAGCTTGTGTACTAAAGCGCCTCTATCTTAGTCATATTTACTCAGAAGTAAATTGAATACCCAAGTTTCTGAGTTGGGCGGTCACAAACTTTAAAAATGCTGTTGGGGACAAGATTTGCTATGCTTTTTATTATTGCTATTATTTTTTCCACTACAGCTACATTACTTTGTCTTGTTGCTTAAGTAGTGTGTTTATAAGCTATATGGGAACAATTATTTATATGTTATATAAATAGTGAAATAAGCATGTCAACTAATAGGATACTACATTTTATTCTTCCCGACAACGGTGCACTTGAAAGCTACAATCTCATCATCGAAATATTAAAAAGTCGTATTTTCGCATTTTCTTTAACTCCAGTTTGATCATGAGAAAATCTGAATAGAGTTGTAAAGAGTTTGATTCAACTGCTTGATCATGTAAAGGGTTATTTAACAAGTGCAAAGAACAGCATCTTTATCATCTACAACTTGATGACTTCTATGTCAATACTCCGGGTTATTTATTTTATGTAATGCAGCATAACTTACCAGGGCTCATTAGCCAGGCAGCTGCCGATTATTTACTTTTTGCATTTGACCATATTAAACACTTTTCAAAAACAACACAACTGTATTATGAAAATGGAACTTAGACTTCCACACAAGTGAATTACTGTAGAGAAAACATGCATAAAACACTCAAACAAGTACTCACTTGTTTTCTTGCCAGTCTTGATTATATCTGAAGTACTGAAAACAAGATGAAAGTGCAGGAGGAGAACTAGAAATCGGAAAAGGGGACAGAGAGAGAAAGCAGCATGGGAAACTGTTTCATATCATTGTTATAATGTTCCGTTTAATTTTAATTCTGCATCGGTGCTTGCAGGGTTGATGCTGACAGTGTCACATCTCACGGGATCTTTGCTAGGCTATCTCAGGTGTGTGTGCAGGTGCAATCATTCAGAATCAAGGGAGACCAACTAACTACAGCAACAAGCTTCAACAAATGAGTGATACATAGTGACCTTTACTTAATGACAATTCAGGGTCTGTTTTCATTTTTTAAATGTTATATTATCTATTCAAAAATCTAAGATCATCAGTCATTTATATTGACGAGTTTATAAATGTTTCTACATTTATAAAGGTTACCTGATAAAATAGTTCAGTGACTGTTTCAGCCTAAATAGACCAGTCTGTGAAACAGAGTTAAACGAGAACATTTTGTGTGGAGGTATGACTTTAAGGTAAGGAACAGGTGAAGTAACCTACTTACCCGCTCGCAGAAGAGAAAATAGCCCCATGCAACTTGGACGTCAATGTTTCCCCGGATTGCTCTAAAAAGCCCACATGGACTTAGAGCTGCAGATGAATTTTACTCTGCTTACCTCCTCAGACATATTTAACCACAATCCTGCAAATTCAGCTCCTCGGCGTGTCTAAACGGCTCGCGCGGTCGGTCGTCTTTCTATGCATGCATGTGCCACCGATCACATCAAATCATCTGACAGAGCTGCGCAAACGCCGCTTTACTCCCAATCCGAAACGATTTCTTACTTGATCACGGCACTTTCAATACAGCGACTGTAAAAAATCACAGTAAACAACTGATGCATCTGTATCCTCGCCACCTCATGGCTGAGTCTCCCGGCACTTCATGAGGCTCTCTGAATAAAGAAATGAGGGCAGGTGATACTGTGCCATTACAGTAGCGAGAGAAGGAGAGAGAGAACACTGCACTCACGACAGACGAATAGTAGCCTACTGGGAGAGTAAATACTATGTTTCTGCATAAATAGAAATAAAGAATAAAGAAAAACCATAACCTTATAGTTAATACTTTGTATAGTAAAACGCCATTAAATAAATGGAGCAACTGTCATCAGCCTATAAGCCCAATTAGGGTCTCTGTATCTCTCAAAACTTCAGTTACATGGATCTTTCTAAGTTTCAGCATAACAGAACAATAAACACCACCATCAGTCTTATTTTGTTCAAGTGTATTGTTGTCAGAAGGAATAAAATGTAAAAATACATTTTTCAACATTAGCCTACATTTACTCTTTCCACCAAGGCACATGCAAAGCATGCTGGGAATTAGAAATCCTCTGTCCTAATGGCAATACAAATTCAACAGCAAAGAGGCCAATTGGCAGCTGCTCCTTCATTTTAGTTAAATCATGGCCACAAATAAAATAGACTGACATGACCACAAATTAATAAGTTACAGAAACAATTAGCCACACTATTTTTTTTCTCCACATACAGGACTTCATATAAGACACAGCCTGTGAATAAACACCGTCATACACATCGTTAGTAAAGTTTATATGACAAATGTTGAAAAAAGCACAAATGGCAGAAATATAACATAAGTAAAAAGCTACAGATAAATGCATCTGAAAAATCAGTTAGACATTAACCAAGTTGTGTCTACAGAAAATAAGACGAATGTACAGTATGAATAGCAATGAGTGAAGCTGGTCATGAAAGAGTGTAGGGGGGAAAATTGTATTTAGAGATAAACAGAGCAATGTGTTTATGAAAGTGCCACATATATACTGTATTGGCGTTTAAACATTTCTTGGTATTTTCACACCGCAAGGAAAGTGGCTGTATAGCTGTCAGTGTAACTTTACCGTGGCTTACATTCAACTCAGGAAAGCCCCTTCACTTTCCTTGTCTTTTTGCAGCTGTTAAATCTCAGAGGAGGTATAGTACAGCAGGTCAGCATTTTCTAAGTGCAAGTGTGAATCACTTTCTCACACTAGTACAAGATCACACCTTTGGGATTTGAGAATGCAACAGCTCAGCAGATATAAATGGGAACAGAATGTGCATAAGCCATTAGATGAATTGCCATTGCTTGTTTCAAATCTCAACAGCCCCTCGCTCTTGGCATGAGTCGTGCTGTGCCATACATCACTTGCTTTGCATAATTTACTGAAAAGACATCTCTTATTATTAACATACTTACAATTTATAAGCATTTTATACATTTTTGTATTACAGGGCAACATGTGTGTGTGTGTGTGTGTGTGTGGTCACCTTGGCCTTCATATTTTCATATTTATCACTGTTACGCTTGTAATTTTGAGAGTGACTCCTGTATTTTCAAGTACTGGATATTGACAAACAGAAATGATCTGTCTCAGTCTGAGAGTGAGAATGGTTTCAGTAATCCAGCTGTTTGGTTGGTACACATACTTGTATTGAAGCATTTTTCACATGATGAATCACTGGGTTATTTAGAACCTCAGAAGGCATGGTTCTGAATAAGAGTTTTTCTGAAAGAAAGAATCTTTTAAGGCTAATTTACACTGCCACTGGATTGAATCAGAAATTCCACGATATGACAAATGATGATTAAACATGTAAAATTAGCCAACAAATAAAATAAAATGCACTGACCAATGCAACAACACATGCCAACAACATGCATACTGATCTCCCAAAACACACTATTCTATCTAGCTGTTCTTACCTTTTTTCTCTCACTATAAGCAAATTAATTATTTTAGTCCCACTTTATATTCGGTGACCTTAACTACTTACATTTAATTAATCATTTGGTACAATGCACTTATTGTGTACATGTTGTTGCATTACATATATTTAGAAAAATACCTATACTGTATATAATTACACTGCTGACCCATCCCTTACACCCTAACACACCCTTTACCTACCCATACCACCAAACCTGTCCCAAGCCTTAACCGTATCCCATCTTAATAGCAGCAGAAGTGTTCTGCAATATATTATGAACACAATAAGTTTGATTTTATTATGACGTAAGCAGTAGTTAAGGCCACCTAATATAAAGAGTGGCCCTTATTTGCTTACATATTATGTCTGTCATTTATAAGTTCTTGGTTGTATTTTAGATTCCTTAATCTAAACCCATACCTAAACTTAACAACTAGGCCTGTATTAAATATTTATTGATTTATTGCGGGAAACCTCCTTGTTAATAGTGAATATGTTCCATTGTATATTCAGTTTCTGTTCTGCAGTATCTGCTTGTCTTCTTTTCATTTATTAAACAACAACAACAAAAACTGTTCCTTTAATGCTATTTTTTTTTTATTTTTACTGTCCTACAAATGTTTTCCTTTTATTTATTATAAAATAAATAATACAAATAATAATATCCTTCTATGTGCACTGCATGACTATCTGGGACTATCACAATGCTTACATCCTGTATTATCACTCTGAGAAGTCGAAAGTGTCCCGCATTGCAGTGATTCACTCTAATAGGTTAAACAGTGACAAGAACATTGCATTTTTTGTCTTACATGCTCATTTAAATTTGGTTTCTTTCTTTCTTTTTGCTCTATGTTTCTGGTTGCTGAGAGTTGTATAATGCACAAAGTATGACTCAATACAGTATGTTACAAAGGGCTTGAAGAGGGTGATGAGATCTCAGTGACTAACATAAAAAAAAAAGTTCTTTATCAGTCTTTCCTTTAGCATCCATGGAACCTTTCCACTGTACAAAAGGTTCTTTATAACTGTTCTTTTAAGAACTTTTCACTGAAATATTCTTTGAGAATAGTTCTGTATATTGTTGTGACAACCCTCTTTGGAATCTTTATTTTTATTTGCATGTCTGACAAGTGTATATTTCTGCTTCAAATTCCCAGTATTGCTGTTGCTGCTATTAAAATGACCAAAGATCATAATCCACATGATCACATAGGCAGCTGTCCCCCGGTGTGTTTGTGCGAAAGAGAGTGTGAGTGTGTAACATGTACATGCATGACATAAGCCAAGGAAGACATCTGATTGAACTCTCTGCGAGGGCATTAGAGTGGAAGGTACATCGTGGCTTGCTGAGAGAGGGAGGGAATGTGACAGGGACAAGTGTTTCTGAGATGAGGTTATATAACATTCTTCTGCTGGAATCTTTAGTGAAGCCAATCTACATTTTTCATTTTTGTAAGAAGAGGTATGTTTGTTGAAAATACACTCCGAGGGAAAGTGTGTTGAGAGATAAGATAAATGAAAAAGGTTATAAAAGGTGAAGGGATTTCACTGGATTTGCTGACCTTTCCAAATCCTCACTTTTCCTTCTAACTTCACTGCTTAGAGTCCATTTCTATTCCAAAGGCGTTTGTCTGTGTGTTTGAAATGGAGGAACCAAGGGCAGATGGAGCAGACATGCTTAAGGATTGTACTGACCTCGCTAACCTGATTTTACCAAGCGCAACATGTCCCTGGGTCAACATTGTGATTAACCAATCATATTTGAAGAAACAGTTTATAGTTTTTGTGTTAAGTTCAGGCTTACAATCAGTGTTTGGTGCTTGTACATCAGTGTCAGTCATCTATCATTTCCTCTGATCTTAGTCATTACTCATGGGTAAGGTTAGCTCTAGAGATATGGTCAAGACTACATTTTTGCATTAAAATGTTGTTCCAGGATCAACTAAATATGTGGCTCTATTTTGTTAGCACTTATCCAATGTAGTATACTTCTTCATTGTGCTTATTGAAAGAAGACTTTGTAACACTTGTTTTAAGGCATTATAACAAATGCATAATGCATTATATATATATATATATATATATGTGTATATATATATATATATATATATATATATATATATATAAATAACGCTATACATCTCATGAATAATCCTAAAAACAATTATAATACTTAGTAATATTTATGTATTTGTGATTGTAACTTTTAATAATATGATTGTTTATAACACACAACAAACACCTTATTAAATCTACTTCATTTATAATGGACTATATCATATCTTGACATTGTTTATTTAAGATCTGCACAGTACCTACAACATCTTGTGAGTGGTTAGGTGTTGAGTGTTTCCCGTGAGGCTAATATTGAGGTTGATGTGAGCTAGCTAATACTTTACATTGAAAATGCAATGCAAAAGTTTATTAAAATGCAATGTTTATGATATAAACCTAAGAGTATTAGTAGACTTAGGTAGGGTAGGTAGTATTTTCACATACTTGCAAAGTATCCTATATTCAGTATGTCTGTTAAGGAAACATCAGAATTACAGTAAGTGTCAAATTGTAACGGAAGGGTCTGACACAGGTAAGTAAAAGTCAACAGTATTTATTGGAGCG
>JAUCMT010000001.1:5754903-5774353 GCA_032357475.1 Enteromius thamalakanensis
CATGACTGCATTTTAGTTCGTTTCAACTGGTTCGGACCAGAGCAATCAGTGTGGTGTGAAAAGGACCCAAAACGTCAGAAAAATGCTACAATGTATTATTTGTTGCCCTTGGTCCGAACCAAATGAACCGAACCACAGATGTGAAAGCACCCTAAGAGAATAGGGAAAACCCTTTTAGATCATGCACCAGCCATTTTCCCCATCTTAAAACCAGGGGAAGTGGATTCAGCCACACAAGAGGTCTTCAGGCCTGCTCCTGGAGACCCACCGTCCTGCAAAGTTTATTTCCATCCTGCTTCAACATACCTACCTTTGTGTTTTCAACCAGTCTTGATGAGCTTGATTAGGTGCTTCAGGTATGTTTGATTAGGGTTGTTGCTGCAGGACAGTGGGTCCCCAGAAACAGGGTTGAAGACCTATGCTTAAGACCACGTGCTTGGATTATTAAAAATAGGGCCCTAAAGCTAAAATTGAAAATAGCTGAAAAAATGAACACTACTGGGGACCCCCTGCTCTGCACATTTTGCATGTTTCTTACCTGATCACTCTCCTAACAAGCTGATGATCTGATTCAGGAGTAAGACATGCAAACTGTGTAGAGCTGGGGGTTAAACCAGTGATTTAATGCACTTTCACCATAAGCACACCTACATTAGTATTCAATTAAATGGTGATTAAATGGCCATTTTTTTATCATATCTAGTCTTTTTATTATCTTTGCTTTGGGGCTTTTCTCAGCAAATGCTGGCATACATGATACATTTGATTAGATATTATTGATTAGTTAATCTAAATTTGATTAGATATTGCCATATCAGGTCATTAATTTAGTTATAATATTTAATCCATTAACAACACATGAAGCAATAAAATCAGCTATAACATTTACTACCTGTGAAGCAACAACTGTGCAATTAACATGTCTAAACATGCTGATGTCAAGGTACTTACATGCATAAATACAAATTTATGTATGTATCCTATCAAGCGCTACAGCTCAGGCATGTGATGCACTGATACTGATTGCATAATCATCCATTAAAAAGCTGTTGACAGAAGCACAGCACACTGTCGGATAATTAATAGTGAAATATTCCTGTTGGACATGATCTGAGCGAACACTTGATAAGATGACGAGGCGAAGGATGATAATGACACGTCACAAAAGCGTTATGTGCACGAAAAGTTCTATTTTTGGTAATCTCTGGCAGACTCATAGACGAATGCACAAACAGACTGAGGAAGGGGATGAGGCACAAGGTCAGCCAAACTGCAGCATGCCCGGAGCAGACGGGGCTCAAGCGCCTTGCACAAGGGAGGAAGGTTGTATGGTGCAGGGTCTTTCAGATACACTCTTCAAATTGAAGGTTGTTCAATGACTCTTAAATTAAGTTAAGAACCCCAAGAATCCTTTTTCAGTGTTGGGGGTTCTTGAGGCGTTGTGGTTCTTTATTATTGGTTTTGAGACAATGAAAACATTTATTGCTTAGAGGGTCCTCTTTCAGAACTCAAGACTCAAGATGGCCATCTTCAAGAGTAGAGTGACCAATGGCCGAAATAAAGATGATTACATATGACAATCACGGCATTTAATTTAATGAGCAAAAGTACATGTATAACAATTGCTGAAATTAGTTTATTTTACATAATATTTAATAAATGATAAAATTTAAATAATACTTGAACTTGATTTAAAAAAAAAAAACATCTGTAAAATGTATGTAAAATACATCTGTATTTAGATGGCAAAGTTTTTAAAACTGCAGTAAACACCGTTTGTATGTATTGGGAATCTTTTTTTTGGAAAAGGTATTACAGTATTCGCCTTTATTACTTAGAATAGAAAACCAAATGCTATAATGTTTTTCTCGTAGACCATGTACATTGTTCTGTGTAGTAATTTATTTGTCAGAATTGTTAAACAGGGACAGTAAACTAATTTAGACAACGAATGATAGGAGAAAAGTCCTACACACTGTGAAAGATTTATCAGAGTTTCCACAAAAAATATATTAAGCAATGCAAACATTTTCAAATGTGGTAATTGAAAGATTTTTTTTATTTTTTGTGATTCTGAAGGATCTATTTTTATGATTCTGAAGGATCATATGACAATGAAGACTAAATGAGAATAAATTAGATTTTAAGTTACACTAAAATTAATTTAAAATTGTAATAGTTCACAATATTACAGTTTTTTCATTTGATCAAACAAATGAAGCCTTGGTGATTATAAGAGACTTGTTTCAAGAACATTAAAGAGTAAAGACCCTTTCATTTTAATGGTGTAGAATCTCACAATTTCCTTTGTTTCTCAGCCTGATTTAAAATAAATAAATAAATATCTAGAGAATGTACATGTACTCACATGGTAAGAGAAAAGTGAGAAATGCAATTCTGCCTAAACAGACAGAGCATGGAAGTGAATCATAAGGGGTGATCAGTCCCACACACAGCTACTGTGGCCCAGCGCTTTGAACAGCTACACATTTTTGCATCTAATCCTACGCCAGGC
Organism: Enteromius thamalakanensis; assembly: GCA_032357475.1. Taxonomy (NCBI): domain Eukaryota; kingdom Metazoa; phylum Chordata; class Actinopteri; order Cypriniformes; family Cyprinidae; genus Enteromius; species Enteromius thamalakanensis. The sequence continues at coordinate 5,757,419 of JAUCMT010000001.1, forward strand.
AGTCTTTGATCATGCAATGACTGCTAGACCATTATGACCAAACATGGATATTTTCTATGAAACTGCACCTGAAATAAATAAAGGCACAGCATCTAGATTAATATTTATGTAATTTCAATGTGAAACACCTAACATTAACAAACATATTCAGCTGTGCCCTGGTTCATGTTAATATATTGAGCTGTGAAACATATCTATCATTTTTGAAAGAAGTCTTTTATTCTAACCAGGCCTGGGTCTATTTATTTAAAATAACAGTGATAATTACATTTTATGATTTGATTTGTTATTTAACATTTTCTCCTTTAATATATTTTAAAATGTAATTTATTCCTGATGGCAAAGCTGAATTTTCAACATCATTACTCCAGTCTTTATTGCCGCATGATCATTCAAAAATCATTTTAATACACAATCATTTTAATCATTTTAATTTTATCTTATCTTCTTATTTCTTAATATTATTTGCAATAAAATATTTTTGAAGAAATTTCAGAAGAACAGCATTTAGAATATATTTTTTGTAATAATGAATTAGAGCCCTGCATGGGCCTCAAATTTAGGCCCGAGCCCAGCCTGTGTCCGACAGCTTATCAGAATTACCAGCCCGAGCTGAACCCGTCTTTTTCCTCTTCTACCATAATGTCTTGTACTGCTGTTTCAGCTATTTAAATATTTCAGTTTTGAGTGTAATGGCAGAATTATTATATTTTGTTCAGTTTTTTTTATTTAGCTAATTTAGACATTTTTTGTTTGTTAAATATAAGTTTGTGTTTTTTAAAGTACCAAATGGCCAGCGGCAGACAGTAATCTGATCATAAAGGAATACTGATCAGTTTAGCCTTCTCAAATCATCACGACTTTCCATAAAAAAAAATAAAAAAAAATGTATAGACATGCTTAAAGTGCCCCTATTATGCCATTTTAAAGGTGGCTAATATTGTTTTATGAGTGTCTTAAAGCAGGTTTATTGTGTATGCAAGGTCAAAAACACTTTAGTTTTCTCTAAAAATAGATTTTATGTTACCTCATTTCTAAATGATTAGGAAACGACTCATGTGAAGCAGTTCAAAGACTCGGTTTCTCTAAACCCCTCCCTCCCGCGAGCCCTTATTGTGATTGGTCAGATGGTGCAGTCCTATATGATTGTTCTAACGCTACAGCGCTTCACAGACTCAAAGCTTGAACCAAAACTACCGTGGACAGTGCTTTTGTAAGTGAATCTGCCACACCTCTACGTAAGGAACTTTAGCATTGCATAAAGCATAACACAGCAGCCATTGTTTATCATTAGAGTGACGATATAAAGTGCGTTCTGCAGGACTAGCACTTGGATTTTAAAACCCTTCGCCTTAATTTTCTCTGATAAATCTAAGAGTAATACGTCATTCAGAACTGTAAAAGGTCTAAGGCGTTCTGCCTTATCGTCTTGAACAGGAGCGGTTCACAAAAATGAACCAAAACTCAGCAAAAATCTAAAGAAAGCTTTAAATTACCATTTAACAAAATAAAAATTGAGAAAAAAAACAAACAAACAAACAAAAAAAAAAACCTCATTCAATAAATTAAATAATCGGTAAAGATGACTTTTCTTTAAAAGGCATGTCTTCCTATTGTTTCACCCCCCCGACCCATTCATGATAATTACTTTTGCCGGGGCTTTGCGGCAGGATTATTGTGCGCATCTAAATGCAGCTCTCTCTCTCTCTCTCGCTTTCTCTCTGCGGCGGGACAATTAACACAGTGGAGTCGCTTTTAGCGGAGGAGCGCTGTCCTGTGTTGTATTCACCGGCGCCACATGGCAATCTTTTAATCACTAATTGATGCATGTCTAAAATATAAAAATAAGGAGAAGCCTAAAACAGGCCCGAGGCCCAGCCCGCATCTGAACTATGACGTCAAAATTGGCCCGAAGGCCAGCCCGAGGGGTGTAAAAAAGTCGGGGCCCATTGGGCGAGTTCTAAATGCAGGGCTAAACAATAAATGCCTACCGATTAATTTAATGCATCCTTGATTAAAAAAAACATTCATTAAAAATAATAATAAAAAAATAACACTGATCCCAAACTTCAGAATGGTATTTTACATAGCAGCAACTTATTGTTTTGAAAGGCAACTCAAGCTGCCTGATGCATAAAAAAGGACCAGATTCAAGATATTAACATAATCTCTCGAACATGGCCTGTCTTTATAATTCAGCCTCTCACCCTCACACACAAAGAAAAGCCTCTGGCCCAAGACAAATACGAAAAACAGTTGAAATTATGAGGTTAACGTTTCACTCTAAATGAATTAGCCTGTGTGTCTACTTCACTATACAATATTCATAAAGTTAGTGTCGCACAAAACGCAGAAGGTTGCAGAACAGGGAATCTAAACTTAGCCCTTAAAAGCTGCTTTCAAAGGTTTTTCCGAGTTGTTCTGCCCGTTCTTCTCCCAAATAGACTGTCATTTCCAGTGAAGGCAGCGCTAAGAGGGAAAATGACCTCATTCAGTCCTGAATGCAGCCACCAATCTCCATGTTAGCCGATTGTCCTCTACAACCCGCGGGAAAGAAGTGACGAGAGGAATAGGAAGAAAGAAAATAAGTGAGGATGAGAAAGACGTGTTGGTGGTCTGCCAGGGAAAGGGATCCTTTGTGTGGACCCTCTCTTCTGATAAACCCTAAAGGAAGAATGATAGAAAAAGAAAATAGAAGAACAGGAAAGAGAGAGAGATAGGGAGAAGGAAGGTTCATATATAGAGGGATTGTAGAGATTAAAAGAAAAAGGGACAGACTAAAACTTGACAACGGTCTGAAAGCTTTATCTTCTATAAAAAGACCTGTAAAGCTCCATCTGATCCTATAGTTGAAAGCACCCCATACAGTATGGGAGCTTCCCTGTAACCCGACTTGAAGTGACACTGACTTGGCTAGAGATTTGTTATCCAGTCTCTTAATGACCGTAAACGAATGTAAATTCATTTCTAATTTCATATCTCTGTAAGCCAAATCCATCTATAACAGTATCTAAGAACTGCAGTGAGTCACTGTGGCACAGCCCAAAATAAGTAGGTGGCCATCAAGGCGCTACTGTTAGGAGAGAGAAGGATTTATCATACAGTATTGAGCGATGGCAGATCGTTTGTCCACTGTGTACCATTCTGGAGTCTTGTAAAGCATCTTAAATTACATTCCAGCTTAGGTCCGCCATTGTAACTTTATTTCGGTGTCTGCTTGAAGCGTAGCGATACATCACACAAAATAACGAAGGACAAGTTTATTTTGGCTTATACAGGACTTTCACTTAAGCTGTAGTGATCCCTCCTTGGGGGCATTTGGGAATGTAGGAACACAGGTAAAGTGTAAGTAAGAGCTGGTGCAGTATTTCAAAATGACAGAATGCTGTTCTAAGCTAAATAAGAAGTGACATCTTAATGACACAAAAACATCCAAACTATGTTGGTGCTATAAATAGTTTAGTAATAGATAGGCTACAGTAGAATTCGAATGTTTCAGGTAATTTTATTTTTTTATTAATACTTTTTCTTGCATAATGGCCATTTTGAATATACTGCCTTTCATGCAGTGTGTAACACAGCTGTGTGTGAACGCCAACATTCTGCAGGCCAAAAGTGCATGATAAAAAAAAAAGTTATTGTCTCCCAAAAGAACTCTGAACAGCATAATCGAGTCAATAGTGTTGACTATGCAGGGTAACAGGTTTGCATAAAGCCTGTCTATGATATACGTTGCCTAGTTGTGCACAACTGCTGTGACGACTGCTTCTTTAAATCTCTGGGAGGGGTTCGCCGTATTCACATACCGCCTTTTCTTTAAAGACAGTACCCAGATTATCTGTACTAACTGGGTCCACTGAACCAGTAAGTATGAAAAATAATAGATGTTTCTATTTTCTATTCAGTGAAGGGAGTTTTATTGTGGCTGACATCATCAAACTAATGTCACAGTGACATCAGCAAAGCGTCTTATAATCTTGCTAGAAACGATTTGGCTTTTACCCTTTGAGTGGGTTTCTGTGCTTTACTGTGTTTTTTACAGGCTCTTATTTGGCACCGCTGATGACATCATATGATCTAATGTGCCAGTGCAACCTCACTCTATTGTTAAATGAATAACAAGAAAATTTGAAAGTGTGTGGGAGATGGATAAGCGAAAAAGAAAAGGACTGTGTGTGTCTGTACACGTCCGCCTGTAAGTGTATGTTACATATTTAATTTATGTCAGCCCCTCTATTTTGTTCTTTTCTCCCATAATGCACCTCTCTAATACAGATGGGATAAAAGCAGCTTCAATGGGGCAGAAAACAGCTTTAGTGTTTAACTCTTCAGGCCTGGCTCTCTTTCCTTCTTTTCCTCAGTTTTCTTTCTCCCTCGGTTCCCTCATATAGACCCTAAACGCATATGCCCAGACTTCATTCCAGAAACCGAACATGCAAACCACATAAAGCAGCTCATCGAATATTCAGTCCTGCCCCCTCAGTGTGCGTTAGTGCACCCTGCCCTTTCTTTCCCATATCAGAGGTGGAAACATGGATAAAAAGATGCGTCCCAGTGCCTTCATTTTTAATAACATAAGAAGGAGAATCTGGGTTTACAGTGAAGCGAAGCATCCTCCAGGACCCTCACATACACACTCTCAAAACACACTCACGTTCCCCCCAGAGTACACCGCAAAAAGACATGCAGTTGAACTTGATCAAAGCAGGCCAAGAGACACAGCGGTACAAGAGAGAAAGGATGTATAATACTATAGAGATAAAGGCCATTCTGAAACATACTAAAGCAATAGTTCACACAAAACTTCAAAATCAAAATGATTTTGTTTCTGTATTTTAAGATATATTTTTATATTAACATGTTTTTTTATTCAATAGCTAAATATTTAAAATAATACTTTTATTTTTCAAAATAAGGAGAAAAAAGTACACTACTAACTTTACTAAAGTGATTGTTTTTTTTAGAAGTATTAGACATGATTTAAAAACAATATTTTAGCTGAAATAATTGTCTCAATACCGTGGGCTTTTTAACCCATGCTGGGGAGCCTTTTACCTTGTGTGGGGTTAAAAAAGGCCCCTCTTGCCACCACATACATTTTGAAGATAAAAGAAAAAATAAACAATTTGAATGATTTATTTTCACACAGAATACCTGTGTGAAATTGTTGTTCCATTAATGTTCAATACAAAGTATATATTTCCAAGGTGGGTCTTTAGCCCCGTTGTACCCTACATTTAAACACATCAAAAGTGTCAGTAAGAAATATTTAAAATTTTACAAAGATTTCCATTTCATTTCAATGCTTTAAAAGCCTTGGAACACACGATACACATTCTCAACTTTGATAAACATTTTGTGAGCACCAATAAAGACTTTTTTTAAAGCTTTTTTTAGCTTTGCCATCACATGAATAAATTACATTTGTATTAAATATTTCCCATCTATATAACAAGTTACTGTCGTTATAATAGCATTCTCGAAATATTACTGTTTTTACTGTATTTTAAATCAAATAAATGTTACCTAGGTGAGACACATTACCTACAGACACATAGAAGAATAATCTTACTGACTCCTTATTAAATGTGAAAGGATCCAACAGTAATAGTGATATTTTCTGCCTTTCTATTTTTGTTTATTTCAGACTTGCAAATGCATTGTGCTTGACATGTTATTGCACAGCCAATACAGCCAAGGCTGTATCAGCCTCGAAATCAAAAGGAACTCTGGGAGATGATTTAAAGAAGGGATGAGAAGTGTTATGGGAGACAGCAAGCAGGGGGCCTCTTAATGTTTGAGTTTCATTCACATCAACCCCAGCATTTGACTCCCTAAGCAGCGCTTCCCTCCTGAAGAGTCTCTTCAATTATTACCCTCCAAGCTCTACAGCAGCACCGGGGCCTAATGTGTCAAATATGAAGTTGGATGATGTCGCTCGGAGGAAATTAGATAATGAAAAATCTGAACCTTATGAATTCTAAAAGAACTTTCAATATATACACTTCCCATCACAAATAACTTGTCATACATACAAAGAGAAAATAAGCAGATAGTAAAACAAAATACTAAAGCAGGACATAAAAAGAATCTACTAATCACTAAACGAGCATTACATAAGAATTCAAACATCAAAACCATTGTCTGGTTTCGAACCACAAAGTAACACAGTCCACTTACTTTGTGATTGTATTTCATCTCTGCTAAAAGGGATTGTGCGTTCACTTAAAATTATCCAATCACTATTTGGAAGAGTAGTTTGAAGCGAACTCAGCCAGATGATGCAATGGGATGACATGGTCGTCTATAAGAAGTTTCTACAGTTTATGTGGATGAAGACTGTGTAGCAATAACCTAATAGTCAAATGTATCCATTTGATAATAAATTAATAATTTACAAAAAAATCATTGATGTTTAACTTAAAATAAAGACGGCATCAATGAGTCCATTTGCAATCATAAACTTTCTCTGCTTCGATGCTAAACTCTTTGAGGCAGCTCTGTCACTACCCCGGGCCACAGGTTTCTGTCACACCCACACTACTGTAAACACAGCTCATTGCCAACTTTTCAGAAACAAATAGACAGGCAGAGGGACAATGACAGGAAGATTGGCAATCCGTCAGGCTATATCTGATGCAGATGGCATGACTGATAAAGAAAATCTGTCAGGTATCTGAATTGTGTCTCATTTAATGCCACACAGCTAGACAATCCAAAACATGGCATAGAATATTAGAAATCAAGCTTTCTGTTTAAGCCTTGGCGGAAAACATCAGACTGATGCCAGATATGATGAAATATTTTGCGGTGGGTTGCTGTAAATGCAAAGTCGAAACAAAGCACATAGTGCCAGCAAGGGAGTAATGCGTGCTTACCTTTTCGGCCATTGTCATGGCAGAGCCGCCATGGATTCCCAATATGGGCATGGAAGTCTGAGAGGAAACAAAGTCCAGCATCTGTGCCACGGCTTCCTGGTCCGTGCCGTCTCCATAGACCAGCCCGTGTAGTCTTTGTCGGGACATGAGCTCACACAGGTGTGTAAGCATGCTTCCTGGATCTGTCTGGTTCACCTGGACGCTGAGAACAGTCACATCCAGAGGCGCACCAATCCCACGAGCCGGACGCAGGGCTGATTCGGATACGGTTGGGGTTTGGCCCAGTATCACCGCTACACTGAGAGATGGAGGCTTCTCGGCTGCCTGCGACCAACCCATCAAAGCCCATAAGACCATCAAGCAGACTACAGCTCCCATCATTCCTGGCTTCGGCCCCTGTTAAGATGAGAAGTTTTAAAATGATTCAAAACACGCAGAGTCTCACCAATCAGGCTCACCGGATCTCAACTAGAACAAAATCAGATAACGTAAATTACAATCATAAATTACATTTGGCCAGTTACTTTGAACGCAATGATTCAGGGGTAAGGGAACTGGGAAGAGAATCTGGAAGACACGCTTTTAAAGGTTAAGATGATATGGTGCTTCGTTCAACTACTCAATCATTTCAAGTCAATACTTTTCAATTAGCCTAAACAGTTAAAAGGAACAGTGGTTCACTTATTAGCAATTAACTCTGATGTACTGCCTTACAATTTGTCATCGTGGTTACATTTAAATGGCCCGTCTAATTGATAGGACTCTTCAATAGTTTATTACGATTCCAGGCGGAATTTGATGCCTGAATGATTCCAGATGGCTAGCGTAGCTGTCTCTTAAATTATAGTAATAATTGATGAAACCATGCACTAACTGGAGTGCATTATAACTTCATGAGTAAGGAACAGCTTACACATGGTTAAATTTAAGTGCGCTGATGTCAGCGGTTCAAAGATGGTTCAATCTCGAGAGATTTAATGTAAAAGTCAACTTTGGAATGAAGGAAACTGGACTTATGGTTTAAAAGGAATTGTTTACTCAAACTCTATTTAATTTCAATGTGATTAAAACAGCAGTGTGAACATACTTCCAATAAATCTCTTTTATGTTACCAAGAAGAAAAACCGTACAGATCTGGAACGACTAAACAGTGAGTGAATGACTGACAATGTTCTTTTAAGTGTAAAAAAAAAAGTGGATATAGATTTTTTTTCTGTTCATTTGGCTCCTTTTATCAAGGTAGAGATACTTTGCTATCAAACATGCTTTGATAGCAAGATTTATCGAATTCACTCTGAACTTTTCACTCTCAGAAATGTCACTGGATACACCTGCTTCATCCCTGGAGTTTAGTCATCAGTCACATCTGCACCTCCATTTCGCTCACTGACTACCTTGGGTCATGGCCGGTAACTACAAATGAAAAAGGTACTCTGATGATGTTGAGAGTAATAACAAAAGAATATTCACTAGTATAGTCAAATACCCTGCTTCTTATTTAACTTGGGTTGAAAATAGGAAGACATAAACAAACAGGGCATTTATACTGTACAGTAGCATCATGAAATCAAGTCAGTTTGTCTCTAAATATACTTAATGTGCCAGGGCATGTCATTTAAAATCAATACTCGTCATAAAATGAAATAAACCTTAGTCTCCACAGCATGAATGTTTAGGAGTTTGTTTGGGGTGCTCAGCAATGAATGATGTGATAAGAATGTGCCACCATCAGCTACTAGAAAATACTACCATTTTACATCACCAGTCCTCAACAAAGGACAAAGCCTAATGCAGAAGCTCATGAATGCACAGCTTAGAAGAAAAAAACTGGAATATTAGATGGAATATTTTGCAAATACTTACTATACATATGGGTAGTTAAGAATAGGGACATGAACATTTTCAACAAAGACATTTTAATCATTTTATCCGCATTTTATTTGAAATAAAAACAAAAATATCCTGCAATGTGACAATTTTAAATATTCCATGTAAATATTGACAAGTATAAATATTTCATACAGTCTCTTAATTATGGATGTGTTATACACACACACACATATACAAGTGATTAAATGAGTATGCTGATTTTATTAGTACTTTTAAAATCTCAACATTGATATAGCAATGCATGAGCAGAAGTGGATGACTGTTACCGCCTGATTCATTAAATATAATTCCTCCTACAATTTCATTTTTTAATAAATGAAGCAAAGACTTGTTTAACACTTGACAAACTAATAATTTATTGATGCGTTTTTAATTGTTGGCAAACACCTAAAAGAGATAGTAAGAGGGTTTTGCTTTTGACGGCTTAAACATTCAGCTGTATTGTGAAGCATACTAATTAGTGCCAATCACATAATTGCCTAATTGCTTTCTTGATGGTTGCACTGGTAGTTTGTGAGGGTCCAAAAGTGGTACATGCCTCAATGACCACATTAGAGATTCCAGACAGGCTGTTGTGCTCTGTTACCCCGTAACTTTTTTATTTAGTATACTTGCTAACATCCATAATTGGCATACAGAGCTACCCCAGCAAAGCAACCATGCCCTTAAGTCTACCCCGGACTAGCACTTAGTGTTTGCAAATGCAGTGCATCAATCTGCATCTCATTCACTCATTCTACAAGTGCATGTCATATTTGTTGGACATTTTACAAGTAAATTGTGGGTAATGTTTTGAGTTACATTAGACGTCACCTTCACCCTAAGCTTGCAGGATACAATTGAAGAGCAGCCAAGAATCAAAATAAAGACAGTTCGTTTCGCTTACATACAAAAACAGACCCATGGATTTTTACGCATCAAAATATAAGCAGTGCTGCCAAAAGCGTCTTGCCAATAGGACTGTTTGTATGAGTGAGGTTTAAGTATATGCCTGGAAGTACCAACCACAGTTTTGATGGTCTGTCACAGCCCATATTTCATAATTCAAAACCACAGCATAAAGTGCCAAGTGCAGATCGGCTCCTCTGTTAGCAGAATATCACCGCTGAGATCACTTCTCTTCGCAGGCGAATGGGGAGGTTGTGGGTGGATTTCTGAGTTTGACTGTGTGGAAAGGTGGAGGGGTCAATAGTTACGAGTACTCTCAAAATAAGCACCTGCACTAGGTCCTCCTCCCCCATCCATCTCTTTTCCTGACCAGCACGTACGCTCAAATATTCTTCCGTTTAAGGTACAAAACTATGTATTTGAATGCAGCCAGTTTATAAAAATGTGTAAAAAAAAAAAGGAAGGTGGTATTCTCTTTCAGGTCAACTACTGTTATGGTGAAGCAACAGTTGTTTAAACAAGTTTAAAGTCAGATTATAGCCAACAACATTTAATTGCAAGATATTTTGAAGGTAACTCCATTGGCCCCTTGAATCCTGAGGTTTGGTACCACCACAAAAGCGCACTAAGTACGTTCAACAGGGCAGCGCATTAGTCAAGTGCTCATGTCTGCATTCACAAATTTGATTAAATTATGTTGCTGGCCTAAGGCATCACAAGAGTTTACCCAATATAGCAACTGTAAGAATGCATTGCTGTTTATATCTGGGCGCTCAGTTAAGGTCATTTTATCAAGACGTGTATAAGTGTCTCTATACATGAATGCATGGGAAGAGAGGGGGAGGTTTAGAAATATTTCAGCTTCTAAAATTGTATCCTCCGTTGCAGGAAAGACTATTTCAAGCCTGGTCCTGTAAGCAAGAGGAAAACATCAAAAATGTGCTTGGACAACGTGACTGCACCCAAATCTGCAAGTCCCTCATTCCCCGTTTAGAGCGAACCCGCGAAACAACGGCGCCCCCTGTCGGATCTCCCTCCAGTCGCTTCACACCTATTACTAAAACCTTCAATATTTAAAACGTATCTTACCTTGCGTGTCACGAGGTGTCGGTGAAGAAGACTCGCCGTGGTTGAAATGTGCCATCTGTGAAACTGCCCGATGTCTTGTGAATGTTATCCACGAAGATTTCCTCACAGAGAAGGCGCGTTTCTCGGCGCATTTTTTTCCCAGACCTTCGGCGAACCACCTTGACAGGAGCTTAAGTGTTCAATGTTCTGGGGAGGGGGGGGGAAGTCAACCAAAATCCTTACACCAGGGTAACAAAAATGACAGAGCTCATTATTTAGTGAATTTCTATAACTTGTGTTCAGTAGTCTACGAGAGAAAAGCCACACCAAAAGGCTTCGCGAGTGGGCAAACTGATCTGCGTGGAAGCGTAACGGTTCCCCCGCACAGAACCAAGTCACCTCAGAGGCTGGCTACAACACACACACAACCGTGTTTCAAACAACACCTATCCGCGAGCTTCGAGAGTGTGGTCAGTGATGAAAAGGTGAGTGAGAGACCCGGCGTGTTTAAATAACGGCCGGTGTGGTATTCCCCTCACGCGCGCGCGGGGTTCGTCTCTATGTAGGGCGCTCGCTCGCGCAGCAGGTGTTGCGCATCAAGGCGGTTGAAATAATTTCTCCCGTCACAAAAATCTCCCGACGATTTCGTCAACGGGAAGCTCCAACGACTCCCGGTTGGCTATGAGAGCGCGAGCCCACATTTGGTAAGGGAAAAATAAACACGTTCTTTGATGTTTTATTGAAAGTAAAAAGAGAACAACTCACCTAATATCCCCGTTATACATTTCCAATACACCAGTCAGGAAATTAAAGCGCGTCCTCAGTAGTCTTCATCGTATAACCTTGATCTTTCTTTATAAACAAATCCAAGTTCAGCGCTCTTAACGGCGTAATTCCTCCAGTGTCCTTGTGTTTACCGTGTCCATTCCTCACACAGATTAACCAGAAAAAAAATGTTCAGTGGTTCACTCGACATACAACGACCACATGGATCTTTCACCTTAATATATGTTATTTATTTCTGAAAGCTTTCCGCAGTGGAACAGGTCCGTGTGCCGCCTCTGAGGGGGATTCCGTCAAAATCTCATCCTTTTGGAGAAAACTACAGAGACGCGCCGTATTCAGTCGTTAACGGGGTGTATTTTGGATAGAGATTCCTCTGCGACACCATCGACTGAACTCGAGACATCATGGCAAACTGTCGAGCGCGTGTCCGCTCCTTAACATCTCAGCGCGGTATTGAGACTGTACTTGCCAATGCCTCCCACGCGCTCCGCGCCAAATTCAACTCGATTCTCTTACCTTGCCCCCTATAATTAAACACAAACACACGTTTCATGCACGGATTTGCTGTCAGTCAATGCAAACAAACCAGTCTTATCTTTTAACAATTTGAGGAAAACATTTGCTTATGAGGCGCGTTCATATTTGCATCCAACTTTACAGACCATTGCTCTCAGGCGCACAGTCCATGAGTAGATGGTAGATTGAGGCGCTCTCTCTCTCTCTCTCCATCGCACACATGAATACAGTCAAATGATAATGAGCACCATTAACAGTCCCTGCGCGCGATATGGGCGCGTCAAAACTGTGGAAAATTCTCAATCACACGACGCCTCAGTAAACAAGTCATTTTCCCGCTCCATGTTGCAAAACCATGTCCCATCCACTGTCGCCTCCACGTGTTAAAGAGAGCAAAACAGTTCATCGAACCGACTCTTGTCTGTCTCAAAGAAAACGGTGATTTTGGGTTTGCTCCGTTTGTGCAAAAATTGGTGGTTCGTTATGAGTCAGACGCTCCCAGCTGTGTAATTTCCCTGTAGGAAATCCACGGGAGCCGTTATGATCCTCAACTCATGCAATTAAATCAAATGGTTTTATGCTCTAAGATCATTCACCCAGTCAAAGGGAAAACTGCTTGACAAGTCTATTTAAAGTCTTTTAAACTTAAGCTTATGACCGCGTGTTTAAGTATAGATATTCTGAAGTCACGTGTCCCCTCAGATTTGAGCCAAGTGGATTTTAATGCAAATATCTGTGTCTTTAAAAATTAATGGGGCCCATTACTGTGGGTTTTTAAAAAAGTATTTGTCTTCTGGTCATGTCATGACATCATTACAAAATCTGTTCCACATAAAGTTCAGCAGATTACCACAGAATTCATGTAATGAAACGCAATCTGATTCCTTTACCAGGCAATAAGAATTCAATACTCTATCAGCCATGTTTTATTACAGTATAATTCATAGATTCTCCTTCCAAAACAAAACAGAAAAAAGGGTACCTAATAAAAAGCACTGCATATTCCACCTTCGCCTAGGGTCCTGAGTGAGTCAGAATAGCCACTGGTGCCCCCTGAAAAAAAACCAACTCTGTTTAGATATATTTAAAATAATGACGCATTTCTACTAGAAATGGTGGAACCTTATTTGAACTATTAAGATTTTAACTTTTTTTAAGCATTTGTAGCAGCTTTTTACAACACAGACCAGCCAGCCCACTATTTTATGGTTACCAGGAAACTGTTTCAGTATGATGTAACACTACAAAACCATTTAACATATATATCATTTAACCATTTAGCATAAACACACATCTGCATCTGCAAGCTATGCCTCAGGAGTGTTCTTTGTCTTGTTGTTTGTCCTCTCGAGCATTATAATAACTCATTCTTTATAGGTCAACCTTTATATATTCATATTTAGAATTTACCCACTTTGACACCCTACTATGCACACATTGATTTTGAGTAAATAAAACCTAATACAAGCATGCAAACCACTGTAAAATGAATCTGACTTATCTAAACTCATATACATCCTAATGTACTGCTGCTTTTTGTTACCCCCCCGGGATTTTTTGTCTCCCTCAGCCGACCGATCATGTTTCCGAATAGGCTGGAAAAGGACGCTTTACAGTCCAGTGAACAAATTTCAAGATGATAAACTTTACCATTTGTAACAGCAGGTCCATTGTGATTATCCATGTCTGTGTATCTAAGTTTGGAAACCTATGCCCATTATCTGCTCGCTTGAGCAAATAATGCAAATTCATGGCTCAGAGGGAACTCTGATTTTCTTTGGCAGGAAAGATTTTCCTTTTCTTTTCAAATCATGCATCTCATATACAGAACACATCAATTGTTTAAGAACATTTACAGTAGCAGAATTGAAATCTTCCAGAGCCCTCAAACAGTATAATGGAGCTAACAATGCCAAGGTTGAGCATTCTGCTCAAATGTATATCTTGAATGGAAAGTAAATTGCTTTAGATACAATTATCTCACAAATCCAGTCTATGCATTAATTAGTAGTCTAATTAGAAAACACAGGTTTGTGTTTATGTGTGGGCATGGGAACATTTTAAGCCCTAGAGTATCTGTAACAATTATTAGCAAATCTTTTATACAGCGTGTGAATCACTCAAATACTCAAATTGTATTAAATCAGTGTTAATGCGGAGTTAAACTGGGTCAAATTAGGAGTTGTTTACTTATTAAATGAAAGCCCAAAACTGACTTGAAAGGAGTCGCAGGTAATTATCCAGAAAGCTCATAATGAAACAATTTTATGACTGAGAACAGATAATAAATTTTAGACATTTTCTTTTAAGGAGAGACACAATAATATGCCTTGGCTCGTGTTAATGAAGATCCCATTTTCTTGGACGGTTTGGATTAACAATGAAAATATTATTTCCCACATCCCGTATCGCTAACAAACATCAATAAATTGTGTTTCCGACGCAGACGAAATAAACCAAGTGCAAAATACAGTAAGGCAACAGCTAGAGCATTGCAAAATATGCACAACTTAATGAATAAATAAAGAAGGAATTAAGAAATAAAGGAGTAAAGAAGAAATGGAAGAGAGGTTTGCATGAGTCTGTCATGAGCACAAAAAAGTGGGAAAATTCTGTCTCCATGGTAACCCAATTTTCAGTGTCACCACTTTTGTTACCAAACAGACCATGCTACATTACATAAAACACACACTCGCACCCCCCTTCACACACAGACAAATGTGTGCACACACTCGCAAACATGCATTCGCTCAATGGAACAGCAGAGTTTTACTCTAACAATAGTATTTGCATGACAGTGGTAGCTTTGACGCAGCATAATATCTCTGGAACAGTCATCTTTTGTAATATTTGTTTTTTTATTAAAAGTAGTCAGAGAGCAAACTTTTACACTTCAACACCCTATCTATACCAGAATCATCTGGAGTGATTCAAAACTAATCTTTAAGACAGTGTGTACCACTGTATAACATTGATTATGCAGTTATGAAAAATATTTAAACTATAATTGCATCTGCAAATAGTTTAAATGAAATCTAATCTTAATCCTAATGCATCTTTCCTTATACACACAACATACTAAAACAGAAGCACTCCATGAGCCCTGATGCACATGCATGGTCTCACGTATACAGTAACATGCATGCTTTCACACATACTGGGAAAATCACATTCTGCACATAAGCTCGAGAGAGTGGTGGGGTGTTTATAATGTCTTTAAAATGATCTGTAGCTTTTAGTTTGAATTAAAATGTGGACCTATCTTCATCTAATTTATAATAATAGATAGATAATGCAGAAAACAGCCTCATTTGTCCTCGAATGCAGTGATTCATTCACAAGAGAAAGCTTAATGTCTCATTTTATTTGCGATGTCATTTTGCAGGATGTCCAATTTTGTAGTAAATAGTTCAATTTATTACACTGATTGCTGTTTTATACTCTCAATGCAGAATGATACAGCACATGGTGTGAAATGATGTTGAATAATGGATGCAGTATTATCACAATGCTACGCGGAGGCTGCCAAGCAGTCTTACAAGAAACAATACATACTAAATCAGAGGTCATCTCAGGCCAACACTGTTACTAATTCATTGACAAAAGCCATCACAAACACATACAATACATCAAATATTAAAGACATAATATTCAATATACAGCACAAGGTCAGAATTTGAATTCTCATTTTGTATCCAAAATAGTGAGATTTGCAGATTTTAGAGTGGAGGGGAAAAATGTCTAAATTCAAACTGAAAGTATGTGTATAGCTGAACCAGATGTTCGTTGTTTTCTCCAGGTCATTAACATATTTGAGACCCTTGTCACGTTTCTGGATTTGTCTAAAATTTGTCCCATATATAAAACAACTACTTTGTTAGGCCTACTTTTCTGGCAAAAAAATGTGACATCTGGTCAGCATACTTATAGGATAATTTCCTTTTTGATGATGGTAATTTCAGTCAGATGATCCAATTAATGAGATGAATGGGGAGAGAATTTGAGGGCTCTTCTGAATACTAATGAGCAAGGTGTACAATATTGCAATAACTCAGCCAGCTGGACAACGATATGCTCTTGTTGCGTGTATACAGTATGTGTGTATATATACTTCATATATTTATATACTATTCTACTTCTATTCTCTTTTTATTGTATTTTATTTTATTGCTAGTTTATTTTTTATAATATATTCATTTATTGTACTTATTTTTATATTCTACTTCTATTTTGCTGTGAATCAATTAAAATTAATTGATTTCTTAATGTGTCAATTTGTTGGTGCAGTCGTGCAATACATTTCACTTCATGCCGTACCGTATATGCATGTGAATGTGACAATTAAAATTTGAATTTGTTTCCACCAGGGGCGGAGCCAGACATTAGAAACGTTTGGGGCTTAGCCCAAATGTAGTTGGATTATTAGGGGGGTTCGGGGGCATACTACCCCAAGAACATTTTGATTTTCCTGACTTAAATGTTTGTTTTAAGCTCCTAAATTGGATAATATTATAGGTTTAAAACCAAGTCAGCAGGCAGAATTAATATAAATCATTTTCCAAGATAACAGATTCTTAAACATGAAAATTAGATTAAATGTTGCAATGAATGATCCACACTACAAACCGTAAATAGAGATGGTATAGTTTGTTTGTTTATTAATTTAATAAACTTAAGTTAATTCACACTGAGTGAAGTTTATCTTTTCCAATATGTTTAAACTGAAATTATGGGCATTTTTACTTTATGAAGTGATTTTTTTCCTAAACTTGTCTATTATCTTTTGAGTCAAATTCTTATATTTAATCAGTGAAATAGAATAATAAGACATTGTACGGTGGCCGAGAGAGCTCAACACGCTGCAATTTAAAAATAACGCATGCAAACAGAAACAAATGGCTGCAACTTT
>JAUCMT010000001.1:5774453-5794415 GCA_032357475.1 Enteromius thamalakanensis
AAACATTTCCGTTGTGGTTCGTGTGTTTGCAGCGCCTGTGTTGTCAAATTGATGAAGATGTTTTTTAAGTTGCAGTCATTTTTTTCTGTTTGCATCCATTATTTTAAAGTTGCAGCCGTTTTTTCTGTTTGCATGCGTTATTTTTAAATTGCAGGGCGTTGAGCTCTCTCGGCCACCGTAACATTGGGCTGTTACCAAGCAAATTAAAAAACACAAAGCTGTATCTGAAGTGGCATGTAGATGTATTTCTTCTGATTCATTCATTCATTTATTTGTTTAACTGCTTTAAAACATCGAAATGTGAAAATAAAATAGATGGCAGCAAATCACTCTTAATAAGTGAGTCATTGAAATGGTTGATTCATTCAGAACAGTATATAAATATAACTGCCACCCAAAATGACCTTGAACATCACAGTTTAAACTAAATCTTAACCAGCTTAAGGCAACTTAAGGCTTCCAGACTTCTAGAAAGTAAGTTTTGTGATGCATAATAGAGAAAAACTCTACACTACAAGCTCAAACTATGGTGTTTATTGTTAGAAGGTTTATTTTATTATGATCATTTGAGTTTACTGTCCCCACCTTGTTACATATTTCAGGTTGTGACAAAGTGAGAATTCTATTGCAGAGAGTAAAATAAGCAGAACGGTAAAGCGCTAATGCAGTAATCATTATAATAAGGCAGGCACACTCAGTAGTAATCAGTTACATAAAACAAACAAATCC
Source organism: Enteromius thamalakanensis (assembly GCA_032357475.1). NCBI lineage: Eukaryota > Metazoa > Chordata > Actinopteri > Cypriniformes > Cyprinidae > Enteromius > Enteromius thamalakanensis. The sequence goes on from JAUCMT010000001.1 coordinate 5,775,183, forward strand.
AAATATAGCATAAACCCGAGTACTACAAAATAGGATACAATTAGTGACTGAATTGATTTTACGCTGTCCTGACTTACCAATGACCGTAGATACAAGCTACATTATAAACATGCTAGCAAATAGTAAACAAAGCACAGGTGCATCCAATTAAATCATAGCACGACACGCAGTAGGGTGAGGCATCTGGTGGCTGGAGGATTGAACTGCAGAAACCTATAGACACCTAGCAAAATTGTATGTGGTTTTAAAATTGGATTAGTATATCAGGTTTAAATTGGCCCTTTTCTATGTTAAGTTAAAATATAATTATTAATACTGAGAACCACCAAGATAATATGAAGACATAGGAAATTATGCTTAATTTTATTTTTAGGAAGATTCGATTTAACTCTAAAATCTAAAATCTATATTTTTCTAAACAAATGTTCTTTTCAGCTATTTATTAATCAAAGAATCATAAAGAAAGTGCTAATATTAAGCATGATGACGTTTTCAGTGTTGATAATGACGTGTTTCTTGAACACTAAATCAAGAAAGATGCTGTAAATTCAGCATTGCATTACAGGAATACATTTTAAAACATTTTTAAATAAATAAATAATAATAGCATAAAAATATATAAAATAGCAATAAAAAAGCTCTCAGTATTATTGTTTTTACAGTAAGTGTAACAAGCAAAGGTGACTTCTTTCAATCAAACTTACTTGTAATTAATTTAAAAGATTAGTATTGTTTTATGTAAATAAGTCATATAGTTATATTAATTTAAATATACTTTATTAAATTATGAAGTATCCACAATTTATTCACAAGTGTATATTTAAATGAATTTAAATCATGTTAAGATATAATTTTTATTCTGCTTGTGATGCATTTTTGGTGATGAGCATTATATGATAAGTAACCTTTGATTATAAATATAAATATATATATATTTATATATCAATTTCATCTGTCAAGCTATTTAGAACTCCTAAATCTTTCTTTCTTTCTCTTTTATCCCAGAGTACACAATTCAGCATTAAAGGTGATGTGTTTAAATTTTTCAATGTTAAAATACTTTCTTCTATCCCAGTTTAATGTGCAGAGACAGCTATAAATAAGCCATTCATGGTTGATTTCCCCAAAGAGTGTAAACACTGTGGCTCTGTGATGCTTTCAGCATTGCTCTATTAGTTCAAGTCTATACCTGGCAGACAGGAGAGACAGAGGCAGACACTGGAAACATTATTTTTTCAATTCTGGTGGTGCTGCTAAAAAATTATACAAAATTTTTAAACAATATCATATGGTATTATGGCCTATTGCAGACCTAGTTTACTTCATGTTCTTTTGTCACACAGAGATACTAAATTTAATAATTTGTTTTTAAAATAAAAATGTATTATATTGTTCAGAGTTTGCTTACTGTTACAGCTTAGTGTTACATCGACTCTTCAGGTTCCAGGTTCTGTAATAACTGTTATCAAGGTCAATGCAAGCCAATACAACATATTTAAGCACATGACATTCAACACAAAAGTCAGTTCGTTAAAGCTTAAATGGACTCCCTGTACGGGTGTAAATCACTGAAGTGTGTGACACTAACTTGAATGATTTACAATCCCGCAACCCCAGTGTCACTGCACTTTAGCCATTAGGAGAGAGGATGTGCAGAAGGACATTTGTAAAAGTCAGCTGGTCATTAAGTTGAGGGAGGAGACTCACTGTCCTGTCTGATAATGATTTATTAAGAAGCTTTCAGATCTAATGGGGGTTTGTGTGACGGCTTGTGTGTGTGTGTGAGTGTATTCATCTAAGTGTAATTCTCTAATTTAGGGTTGCATGGTTAACTTCACCAAGCTGAATGGCTCACTGTAGTGAACATGTGCTTTGCTCCACAGTTTCTGTACTGACAGTTTTACTCTGAGCCAATATCTGGAGCACGCGTGGGCCTAACACATACTCTGACGCAACACACACATGGTGTCCTGGATACGCCACAGATCCGACAACAGCCAGGAACCACACATATTCAGACACTCAGGCTATTATTCCACTATTTAACTTCAATGGTGTTTACACATGAACATTGGCATGTCTCTTCAAATGTACATGATAAGAACCCTTCTTGCATGACTTTTATGTACTGTATGTGTGTGTGTGTGTGTGTGTGTTATAATAACTTATGCCCAACTGTTCCTAATTATTTAGTGCATTTTTTATTTTACAAATTGGAAATGCAAGAATGCTAGATTAGATTAGAAATGAACAGAGTTTAAGTACTCTGACTTTAGTGGACTTTGACTTCGATATTTTGGATGCAGAAATTGTCAGGTGAATCCATCTCATAACATAAAATAAAAAAGTAACAACATTAAATAAATATGAAACGACATTAATAAGTGTCTCCCACTTATATTCAATTGATTAAAAACCAGGACTGGGCAATAGACTCTGATACATATTAGCAACAGATGGTATGTTAAATATCCTATTTAATTGTGCAGTAATTATTTAACTCAATCAATTTAACTGCAGCAGCAACAAAACCACCGCTTGCGTTTAACACACATGGTTTTGTTTTGTTTTTAAGACAAAAATGACAAAGATTATGACATACTCTACTGAAATTAAAGCAAGGGATAAAATCAACATTTCCGCCTTCATCAGTTGTATTTTTTAACCCAAGTCTTGATTAAATTTAACATTAGAGATTGTGTTTGAATTCAGCTCACATCACTGAGCATGTCACCGATTGATGATTTAAAACCCTGGACGAGTCTCGACTGTCATACAGTCTAACATTAATGACAGCCGAGTGTGACATGGCTTACAGCTGGGATCATGTTCATAGTCTTACAAGCAACACATCGTAAAGGACTATCTTCGCACAGTGAAGAATGAGAATGCTCCAAAGAGCTTCTTCTTCTCATTACATCCAAGAAATTATCAGACAATAAATCTGGCGGAAAAAAAATCTTTTATGTGCAGGTTTAAATAACAAAAACATCCCTAAATGTTTGTTCCTCGCTGTGTAATATATTTGTGTAGAGGATCTCAGCAGAGCTCTGCTTCAGGCTTCTTGGTTACTTTATAACCTACTTTGTATTTCTGAGTGGGACAGTTTTTCCCCAAAGTCCTGGGCCTTCTGTAGCTCAGATTTCTGCAACAAAGTCCACATTTGTTGTGTTATACATACACTCCTGCAACGAAATATAAAGTGCATTGACTTTACCAAAACACACCAGAGACAATGCATTCAACTCATAACATTTCATAACCACCCCTCACTTGTAAAGTCAAATTCAAGAGGTATGCTGGTGTTTTCTGAGGCAATCGACTTTTGACACTGACCTTGTGGTCTTGGTCTTTGGCTTCAGTAGATGACATGAACATGGCATTAGTCTGGGTCTTTTTGCTTGATGTCTTGATCTGGATTTGGGTCACTGCTTACGGTCTATTATACACAGTCTATTTCCAGTGTTTTCGGCACAGTATTTTTTCATAACATTACAGGGGAAGGAAGCCTCCACCGCTCCTGTCCTCTTTGGTGGACCCAGAAGTCTTTGTTTTCATTTTGTGTTCATCAGGGAAATCCATTTTTAAGATTCATGTTTATGTTCACAAAAAGACATAATTTCTGCCAGAATTTAAACTGAATTTCTGGGATTTGGAAAGTTTGAAAATAATGTGACAAGATTTTATAAGTGAGTGCTGGGAAAGGTTTAGAATTTCTTGTATTTCTGTTCATTAATTGCACTACAACCTTTCAGTCTGTGTGCCAAATCTATTATTATTCTTTTCAGTTCCACTTTCAGATTATTGTGACTTCTCCACTCCACCCGTGTTGCTGGTATTGTTTAAATAAAAGGGAACTAGGTTGATGAGTCTAGTTTTTAGCTGAAACACATACTGTAAAAAATACTGTAACAATGTTTCAGTTACCACAGAAAGTCATATTGCATATTTCACAAACCAATTGTGTATTATACCAGCAGGGCACTAAATAATGCAATAAACATTAAGTACATAACATATAATTTAACTCAAAAATCTAATCTTAATATATATTTCTGATAAAATGACAATAAACAGAAATTTTATTGCAATTCATAGTTTTTACCTGCAAAAACCATACATTTGACAGTATTTTAGTTTGCATTACTGTAGTAGTTTTTTAATGTAAAACTGCAACATAATTTTTTTACAGTCCCTTTCTTCATTAGTTTTTAAAGAACTATTTTAAATGTGTTTTTTAGTTTTTTGCTGCACAGTGTTTGTGGGCTGTAAAAACTTGTCTGTAAAAGTATGACTCACCTTAAGCTTGAGTCGCAGGTATTCTAATATTTGCCAAGGTATTGCAAATACATTCAGACCTTCAAAACTGTTATTGGAATCTACAGTAAGTCATGTGTCTTGAGCTGCATCTGAATAATCACTCGATGTGGTTAATGTCGATGAAGATACCTAGTTGAGTCTAAGGTTACATTCACAGAGTCAGTGAGATTGACAATGTTTTTCCTCTCTCAAATTTATGGTTTTGCTTAAAAGTCAATAAAAAAATTCTCAGGAACTGCCGCCTTCAATCAACAATCCTCATACATGTATACCTTCGTATAGTATCAGTGTGTCAGTTCTAATATATGTGGGTAGTGAGAAGAGTGTTTTTCTGACAGTGTCAAACCCACATTTCTTATGCTGCCGTCTCGTTACACTAATGCCGTTTACACTGTTTTCTTTCATCTGGACAATGTCTCTCTTTCTGCCTGAGAATGACTAAGATCATTATCCACATATAGACTTCATGGCTGCAAAACTGACACGCAAAACAGAAAAAGAGAGTGAGAATTGGAGAGAGACAATAAGGAGAAGAAGAAAAAATTACAGAGGGACCTATCAGAATGACACGAAGACACTAAAGCAGAGAATCACAAGAGCCAGAATAACTTGGCTTGAGAACATAAGTCAGTAGGAAGACAGCTTCACTACACTTTAGGCTTATTATTTATATCATGGAAAAGAATATTTACTCGTCATATATTAATGGACAAGAAATAATTTGATCTGTGTAAAAGCACTAATACACACTGACTGAGTTATATATTTATCATCAATCAATTCAATTGGTTTCAATCTCATACATTTTTACTAGAATATTGCATGTTTTACTGATAGCCTTTTTTAAACCATCTAAGTTTTGAAAGGTTTTGAAATAAACAGATTTTAGACAGTCGTGTTGTTTTTATCAGCTGTTTGGACTCTCAATCTGACGGCACCCATTTACTTTAGAAGATCCGTTGGTGAGCAAGTGATACTACATTTGTCAAAATCTGCTCTGAAAAATAAGCAAATCAATAATTTCCCCAACCATTACATCAAAGCTTGAATATTTTAACCTGAAAGCAGTTGACTGAAGATTTATGCTTGCATGTTTTCTAAAAAATGTCAAAATGTACAAAACAATAGTGCTGTATGTTATTTTGTTGTTTGCAATATACTCTTTTGTTTGCTTTTTTGTTTTTTGTTTATTTATTTTGTGACAAATGTTTATTGACTGCACTCAGGTTTCAATAACGATTAGGAATATCCAATGAAGAAAAAAAACAATTTTATTAAGAACATCCATAATATTATCCACCAGAGGGCATCAGGTAACCTTATCGAAAGAGGGCATCTTATTGGTTTTTTAAAGAATGCAGATTTGTTCTCAACGTGACTTTTCTGGGTCAAATCAAACAAAGAGACATTCTCAGTGTTCATCTGCTACATAAAAAAATCCCTTTATGTTAGGTGATACATTTTATTGGCTCTAAATTTCCAGAGTTTTGCAGAACATTAGCTATCAAAACAGAGCTAAAATTAGAAAGATTAATTGAGACTTTCTGTCTCTCTCACCCAGGATAAACCATTTGCATGTGTTTCAGCAAGGAGAATGAAAACCAAGCACAATCCCCAGCATCCACTGAAGTTCTGCAACCGCAATTTAAACGTGAAAGCTGCGGGCCCAAGATAGGTTTGAACCCTTTGACACGCTAAAAGTGAAACTGATTCGATATGTTTATAATTATCTGTTAATCCCCTTGTCTGTAAACATATAGCTGATTTCTTTTATAGTAAAATACTTTGTATTGTCAATGCAAATGGCTTGATGTAATTGGGAAAACCCCAAGGTGTTGTTCCAACCATTGACAAGACGCAATCACTGCAACAGATACACACAGCCTAAAGCAATCCAGCTTGTCAAATGAAAATGCTAACAATGTACCACAAGCTTTTCAGCTAAATCTAAGTGCTTGGTTGCACATGCAATTCTTTAGTGACCGCAAAAACACACCAGGCAGTTCTAGTTTAGTCTAATTGCAGTTGGCTCCGACAACCAGCCTGGTTAAATTACATTACATTTTAAGTACAGAAATCCAGAATAGTTATCACTCAGTTGTTCAATAAAAGTATAGGTGATGACTGATTTCCTTGATAGAACTGCTGCCGTATGATTTCTGGGAAATCTGAAGTTTCTGGTGGAACCAGTCCTGTAGAGCTTTTCACAAAGTGCCACATTTGTTTCTTTTTGTTTCAATAAATCACACCACTTTATTTTGTTTAAAGAAGCCATGCAAGACGGTGAACATTCCACAACTTGTACAGACAAACACTCATGCTTGGTCAACAGCAAATTTGAATATATGGTTATATTATTCCATTTTGGTTAGACTATTGTTTATCACATCTCGGATTTGCTATCAAGGGGCTGAGCACGTGCACAATGCTCCGTAGTGAACATACATACATTACACTGTTACTAAAAACCTCTTTACAATTCATTTTTGTTAAGATGTAACTCTTCCTGATTCACTCAAAATCTTCTTACTTTCCCTGTTATTGCTGTTTTAGGGGTGGGTCTTGTACATTCTACTCCCAATTTATGTTTTTAAAATCTGCTTTTTTTGACTAGCTGCTCCCATTTAGCTTTTTGCAACATCTAATTAAAAAAGTCAAATCCAAAGAACCACCACCAGGTAAATGTAACTTGATAGATCAACAGTGTTGTAGAACGAAGCAGTGTTCTCTTGTGGCCTAAAAATGCCTCTCACGTCTGTTCAATGAAAATATATCTATATATTTTAAAATGAGAATATATATCTATGTCACTAAATATCGCTAAACCTCAAGTAAGCGATAGGATTTAAGCCTGGATCTGAACGTTACCTTCAACTGAATGAGGTCAACAGATCTTGAGGGATTAAAGGCTTTAAGGGGTGGATGGCAAAACTAAATAGACTAAAACAAGTTTGATCAGCTTTAGGTCTTTAAGCAAATCTTGTGGGAGAAATAAAACAAATATCTTTAACCATTCATTGCAAAAAAAAAATAAAAAAAAAATAAAGAAATGTAAGTAACTCACTTTAACATGATTAAAAATGTAAGTGTAGATGTTTGAACTCCCTCCCACTAAATACAGATTGTTACTTACATTTCTGTATTCGAGAGGCACTTACATCATTTAGATGAATACATATTAGTATGCGTATATATTATACAAGTTTGTAATAAAAGTTTTAAGTCAAGAGGAAATGAACACTATGATGTATTTCTTACTCTCTTTGTCTTACAGTGCATGATTCACTGATGCGTGTCATTCCTATAAAAATAAAATGCTGCCTTCATTTTCCCCCCCTCTGACACTACTTCCTTTTTTAGGAAACACTTTTACTTTTTAATCATTTTCCCTTCAATCACCTGACTCCATTCACGTAGACAATGCTCTCGTCACGGTCCAATCAACTGCTGATACATAAAATCAAACCTCATTTTTTCTCATTGAATATCTCTCTTGTGCTTACAAAAATGCCAATTAAGGAAGAAATTCACGTTCACGTGCATGCCAGAAAGTACAAAAAATGAACAGACTATACCAAGAACTACAATTTTTTGAATGTAGTGTCATTGTCATGTTTGGAATCTGAAAGAAGTGTGTGTTGTGAGACAAGGAAACGTTGCATTAAACGCTGTGCTATTAATCTTGCTCTCTTTCTGTCTTTCAGGGTTTTTTTGTTAGTACAGCAATACAACACAACACAAAGACAGTTTTGTTAAAGGACTTACTGACTAATGAACGTAAAAGAGAGGTAATGCCAAGGCATGCAGAAACAATGCTTTGGCCTGTGACAACATTTTCAGTCATCACAGTGGTAAAACTCATTGAAATGGCTGGCTGAGTCTTGTATGTTGTTTCTGCACTTATTGTCTTCTGATGAGAGAATGGTTGGATGATGAATGAATCTGAAAAGGCTTTGACTGAGGGTGAGAAAGTACTGTGTACTCTTGTCATCATGTCTAAATATATATATATATCAATCCCAAATAATGTCATTCAAATTAAGTTTTTGTGAGCATCTGGGTACATTTATGTGTGTATATTAGAAAAAGTGTGTATATTTTTTATATGCTTTACATGCAGCATATAAAAAATATTTAAATGTATTTGTGTGTGTGTGTGTGTGTGTGTGTGTGTGTGTGTGTGTGGTCTCATTCTTATATGTTTTGGTGGCATTCTTAATATAAATATTAATGTAAAGTAATAGTAGTGGATAAAGACTTTACGTTTAAGTTCTAAAATGACTAAAATCATAACTGCAAAAAAAAATAAAAAATACAATGGCAAAATGATTCAATATTACAACAATCTAACATAAAACTTACAATCATTTCAAATATAGATACGTCTATATACGTAAATAATACTAAAATAACTCAGCTTTGGATAACCACCTACTGATTGATCGTCTCCTCCATAAGGTATGTGAGGTATTCGAGACAGGATTACAATGAAGGTCTTTGTGTGTTTCTGTCCTGAAAAACCAGGAATGTGCTCATTTTTCTGTTTTTGTCCACAAGGATGTGATTTCTATAAACTCAGTGGTCTGTGTATGCTCCAGTACTGCTTCTGCTGTGAGCATGCAGACAAATACATAACATGAACACAGTTGTGTTAAACGTGCTGTCACACGGCCTGACAAGCGCGTTGATGACAAGCAGTGAATGGTACATTTCAAAATATATAAAATCAGATCATTTTAATAAATAGTCATTCTTTTGTAGAAGTATATATTGAAAAGAAGAATAAATTTTTATACATAACTCATATTTTCCCCTAGATGGGGCCGTTTCTATAAAACCAGTAAATGAAAGGGTTGCTGATTCTTTTTAGGGTTGGGCAACATTACAAGAAACTTACCCGTTAGAACAAAAGAAGCGAAAGAGAAATTATACGAGAGAGAAATGATGGCAAAATCAACTTCAAATCACTTCAAATAATTTATCTTTAATAACAAAAAGCAATCTTGAACAAAAAAAAACCTTTTCTCACTAAGTGAAATGCATATTTCTGCATAGCAGAATGTGTTGCTTTACAATACATACCGTAATATACATTATATAGCCTACATATTGTATATGTACCAATATATAAAAATCATACTGATAATGACAGTGCATCGTTGTCAGTGGTTTACATTCATATATATCTATCTATATATATCTATATATATCTATCTATCTATCTATCTATCTATCTATATATATATATATATATATATATATATAAAGACAAACAATACTATTTAAAGGTATTACCAAATTGTTAAATCATTAATTTTACACAAATTTAAACTCTGCACTGGCCCAGTACCAGCGGGATTGCTATAAAGCAATTAAAGGCCTGCGGTGGTGTTGTGCTGATCTTACTACACAATAAAAAAATAAAAATGTTTTGTAGTGCATTGTTAATATTGCAGAATAGTCCAAACAATCACTACACACATAAATACAGTACATGTCATGTTGGGTCAGTGAAGAGTACAGAATCCTATAGACTTTTACCTCGCGCCAAATCCAGTCATTTCCAAATAAACTAAACTGGAGTTTGTTGCACGGTCGACTAATTTGTTCGTACAAATTTGCTAGGTTGCCTAAAATAAATTTACTTGGCATTAAGTAACTTCTGTGTGACAATAAACAAAGAATGTTTTATTTGGCCCCATGAAACTTCACTGAATTTCCTATAATGTCCCCCCATTGGATGAAATGCACTTTGAGATAACAGTTCTAATAAATCGTACTTTGTTTAAAAGCTGCAACATCTGTAACATCTTCATATGAGCTACACACATTCATATACTAAAAGGGTACAACCACAGAAATTCTTTAAGTTTCTTGCTCACAGGCAGGTGTTGAATACTATCTTTCCCGAAACTCCGCACCACGGCTCTTCTCGCCACCTCTTGCAGGCTCTGCGCCGCTTCTCCACGATACGGCATGCTCAGACTCTTTTTTGGGGATGCAATATAGTATCCTAGCAGGCCAAAAAGGCAAGAGAAGGTATTTTTACTGCCTGCTAAACTGAATCCTCCATCCTTCAGGAGCACCCTCACACTTGTCGGGCCCTCAGGAGCCCGATAGCTGAGAGTAAAGAAAACATTTGCCTGCATGCTGTCCCGGATCAGGAACGTCCCAAGAGGAAGTCTGGCAAGTCGATCGTGAGCTTCGTCTACTTCCAAGGGACCCCAGTAAAATCCACTGTGGTTCAAGTAATCCACTGCCTGGGTGATGAGGTCACATTCCCGTTGATCACGAAAGGGATGAAAGTGCGTTGGTAGGGCAGCACAGGGTTTAGGGGACTCGGCCAGCTTGGATGGGTCCTGTTGCGCAACTGCATGGTCAGTGTCATTATGCTGGACCATTCTGAATCAGGGCCCACTCATACCATTCCTCCATGGTCCTAAAGCATAGATGAATGATTCTGTGGTACCTGTTTTAAGAAACAAAGTGTTCTTAAGTCAAGAGCTGGGAATGGCTTTTGCACAGACACACTCTAAATAGTGTGCATTGATCTGTGAGTGTGTGCATTGATTTTTAATTGTTAAAAATTGCTTAAATTTGTAACATGTCACCTGTTTCTCATTTATTTGCAATTACATGTCTGATAACTTTTAATGTAGTAGGTTTAGAATTAGTACGATAGGTTGACATATACTTGGAGAGTTTCTGATAGTATGTGGTGAATCCATCAAAATAAAGTGTTAGAAGTTATAAAGCAGATAGTTGACGAAGTTGCAAAGTTACTTACCGTTAGTAGAATGTCTAAAGTGGACTATCAAAATAAAGTTACTAATTAAATTCTTCATTACGAAACAGAAAGCCTACCATTTCTTCGAAGAAGATGCTCTGTGAAGTCAGTGTGGTGTAACCTAACACAGCCTACAATTGATGTCATTCGATAAGAAAGTGATCTTAAAAATAAAGGATACCTTGTAAGGTTCTTCACACAGAAGACAGAATAATTCCGTCTCTATCTTATTTAATCTGAAGAACCTTCTTTAGCCACACCTTAGGTTCTGCAGATGTTTAAGGTTCTTTATGAAAAAGGCTCTTCTATGTCATCATGCACAAAAACAATGATTCTATATGCTACAGTGAGGATCGTGCGTTGAAGTAAAAATATTTAATTGTGCACTTTTACTTGTACCGCATTTTTTCATCAAAAACGGTACAAAGAAATTGTAAGAAGAACGGATGACGTCAATATTAGTGCAACGGTGACATTTAGAAAATCTCTCTACTCGAAAACTTTGTTACGGTTCAGTGACAAAGGAAAATGATATCACTCGTGCGTAGTTAATATAACTACTACAAAAATATTTAAATAACTTATATGGACTTATATACATCTATTTAAAACTTACAACCCGTCATAAATAAAGAATGTGGCGTTTTTGGTTGGCTAAATAATTCTTTTAATTTTTTAGATGTCTTATAAAGCGGATAGCAGAAAAAAGCCTATATTCTGGAGTACCAGTACATAGCGAACATACTGGCTATTCTTGAAAGAACTTCCAGGTGTCACATGATAGCCTACTCTGTATGAAAACGGTTCTCCTGAGCAACAAGTTGAACGATTTCTGTTTAACGCTTTTTAATGTATGTCACCTAGACTTGTAGGAATAACCATTGAGATACATGTGTAGCGAAAAGGTTTCCATAAAGCGGTGTATAATCCACGGATAACCTCACGGTGAAATTAAAGGTGAAAGAAACACCTCCAGCCCGGTCTCAGATGAAAATACCCCTAACGTTATCCCACTTACCGCAAAGCAGTTTGATGTCGTCTAAGCCAACGTCTCAAGAACTGTGTTAGGATTTCCTACGATGCTGCATTTTTAGTTGTAACACATCATTCTTCTCTCATAGGCTGACCATAGGCTACTGAAGAACGAAAGCGAAAGCTCTATAAAGGTCTCGCCTCTAGCTTACAAATAACTGGAAGAATTCTTCCAAGAACTGCCAAAGTCTGTTTGAAGGAAGTATATCTGGCTTTATGCACGCTTTATGCCATTTTATGTATTTTAACACTGGATATAGGAATGGGGTTGGATTTTCTGTCCCTGCATCTCTGTGTAATACCGTCAAAATGGCGAATTTCTTGATGGTTCAGCAAATAATTAACAATAAAACCTGATATAATCAAGCTACTGCGGTTTGTGTTCACGAATGTGTATTCTGAGTTATTATTTAGCATGCTGTTTTGAATGCAAGTCTGTTTCACTTTCATTTCTGAGGCATGTTTTACTTTAAATCACGTGATCTTCAACTCCTCTCGCCTTAGGACAGGTTAAAAGGTTGAAGTAGCAGGATTTATCCTGATTGTATTACTTAAGACTTTAATTATAAACAAACAATAAACATTTAAGAAATAAAATGCTATTTTCAGTAGATTTGGAAAATTATAGAATAGAAGTGATGCTACCGATGTAAATCCATCCTCTAGTGTTCAGCATTATTACTATTATTATCTTTAATCCTAAAATGTAAATTTACCCTACACTTACCCTAAAAGTAAAAGCTTATAAAAATCAGCCATTGAAAAATCCTATATTGATTAACTATTATTTCTAATTTAGTAAGGGACCATATCCACTTTGAAGTGCATGATGGTTATAGACCTGATGCATCCATTAACAAACACTATATAATATTTAATTACGGGGAGAATTAAAACTCATGAACGATATTACAGCCTCCAGTCAGTTTTTAGTTCACCAGACAATTACTGTATCTGTAAAAACCACAGCTGTCACTAGTAATTGAATACATTTTAACTTAAAATGGATGTTGCATGATTAACTGTTATCTCTGTAGATTGCCTCTGACTCATGTAATCAGACCATCTCTAAAAATATCTAATAAACTGTATGTCTGAGCGGCAAAGCAGAACATATTCCCGTACAAATTCACCCTATTAATTTAGAATAGAATAGAATAAGCTTTATTAATTCCTTAAGGGAAATTACATTACTAATTTAAGGTATTTTTTTCTACACTTTAGAAAACACTCCCAAATCAATTGCCAGTATATATCTTCAATAAATATTTAAGTTTGAACCATAATTAATAATCAGTCAATTAAGGATAAATATTATATAAATATAATATAAATAATTTTCATTTGCATGTTTGCAGATTTTAGGGGGAAAAATACCTGCAGATGAATCCAAAGATGAATTGTCAACCAAAGGACTTAAAGGACCTTTAAGATGATGAGATGAGCCCCAAAAACCAAAAAGACCACAGCTCTTATGCAACTGCTTGCATATTCACCTACGGAGTATTTACTATAGCTGAGGAGGATACTGCTCTATCTTTATAGGAAGAAAAAAAAATACCACATCCAACCAAAGGTGTATAGGTTTTTCATTTCAGTTTCACTTTAGTTGACCCAGTTGTAGATTGCATTACATTATGGTGGAAATATATATATATATAGGCTATATAAAAAAAAATAGTGACAGTCAGAGAGACAGATGTATCGTAAAATCTCTAAAACAGAAAAAAAACATATGGCAAAAACAGATTGTATTAAAGAAAATGGGTTGTACCTCAGTCATGTGTTTATTGGCATAATAATGGAATATTGTAGACTTCACAACAATTACATTTAAACGAAGATTCGCTTTCACAATGACATCTGATAGCGATTAACTGTCGTGTTCATCCCGAAACAAAAAGCAGAAATAAAACATTACAAAAACGCTGTCTGAAATCATTTCTGAGCATTTCATTTTACAGGAAAACATCCCTATCTGACCTGCTAGTTTCACTAACCTAAAACCAACAGCTGTTAACAGAACCACACAATTTGCCTTTATAAACAGATTAAGCAAACGGCTTTCAAGAAACGTACATGACAATTAGCTTGCACTGCACTCTACTGGCAAATCACCAAAAAGACTTACACAGCAATGCTATTAAAAACATAGTCATGCATGAAAGGAAAGTTCACTTTATCTATCTTCTAGATGCATGTTATACATTTCTTTTCTTTTTTTTGTGAACCATACATCCAGGCATGAATGTATGGTTCACAAGCGACAAACTTTTCTCTTGGTGACCTAAGCAGGTCTTCATCTGCCTAAATCTTGTCTCTCAAGTTCATCTTCATTCGCATTCACTTAAAGATTTCACTTAAATTTAATCAACATCTGATGCATAACGTTCACAACCAAAATGCATTTGGATGAACCACACTATCTGTGTGCATGATAGAAAAAGAAAACATCTGGCCAGTGAGCTTCATTAACCATGGTCCACTCATGTAGTAATCATAAATAATTTATTGTATTCTTAACCCCCCATAACTTTCCATTTGTAGTTTATGAGGAGGCAGATGCTGTTTCATGTTGCTCCTTCCTGCTGCGTCTCATCATGAAGACGGCAGCTGTGAGTGCAAGAACACCATATGTGGCAAGAACAAACTGGAAAAGGGAATAAGTGTGGGGGAGGGCACATTTAGATACAAGTGACATGAGCAAGAATGTTACTGTTGTCTTTGATCATGCAACAATCTGACAGATCCTTAATGATCTTACATTTCGGCGTCCTTGTAATGTGTAGCTGTTAAAGTGCTTCCTCCATCCTGTCAGTTCTGTTGGTGAAGGTGCATCAATCCCAAAGAGCTGTCTCTGTCATAAAAAAAAAATACATTTTTAAAAAATAAAAAAGGAATTATGAATGAAACCACATGCACAAAATATAATAATAAGTCTAATAGGTGGTAATATCATACGGAACAAACCTAACATACTATTGAATTTCTTAGGAATAAACAATGGCGGAGACTTATCGAAAGATATATCTATTTTTTATATTGCGTTTTATTTATATATTTATACACATTACTTTGCCATTTTAATTTATGGCATATGGTATTTATTTATTTATTATGACAGCAAGGTTGCTTGGTGTTTATTTATGACTTATTTTAGTAAAATTATTTGTCTACCTTTACTTCGCTAATAAGATGACCAAAACTTGAAAGTGGAATCCGGGTCTTTACAGGGGAGGTCGGCATGTCTGTAGAAAGAAAAAAAATATCTGTTTTAAACCATGTGCTGCTGCATTTGAAAACAAAGAAAACATTAGAATGTCAGCCTTGAAACGCCCTTAACATACTTACTGAATCACTCGAAATATACCGTTTCTCCAAAGGTCATGCTGCTCTTGTTTACAGCCGCGGTATTAGTTCCGGGAGGCGGGACTTTGAAGTGGTTACGCAAAATACTTAAAGCGCCCGTGTTCGAATTCATGATCGAACGTCAGAGGGGGCGGTACAGAGAGTATCGGGGGGCGCTGGAAGCAATATTTTTAAAAGGGGGTCGCTTGGGGGGCGTTTGGTTAGGGCGAGTTTACACCAAAGATGTAAGAGATGAATCTTGCAGAACAAAATGGTCCGCCACATCCTAATGCGCCTCTACACTGTATGCATCAAAGTGCGCTTTCTGTATCCGTTCTTCACCTTATCTGTAGAGCGCGGCTTCCGTTTTCTGTAGCTCGTGCTCAGACACTGAACGACTGATTATAACAATACCGTATATGTAGTAGCCTAGTGTGTAAGTCACTAGTTTAAAGTAACTTTCGCTTCTCATTTCCGTAGCTTTCTGTAGCTGACTTTCCGTGAAAACCAATACCATTTAGACACAATAAAAACAAGTATGAGACAAACACAGTATGCTTTTTCATAAAATGTTTTTTTTAGCTGTTCGGCTGTGTTAGGGCTATACAGTATATTACAAATAAAATATAGCCTGCTACATACACCACCATTTAAAAAAAAGGTAAGATTATTTTATGGTTTTGAAACAAATGTCATCTGGTCAGTAAGGTTGTATTTATTTGATTTAAAAAAGCTCCGGCTTTCAGTGTTAATTTGTAATTTGTTTTACAAATTGTTTTGCAATAATTTGTTTTATTCTCAAACACAATATTTTTGTTTGAATAAAAAAGACACAAAAATAACCCCATAAATATGTATAATAAATGCGTAATTGATAACTTTTTAAGGATGTTAACAAGCCATGAATTCATGTTGTTATATAAGTAATTAATAAAGAGTTAATAATGATGTTGTAACATCCACACAAGCTTCAACACCAGGCTCCACCCCCACTGGCACTCTCCGTTCACAGTCACCCGAGTTCTGATTGCTGTCACCTGATCTACACACCTGAATTCCATTCCCGGCACTCACAGTCACCATTCATAAGCACCCACTACACCACAGTCAGACGTCCGAGCTCGTACTTACGAAGAGGACATTCTAACCTGCTATACTTACCTTCTGTTTACAGAAACCTACCTGAGTTCCCGAACTTCCTTCTGTGTCGTCCTGGTTCCGTCCAGTCTCCAGTCTTGTCTCTACGTCGTCATTGTGGTTCAGTATCTGTGGTGGGTGGTGTGCGTCATCTGTGTGGATCTACAAACGAGAAAAAGACAAAAGACATTTCAGTTTCCTTTGCATACCCAAGATTGGATGAATTTAAGTTTACTTACCATTGTTGAAGTTATCCTTTTGTTAATAAACACCTTTGTTGATTTTACTCACCTGCTCCAGTCTCTTCCGTTACAGATGTGCCCCCCCAAGTAAAGTCATGATACATTAACAACTCATGAATTCATGACATGACTCAATGGCAATTCAACAAAGAACTACCCCCTGATCGATTTCCTCACTTAACGCCTCATATCAACAAGCCACTCCCCTACACATCTTTCTCCATAACGGTAACAGTTACACTTTTGCAGCCCTGTTATATAAATCAGCACTAAAATAGTAACTATTTTGAAGATGAGCAGATATGTTTCCGATCTTTTTTCTACTTTTTATTTAAGTATTTGTAGCTAACTTTAAAATACTGTATTCTCACAAAACCGTGAGGAATGGCAAAGGAGGATTTACATTTCTTCCATTCGCATGTATAAATGCAGTTTTTGCTGACCAAAATTTTCATGCTATGTCAGAAAAACTGTATTTCTAAGATATTAATATTAGCCTATTGAGATTAAGAGATTAATATTAGCCTATTGTTTTTCACTGAAAAATTATTGAAAACGTATCACAGCAGTAAAAAGCATGTTCAAGAGTCCCAAGAACCAGAGTGTGTAAAGCGGCAACTATTTCCCCTCAGCACTCCAAGCATTCAATAATCACTCCGTTCCAGCTCCGTTCCGTGTTCAGATCTTAAATTAAAAATAAATACACAATACTAGAAATTACTGCTTAACTCAATGTCTGTACACTGAATAAAAATGAATATAAAGAATATGCTATAAACTTAATATTTTTAAGCTGATAAATTACATCACAGTGGTGACAATTTTGTGCTCTCCTGAATGTTTCTAAGTGTATCTATACATTATGTGTGAGCTTGTGTGTTGCATTGTAGCAGCACATTAGTTTAGAGCGGAGGATAGCTTTTTGTATAATAAACTGTTTAAAATGTGAATTCACCCAGTCAGTTTTGAATGTCCACATGCATAAGATATAACCTCCCTCACTTTTCCATCACCGTCATTATAACCTATAGCTTCTTTCTGATTTGAGTGATGCAAACTAGCTAATGATGTTTAATGCTGGAATTCTTGATCAAATGCAGTTATGTTATGGGCTGTTAGCACTGATTGTGCTCATGATGGACTGGTAGTGGTGCCTAAAAAAGGTTGAGAACCACTGATGTAAGTGGTAATTGAGGTTAGTAAGGGGAAGTTATAGAGGTATTGTGGCAATGCATGGGTATCTGTTAACCAGTTACAGTACATTTAACTTCCTTTAACTGTGTCTTGTGTAATAGTTAACTAATTAATGCCATACATATTAAAGCAGTTCCTCAATTAGAAAATGAATGTGTATTTTTTTATTATCAAAAAGCCCATATTTCTTGTTGAGGAGAGGCATGCTACTGTAACATCATGTTTTTGTCCTGTCTCGTGCTCCCCCGTGTCTTTGCATATTTTGGTTTAGTCCTGTCTGTTTGGTTTTTCCCAATTCTGTTTGATTATCTCACCTGTGTTGTTTGCCAGCTGTCCTCACTTTTGTCCTCATTTGAAACCCTTTAATTAATTACCCTTGTCTTTTCGTTTGAATGCAGGTCTCGTCAACATTGTGTTTTGATGTTATGCCCGTGTGTTTCTTGTTTGCTCCCTCGTCAGCTTTTCTTTTGTAAATTCTGAGTTTTTGTTTAATTAAAATTATTTGCCTGAGATTTGTGTCGTCCGCTCCTTTTGCTCCGCTGAGAGGTGTAGCTCACACACATGCAGCACGCACCGAGCACTTTCATAACAGAACGAGACCTCAAATGAGAAGATGGCGTCCTTCCCGAAGAGCACGTACGTCTTCGCCAAGTCACTACAGTGGCGCGGATTCTCCTGTGGAGCTCCGTTCCTCTCGGGTTCGATTCCTCCGGTCCTGACATTTGAGGAGTCGATGGCAGTCTTGGCGAGATGCCGCCACGCTCTCCAGATAGCGACCAGGGAGATGGACGAAGAGCTCGCTCCAGTCTGGGAAGTTCCAATGCCCGCTCCAGTTCCTGAGCCCGCTCCAGTTCGGGTAGTTTCTGAGCCTGTTCCAGTTCCAGTGCCCGTTCCAGTCCGGGTGTTTCCAGAGCCCGCTCCAGTTCCAGTGCCCGCTCCAGTCCGGGCATTTCCGGAACCCGCTCCAGTTCCATTGCCCGCTCCAGTCCGGGCGTTTCCAGAGCCTGCTCCAGTTCCAGTGCCCGCTCCAGTCCGGGCAGATCCAGAGGCCGTAGCGGATGACCTGCTGAAATGGCCCGATCCTCCAGAGCCCGTGGCGGATGACCTGCTGCAGTGGCCCGACCCTCCAGAGGCCGTAGCGGATGACCTGCTGCAGTGGCCCGACCCTCCAGA
>JAUCMT010000001.1:5794515-5806875 GCA_032357475.1 Enteromius thamalakanensis
AGCTTTTTCTTTGTATTTTTGAGTTTTTGTTTAAATTAAAATTACTGCCTTGACGTTCCTCGTGTCCTCGCTCCTGTATTCTCCTCTGAGAGGTTTGGCGTCTGCACACACAGCTCACTCAATTCATAACAGCTACAGTATATGTGATCAGACTTTTCGTGGTAGTAAATCAAATCCCATTTAGACTTACTTTAAAGACATGACCCAGGACACAGAGACTATAATACCATCATATACAGTATGATACACAAAAAGTATTCTTTTTAGAATAAACAATACTTGCAAGGTTTCCTTTCTGAACCACTAGTGAAAAACATGTTTTGAAAAACTTACTGCTTTTTTCTGTTTTAACTATGCAAGAGTGTTTTGGTGCACTCCACTTTTACCTTGTTATTAAGATATCATGAAGCAAGTCATCAACATGATCCAAACTATGCAAAATGTATCACTAACATTTACAGCTCAATGATCCAAGTATTTCTTCACAGGTGTCTTCTCTTTCTTTTATTAGTTTTTGTAATATGTCCTGCTGTGCTTTGAATGAAATGATATAGAATGAAAGCAGATTAAGAAAACCATTGGGTGTGACCTGCAATAGCCACAATATTGTTGTAGAGATACTTTATAGCAAAATTCGCACCTTGCTTTAAAAAAAGGCTACTTCCTCTTTTCGAATCCTTAATTCTAAGGCAGTGTTTAGTGAAGTGAAAATAAACATATATCTGAAATAGTCTTACAAAAAAATGATTTGCATAGACGCTGTGTAATTCATCTGAGACGCATGCTTTAGCAGCTATAGCATGCTTTATGCTCTGAGACCGGTCTCTATGGGTGGTTCCCTAAAATCTATGTTCCTGATAAAAGAGACATGATTTTGTAAGTTTCTTTCAGGCTTTTGAGTTTCACTACCTCCTGTGACTCACACTTTTGCATAGTTGATTTCTGTTTGTTTTCAACTATCATATACGACCAGCCTGCAGTTTGCATAGAAAAGGAGACCACATAATGATGGCAGTGAGGTAATACATTTTCTTGTTTTGAAATATTTTAGACTGGTAGTACTTTAATATTCAACACGTTTTAGGACTGCAATCATAAGCTTGCAAAATTGCGATTACAAGAATGTGGTGTAATTTTGAGCTATAGAAACAGAACAAAATGAAAGTGCATTGACTGATTGACTATTTTGGATCAGAAATTGACGACTTCTGTTTTATGTGTTTCTCTTTTTGTGTATGCTAAATGTAAACTGTGACGCACAGCTGAATTTTTTTAATTTTAGAAATGATTCCATTAGGCTCATTTGTTGCTCAAGAAACGATTCTTAAAAGTAAAACAATTGTGTTGCTTAAAACATTTTGTGGAAGCCATGATACTTTTTTTAAGAATTATTTGATAAATATATAGTTAAAAAAGTAACAGCATTTATTTGATTTTTTTTATGTGCATTTCAGTTAACTCTATAAATATATATGCCATGCAGTGCAAAAATTAAATACAGGTTTAACACCTGTAAATATAATAAATTCCTTCATACTAATACAGTACACTGTGCCCTATATATATGTGTGTACTATGAATTTTAATCAATTTTATGCATCTTTTATTATTCATATATGAAAAAAAACATTTTTGTTTTACAGGAAGAGAACCTTGGAAGCAAAGGAGTCGATAGTACTTTTTATATTCATTTTGGCCCAAGGCTTTGACTTCTCCAGGACATGTAGTTGTGTTCAGCAATATTTTTGCAACTGTTCATCAAATCATCTCCAGCAGGTCCCAAAAGTTCCAGCGAATGTTCTTGACCTTGACCTGTCATTCAATCAAATTGAGTCTATTGGCATGAACGATCTCAGCCCATATAGTGATCTGAAAACCCTAAACTTGCATAAGAACAGACTGAAGTTTATACACGAGGAGGCTTTCAAATCTCAGCACAAGCTGGAAGTTCTTGATCTGTCCTTAAACAACTTAAAAAATCTGTCTTCGTCTTGGTTTCACAAGTTAAATTCTCTTCAGCAACTGAACCTTGCAGAAAACCCATACACCACCTTGGGACCTGCTCCTATTTTTCAGTCTCTCCTTAACCTAAAGACACTACGATTAGGTAGTTCTTCACTTAAGGATGTATACAAGAATGGCTTAGATGGGCTCACTCATTTGGATGAGATGACAGTCATTGGCAGTAACCTGAGGACATATGAGAACGGGAGCTTAAAAGCGGCCCATCCCATCGGTTCAGTTTCTTTAAGCCTTCAGAATCTATTTGAGAATGATCCAGAAATAGTCTCAAAGGTTCTTCAAGACGTCTCACACCCTAAAACTCTGCTCACTATCAAAGATGTAGAACTCAGAACGAACACTTCGACAGAATCCTTTAAAGCGGCTAGAGAAGGTGGGACTGAAAGCTTGAGTTTCCAAAATTGCACCACAACTGATGCAGCATTGACCTCTTTTTTCATGGTCATGAACGGTTCTTCTTTGTCTTACATTGGTCTGGAAGATGTGCATTTGATTGGTCAAGGGTCGTGGGAGAAAGCTTCGTACACACATTATGAAAACTTGCATACGGTGTACTTACGCAATTTAGTCATTGAGGGTTTTTTTAGGTTTAATAGCATGAAGGAGTTGGGATTTCTGCTGAAGAATCTCTACAAGGTGTCTGTGATCAACGGCACAGTGTTTGTAATTCCTCCGATAACTACTTTACTTTTGAACAAACTTGAATATTTGGACCTTAGTCAGAACCTCCTTTCGGACCTGACAATTGCGCCGACGTTATCTACGAGTTTTGGCGGATATCAAAACCTCACCACTCTTAACGTGAGCCAGAATATGTTAAAATCCCTTTGGCTGATGTCTCAGTTGGCCACTAACCTTAAGAGCCTCATATATTTAGACTTAAGCCATAATAGTTTTGTTTCTATGCCAGAAAAGTGTAGCTGGCCAGAGACTCTCAGGTTTCTGAACCTTTCCAGCACAAAGCTACATAAGATTACCCCTTGCCTGCCTTCTAGCTTGACAGTCCTGGATCTCAGTGACAACGATCTGATGGTGTTCAATCAAAGATTTCCCCAACTTATTACCCTTATACTAACAGGCAACCGATTTATTAAACTCCCACAGGGGGAATTATTTCCCAGCCTGCAGACACTGCTTATCCAAAGGAACGCCTTGCGCATGTTTAACAGGACTGATCTGAAGAGATTCAAAAACCTAGAATATTTGGAAGCGGGTGATAACAATTTTCTGTGCTCCTGCGAGTTTGTGTCCTTCTTTAAAAGGGATGTTGACCGTTTCATCACATTAAGGGATGGCCGTCGCGATTATGTGTGTGACACTCCATTCACTCTCAGAGGTGATGCTATTGACAATGTCAGATTGTCCGTTTTCGAGTGTTATATGATCCCTGCCGTCTTAGTGCTTTGTTCTGTGATTCTAATAGCGCTTGGGCTTATTGTTGTCACCTGCCATAAACTTCACGTTATATGGTATCTGCAGATGACTAAGGCATGGATACAAGCCAAAAGAAAACCTGCAGTTGGTCGACTGGCCGAAGAGCTCCGCTATGATGCTTTTGTATCCTACAGTCAACATGACGCTGAGTGGGTCGAGGAGATCCTTGTTCCTGAACTAGAGAACTCCTATCCTCCATTTGCCCTGTGTTTGCACAAACGGGATTTCCAGCCGGGCCGCTGGATTGTGGACAACATCATCGACTCGATTGAGAAGAGCCATCGGACCCTCTTTGTTCTGTCTGAGCATTTTGTTACCAGTGAATGGTGCCGCTACGAGCTGGACTTCTCACATTTCCGAATAATCGATGAACAAAATGACTCCGCTGTTCTGGTACTTCTAGAACAAATCAAAAAGGAGACCATTCCCAGTCGTTTCTGCAAGCTGAGGAAGATTATGAACTCCAGGACATATCTGGAGTGGCCTGAGGAGGAGGAGAATAGAACCGAGTTCTGGAGCAATCTGAGAGCCGCCTTGCAAAGAGATGACTGTTAAAGGCTAGGCTTTGTGACAAAAATAGAGTAATCAAAACTGACCAAGGACCAACATTCAAAACTCTTTAGGTCCACTGTATACACCATGGTAACGATAACTGAAAGTAAAACTAAAACAATTAAAAACAAAAGCTACCTTGAAATGTAATATTTTGACAAAGTGTCAAATGGGATTGCTCGGATATAACCAATGCAGATGTATTTTACTTTTTACATAGAGCCATTGTTACTTGAGACTATTTCACATTTGTTTGAAGTACAATATTAGCACAACAAATATGAACTTTGCAGGCCATGTGTTATCAGTAGAGTGTGTTTGTGTAATGTAACAATGGGAAGTTATCTATAATGTTATTTACTAGTGTAATGACTCACTGTTTATTAACAGTATGATGGTTTCAGCCCATTTCCTTTCTTCTAAGCAAATAACACTTGACTGAATCAAAAGCCAGTGTACAATATGTGACAATAGCAGCAATGAACTGTTATCTATCTAATTTTACTCTTATGGTGACTTTTTTTTCGTTCATATCTTATAATTTTAGACTTTTTAGCGTGTTGTCTGTACATACTGTAGACGTCACTTTTTAAAGGAGACTTTAAGTCTCTATTGATATTCTTGTACTGTTTTTAGATCACTTTTTCCAGAAATCACATGATACTGACAACATTTAAATATTGCTTTGTGACTTTGGCGCCATCTGTCGGATGTTTCTAGATTTTTAATTGAAATTGACTGGTAATTTCAGAATGTGAGCTCAAAACTTATCAGGGAAAGTATTAGTAATAAAGGCCACATCAGAATCGTTGCAGTTTTTTCACCTGTTATTCTCATATTCATTATACTCATAATGAAACCTAAACCAAGCATGTCATTTTGTGCAATTATTTGACAGTTTAGTATAGTATCTTGTAGCATTGTGGAGCTCAGCAGATGGTGCATGACTATCAGATGTTTTAGTTACCAATGCAAGCGATTTAAAGAAAAGGGTTTTGGTACAGTGCTGATTGTCAAAGAATATACTTTGACTGAATATTGCACATTTAATGCAATCACGGACTGAGTCCTCATAAATAAGTTTCATCATGTTGGGTTCATCACAAGCTGATTAGTGAACAGACTGCTTTTCAGTGTATAGTGTCAGATAACATTTAACAGTGAGGACATGCCTCAATGATGAGATCTTTTGTGTTTGTTTGTAAACTCAAATCTCTTTTAGAAGCCCTTGGTCAGCCTCTGATCATCAGTTGCATCAATACAGCGAAAAGAAAGTCATGATAATATCGGCAACTAAATATCTCAGTTAATAGTTTACAGTTTAAAATCTTATTTTGTGGCAAAGCATCTGCTAAATGGCAGAATTAATTCAAATTCAAAGGGGATTTTTTGTTCCGTTGCCACAAATAAAGAACAAGGTCTGAAACGTTCCTCATATAGTCAATTTATGCATTGCTCATGAACAGCAATTGCAAGGACAGTCCCCTTGGTGGTGCCTAAGGTTAAGTGTCTTTCTCAAGGGCACAATGGTGATTTTGGTAAAATCTTATTCATGGGTCACCAAAACTGGGATTTGAATCAGTTCAGATTGTAGACCACTAGGCTTCAACCATGATGTTTGCATCAAATGCTGCTAGAAAGAGAACTGAAACATTTTCTGGGAAAAAAGGATTTAATAATCTTTAAAAAAAAAACTAACCTTTTTAAAGTGCAAGTGAAAGCACAAGATAAAACAAAACCAAGTCATTTTTTCAGAAGCTAAATGAAGAACAAATGTTCTCAGGAATAAAATTGCTCTTCCTAAGAAACCAAACAAGTTACCACCCTTTCTGCACATATTATAAGGTGATCTGTGTATACAAGCACACTAAGCTGTTATTTTTAATAGACAATTACGGGTTTGAGTGCCAACATTTTTCTAAAACAATATGTCACTCATATGAAAGTAAGCTTGAGATGGCTTTGGGGGCTTTTCAGAATTGCAGTCTTATTCATTTCAAGAGCCCTTTCAAAAAAGACTGGTCTCTAAATAACTTATAAGGTTTCTTGGGGTTTCATCATGGCTCCAGAACCTTTGTGCATGACGGAATCCTTAAGTTCCTGTAAGAAGTTTAAAGACTGTCCTCCAGTCTATCACGAGGGGAAACGTTTTTAAGGCACATAATACATACACTTAAGTTAAATTTGTGAATGATGTATGGGGACAAAGATATTAAAGTAACTTATAAGTACAGTATTATCTAAACGGGTTTCATGAGTTGGAAAGGTAATTTAGGTCGTCATTATTGTGTAAAGAAACAGCAAAAATATATGTTGGAACATTAAATATTTAATTTAACAAATAAACCAGATTTCATGCTTGGTTTATAACATTTAGTTTGAGATCACTGCAAGTAATTTTATTAAATTATATAACTTTATCACCAAAAGCATTTGGATTTACTTGTAAATGAAGAAATAAAGAAATAAAAAAGACTTGAAATGTCACGGCTGACCAGACTTGGAGGGTAATCACACTACTTTCACATGTACTTCTACTCAACCCACAAAGATTGCACAAACTGCAACAGTCTGTAACCTGACATTACTTAATGGCAAACGTTTACGGACTCTCACAGTGCCATCAGAATTTGATCGTTTTCTTCGTTTGTTTTTCGGTTTTAATTGTTGTTTTGAGTTACAAATATATATATATATATATATATATATATACACACACACACAGTGAGGTTAGCAAGTTCTGTTACTTTGAAATCATGGAGGGGTTAAGACCAAAAACAAGATTTGAAAATCGATGCAAGATTTTAAACCATGACGTCTTAGTGTATTACTGATAGTAGCCTTTGAAACGATGGTCCCAGCTCTCTTCACAACCTTCTGTGTAGTTTGGGGCTGATTCTCCACCATTCTTAGCATCATTGATACCCCACGAGGAGAGATCTACCATTGGGCCTCAGTCCGAGGGACACTGACAGTCATCAATAGCCTCTTCCATTTTCTGACAATTGCTCCAACAGTTGTTGTTTTTTTTACCGAGCTGCTTGGCAATTGCCCCATAGCCCTTTCCAATTTTGTGAAGGGCTACAATATTGTCTCTTGTGTCTTTTGACAGTTCTTTGGTTTTTAGTGATGAAATATTTATTTGACACAGTAATTCCCAAATGAAAGGTTTAAAAAATCATACAATGTGATTTCCGGATTGTTCTTTTTAGATTCTGTCTCTCACACCCCTTCATGATTTCTAAGTCAGAGAACTTCCAAAATCACAGGGGGAACAAATACTTACTGACCTCACTGTATATATATAGAACTACAGAAATGCCTAAAACAGAAATTCCTACTACAATAGTACAGTATATCCTACTACATAATTAAACCTCTAAAAATATTAAAATAGTACGGTTGTTGCTATTATACACTGGATAATAAATAAATGTCCACACAGTGAGTATAAATACATTATCCTATCCAAAAAATATTTTGCAATAAAAAAGAAAAAAAAAACGAAACGAGTTTAATAATGGATAAGAAAAGAAAAATAATAATGGTTAGTAGTTACAGGGAATTTTGGGAACACCCTTTTCGGAGTAAATGAATCTATAGTTTTCATTTCATGCCAGTGATGTATCAATACAATTTCACTGTTAATATTATTTTAAGCATCTACGTAAATGTAAATGTTTGCATTTCGCCAAATCAACAAGTGCTGTGCGGCTGGCGCTCGCTCAAACCCTCTTCCAATGACAGTTTCCTCTAAATTTTTTTTGGACGGGTTTCTTAATCTGCACTAACAACAACAAAAAAATGCTCTCAACCGCAATAGTCATTCAAAGTGGCTGCACACGGAGGGGGCGTGGCTACCGTCTCACTGACTGAAGCGCCGCTGCTCGAGACAGCAGTCAGCTGGGGAGAGGCAGGCGTTTGCGCGCGCGCCGACCAACCGGGAAGCGAAGCGCAAGCAAAGCAAGACCCCGTACAACGGCGCAGTCTACAAGTCGAGGAGATTTCTACCCACTACATCCATTCTGTCCCCATCATGGCCGACCCAGCGGATGCGGAGGGCGCGGGGGGCGCGCGAGGCTTCGCCAGACAGGGCGCGCTGAGGCAGAAGAACGTGCACGAAGTGAAGAACCACAAGTTTATCGCGCGCTTCTTCAAGCAACCGACCTTCTGCAGCCACTGCACCGACTTCATCTGGTGAGTATGCTGGAGGACGCAAAGGTGTTGCTGCATGTAAACGGCCGCGAATGGTACAGGTGATTCACTTGATGCTCGTGACAGGAAAAACACCAAAGCGTTTGAACGCGCTCAGACATCCGCAGTGCTGTCAACACTGAATAAAGACGCCGAGCGTAGACGGAAAAGACAAGCGCTTCGCGCAACGAGTCCAGCGCAATGCTGCACATCTACGAGATGTTTAGATTTGATTACGCTTGTATGTTCATGCGATTGCAGCACATTTATTTAGGCTCTTCTCTCTAGTAAGGATAAATGTTAACTGGCTATCATGAGAAATCCCTCTCGTTATGATTAAGCCATCATCATCACCATCATCATCCTTGAGAGGGATTTGGCGATTTTGCGGAATATGGCGCGCCTGCGCGTCTTGCAGCTGAGCGCAGAGGAATGCATCCAGATTTGGTTTCTGTGCTGTAATGTCTCACGCAGTGCCTTCTCTTTTGCAGGGGTTTCGGCAAGCAAGGCTTCCAGTGTCAAGGTAGGACTCTTTGGCCCCCTAGAGAAATTTGATTCCGTGCATTTTCAATGACTGCAACTGTTTATTTTCCGTAATATGACAGCTGCTTGCCTTCTGAATTCAAGCGGTGTTGAAAACGTGGTTACACTGTTCTTTCATCTCATTTGCTTGTGTTTGAGGAAGAAATAGAGTACAGAGAAGGTTCTATAGAAGGCGAGCTGAAGAAATAAAGAGTGACAGTTGTTGTTATCACAGTCAACACAGACACCAGCTATTTTATACATTTATTTAGGATGATCTGCTTACGCCTCACTGACTTTTATGCTTACTTTTTGGATGGATCACAGCATAAAAATTAATGTAAAAAAAAACAGTTTTCTCATAAGATCTGTTTGCCACTGCTTATATGTTTCTTCTATATAGGCCCATATCTTAAAGTTTCAGCCTCAGCTGCCCATTTGCCCCTTTATTTCCATTCCATACAAAAGCACTGCTAGAGAAAAGCAATTGTAATTGAACTGAACTTTTGCCTCTTAACTTGGCATCACTGAGTATAGCCTATGGTGACAATCTCCCCATGTGAACTCCAAAGTGAACATTCAGATACAAAAATACAATATTCAGGCACTGTTGCTATGAATGTCAAAGCCCAAACTGCCATTATACTGGCATTTGGCAGCATTATCCTTAACACATCACCTCCTACTCAGATCATTAATGGGCTGTTAAAAACGCATCATCAACAATTACTACATTGCAGTGCTACTTTACTAAGACGCCGGATAAATAGCAGAAGAAACCAAGGCTAGTCATTACACATTTTACAATGTTTTGCACTTAAGTCAACCATAAAATAGCATTTAGAAACTATGGCTGAATGAACTGCTTTGCCTATACCACGAGTGGGCACAGGTCTTTTGTTTGGAAAGGTCTATTTTCAGCGCATCTCTCAGTTTCAGTTTTACTCTAGATTTTAAATATGCAAGTGCATCCACAACGTTTAACTTAATGATATGTGAATGGTCCTTGATATTTAAGTACTGGCTGTTGTTCCAAGCATAATCCATAATACACTGAAACTGTCATCTGCGTGTTTTAGCACAATGAGTTCTGTACAAATGGACTGCTTGGCTTGTCTGTGGAAATAACGCCTCGTTCCCATGTTTCCTGCCTCCACATGGTCTCCAACAAATTCTAAATTTATGGAATTGATTAACATATTTTATCACACTTAGAGACATGGCTCTTTATCTTTGCAATCTCTAATATTGTGTTCTGTAATGAATTAGGTTTCTGATAGTTAATCCTTCTGGCATCATCTGAAAGCTGGCCAACATTAATTCTTTGCTCTGTTTAATCATTTAATGCCATTTGGCATTATGTTGCCATTTTTAATAATTGCTGTAATGCATAGTCATATAAAAACTGCATTCATTTTGGCAGCATTAATGTTTACCCAGCAGAAAGACATATTCACTCTGTTGATATATTTATAGTACTCTGCGAGGGCCAGACGGGTCTGTTGCTGATGCAGCGATATGTTAACAGTTAATGTTGATCATTTACTTGACACACACATACAAACGCAAACGTAAAAGAAATAAAGACTGATTGATCAAACCAGAGATCAGGTGTCCATCTTGATCATGTTGCACATGTGCACACTGAACAGAAAAGCACTAAAAATGGACCAAATCAACCTTTTAATGGGACAGAAGCAATGTTCGTTTTGGGAATTTCATGCATTTTTTATACATTCAAAATGCAAATATTTATAGGTACATTTACATAATAATACACAAGACGACTTTCAGTTTCACCTGTCATACTTGTTTTTTTGTTTTTCTTGTAAGTGTTTATAATTGGTAGAAGTGGAAAATAGAAGGTATATGAGAGGAGGTCAGAGCTGTGTGTCCCTGACCTGCTTCAGGTAACAAAGAGATGCGTCTGATACCAGCACAACAGCTATTTTTACCATTTAATTTTACTGGCAAATGCTTGCAGACAGAGAATGAGGTGAAGAGAATGAGGTGGAGCATAGAGATGGTGAAAATGCAAACAAGAGGTTGAAGTGAACGCTACTGTTCAGGAAACCCAAGACAATGTTTGAAATTGTACAACGTGCTTTTATTAATCTAATGCTTTTCAGGACGCCATCACATCACCAATTCGTTCATTATTGATCTTTCTACAAAACAGGTACTTGTGCTGCTGCGTGCATGTAAATTTATAATCCCAAGCAGGTAGTTCGTGTTAAATTACAGGCTTGAACAAGATGGAACAGTGCCAGAATGTGATGTTTGAGTATAGTAACAGTTGCTGTTATTGTTTTTCACTTACTTTATGACTCTTATCATTTATATGCAAGTTTACTACATTAAAAAAGTGTATGTGTATACTTAGATTGGAAGTAAAAAACTCTAAAAACCAAGAAAAAAGTGCTATTAAAAAGTCCTTAAAAAATTTTTTCAGGATAACAAGTCAGCAATTCATTGTATTGGCATTAAAGGTTGCATGCATTGAAAATAATAAGTGTCTTCTGTATTGTTTTGAACAAAATTAAGTCAGTTTATGCTCAACAAGAACAAATATCTGTCAGTGAGCTATGAAAACTGGTTTTCTATTGTAAGTTATTACACCCAGCCTACTGTTAGATACAGTATTTGTTATTTTAGTCAAAAACTGCATTTTGTCGTTTAGTTTCAGTGCAGAATATTTCCGTATTCTAGTGGTTAGAACATAGGTATTCAAGCTTTAAAGGGTTAATCACCCAAAAATTTAAATTCTTTCATTAATTACTCACTCTCATGTCGTTTAAAACCCGTAAGACCCGTAAGTTCATGTTCAGAACATAAATGAAGATATGTTTGATGAAATCAGGGAGCCACCCGACCCTCCATACACAGCAATACAACTGAAATGATCCCAGGTCCAGAAACAGTAAAAACTCTTCATGTGACATACATGACCAACTTCAGTTTTGCAATTAATATTTTGAACTGGTTCATTAAAACTATATCCGAAAGAATGATTCAGGAAATTCATCTGAAATTAAACTAATCCCTTTTTGCGACCATGAAGGCGAATTTAAATTAAAATATAAAAATGACAATAATCTTTTAACTCACAACTCTCATAATCACGACTTTTAGCGAGCAAAGGAAGGCGAGTGCTTCTCGAGCAGAAGGCTGCATCCTCCAATTCAGATGATTTCAGTACTGACTTGTTTTCTTTCATCCGTTTTGGCTGATGACTTTCTGACTGTTACTGTTTAATCCAAGTCCATTTCACCAGATGCCTAATTGTATGAGAAAACTGACGTAGTTTAGACTGATGCTGCGTCCAAAATCACTTACTTCCCTACTATATAGTACGCGAAAAACAGAGTAGTATGTCCCAATTCAAAGCATTCGAAATTCAGTAGGCGAGAAGTACCCGGATGACCTACTACGAATTCTGTAGTAAGTATACCATGGACACTTTCCTATCCCATGAGGCTTTGGGAGATGAGACGTCATATTCGGAAAAAAAATTCGGAAAGTTGAGACGTGGCTCATTTAAAGTGTTAGTACCTCAGGAAAAAAAACTTTGTTTATTGTGATTAAATTACACTTGTTTAACACAATCTAAATAAACGGATGACTTATTGAAAGTTT
>JAUCMT010000001.1:5806975-5825828 GCA_032357475.1 Enteromius thamalakanensis
TTTGGTTTGTTTGTTTTTCTTTATTTGTGGCTGTAAAGTGCAATAAGAATACACAAGTGAATAAAAGTTCATTACCAAAGGAATAATCATCATTATTAATCGTGATAAAAAATTTTGAGCAAAATAATCGTGATAATAATTTTTTCTGTTATCGTGCAGCCCTAGTCTTACTGGTATTTGTGTTTTCCTGTGTAAAATTCACAGCAGTGAGTGTTTGCCAGGGTGCTGCTATGTGGTTGTTAAGGTGTTCTGAATGTTTTTTTAACACGTGGTTGCTTACAAGCTCAAGTCTAAACAGTCAATCACATAAACTCTCTATAATGTCCTGGTCTCTATTTATGGCTTATGTTCCTCTTTCAGTTTGCTCATTTGTCTAATGAAGCTTGTCAGATCAGAAAACAAATTGTCACTCAACAGACAATGACTGTGAAGTAAACAGTAACATTTAGTGTACAGTAATGGGCATGACTTCTACACTAATGGAACACTGGATGCAGTGTTTGGAAGTGTTATGATAGTGACTGCATGGACTCCGAGGTTGCTTGGAGAGTTTTAAAGGGACAGACAAACTGATAGCAGGGCTTTGCTGCAGAACCCTGTCATCACTGACGGCATGAACCTTCTGTAACCACACATCTGTAATGACTGGAGGGCAATAATTGAACACAAAGATATCATTAATAAGGACCTTGGCCCTAATTAAGATGCATAGCCATGGGATTTAAGAGATTCCATAATGAATGTGTGGAAAGGCCTAGTTTTGCCATTTGTATGTGGTTTGTGTTCGCTGTAATTCCTTTTATTAGTAGTGACTGCTAGGACAAGCAACACTAAGCATTTGAACAAAACCTTAAAGTTAAAATCTTAATTTCTCTTTGAATTTCAAAGCACAGTTTTGTTTATTTTTGTATGATGATTTGATACCCATTGTCAAATCTGAAAACTAGTGCCTACATGATCAACTTGCATTTTCACGCTCGCCGCATCATAAACAAAGCCCTTATGTAAATATTGAATGTATTACTGTATATGCAGAAATTTGCTGAGTGCTGTTTTTATCACTGGAGCTGTCATAGCAATTTAGTTATGGACTGCTGCAAATGTTCCCGTTATGATCAATAAAGCTGTCTACATTTAATTGAATATTAATTACTCTACAGCCACTCCTTGCTGATTTCTTTTTTTTGTCAAAAATCCAAAATAATCCTTTTCGGTTTTAAAGCTTCTGACGTCAGGTGATGTTCTGTAAAGCACTCCTTTTCCTGTGCCACTACAATTTATTTATTTATTTATTTATTTTTTGTATTGTGCATGTCCTTTTATTAAATGTAGCTAGTATATTGTGCAGAGATTTCATGCATGTCACGCAACCTGTTCACGTTCAGATTAAACTAATTTGGCTTGCTTCTACCAAATTTTGCACCAGCATGCATTCATCAGTTTCATTTAGACATTACAAAAAAAAATTTACGGGAAGCTTTTCTCTTCCCTTTTAAACTGTGCCTGCTTATTTTTTATCCTAACAATGCATGATCATATGGTTGAGTAAATTTGCATGCTGTTGCTTACATATAGAATTGTATCTTTCTGCTATGAAAGTAGACTTGGAACCCACCTAATGAAAAATGTGCTAATTTTTCTATCAAGTTATAAAAACATTTCTCTGAATGTTCAAAATTGTTATTGCAAATCAATCATATTGCAAACATTGTGTGAACGTTACTTTTGAATGTTTTATGAACATTCTAAAACAAAGAGTAACTTTTAAAATAACTTTCACACATCCAATTAAGGTGTTCCAAGAAAAAAACATTCCACGAATGATGAATGAGATGGTTTTCGTGGAAGTTGTTAAAGACCTTTGAATGAATATGCTACTGAAAGAACTTTTGTTCATAAGCTACAGGTCTGAGAACATTCCCTGTAATCTGAGAACTGAGAATTTTCTGTCTGTGCTAGTAAAACTTGAATAGACCTTAACCCTCTGGGGTCTGAGGTGATTTTGGGGCCTTTGAGATGTTTGGACATGTTGAGCGAGGGATCTGAGACAAATCTAAGAACAATCCTAGAACATCCTAGCAACCATACAGCAATGTCCTTGCAGCTGTAACACCTTAGCATAATGGCAACGCAACTGAACTTTTCTTAATTTCTATTTAGTGTGTGGTGTTTAAGCAGATGGTCCATATTGAAGCTCAGGAAGCTAATGAGCAATTCAGCAGCTGTCAAGTGTGCTGTAGTGTTCATGATGTTCTAGGTTGTAATCACACATCTAACTAGTCTGCCTATCGGAAAGCAGCTTTTCTTTCAATGCTTTGCATATTTGAGTGTTTGAGATGCACCAAAGTTTCAACTTCTAGATACTGTGCAGGTCCGAACTTGCTTAGCTTCCAAAGAAAACATGTCAAAAACACTGTGGTTGGAAAGCGTGACAGTACACAAATGCGTGGGTGCAAACTGGAGAGGCTGGACTAGTTAAGTTGCCTCTGCTAAATAAAAAGAGGTGATGCTAATCTGCTAAATTTTGATAATATAATTTCTTTACAAAGTAGTTTAGGGAAAAACTGAAATCCAGGGCCAGGTTGAATCATTAGGAATACTTAAAAATGTAGTGTTGTGCATAAATACAAATCAGAATTTGAATAGTGTGGTTTCTTTCTTTCTTTTCTGAGCACCACCTCAAATGGCTTTGGTGAAATTTGATATCATTTTACAAGCTTTGTAGAAAATGTACTTTTTTAAAGGCCCGTTCCACATGAACTACAGTGTACATTTGGGGTCTGTAAGGGTTTTTTTTTATTTCATTTTTTGAAAGAAATACATTTTTTAATTCTGCTGTGATCCATAAAATTGATCAAAAGTGACAGTAAATACATTTGTAATATTAAAGAAGATGATTTCAAATAAATGCTATTCTTTTGAATGTTCTATTCATCACATAATTACAGAATAATTACAGTTTCCACAAAAGTATTAAGTAGCACAACTGTTTTCAACCTTCAATCAGCAAATCTGCATTATAGAATGATTTCTGAAGGATCATAAGACACTGAAGACTGGAGTAATGATGCTGAAAATTTTAACTTGGTCTCATAAAAATATGTACCTATACACGCTTTTTGTGTAGCACCATTTTTAAATGCCTTGCTGCACATTTCGCCACAGTTTCAAAGAGAAATGTCCACTAAGTTAGACTTGAAGGTTGCGGGTTCAAGTCCCAGGTCT
Organism: Enteromius thamalakanensis; assembly: GCA_032357475.1. Lineage (NCBI taxonomy): Eukaryota > Metazoa > Chordata > Actinopteri > Cypriniformes > Cyprinidae > Enteromius > Enteromius thamalakanensis. The sequence continues at coordinate 5,810,201 of JAUCMT010000001.1, forward strand.
GGCAGGAATTGTAGGTGGTGATAGTGAATATTCAGCGTTCTCTCCACCTTCAATTCCACGACTAAGGTGAGATCCCTGTGCAAAGCACCGATCCCCCAACTCCTCTCTGGGCACCAGAGCATTGGCTTCCCACTGCTCCGGGTGTGTGTTCACTGCTGTGTGTGTGCACTTTGGATGGGTTAAATGCAGAGCACTAATTTCAAGTATGAGTCACCATACCTGGCCACAAGTCACTTCACCTTCACTAAAGCACAGGTTCAATACATGAACCCTGGCTCATTTTATTACATTGCTATAGGTATATTGCCATGTTCATGTATCTGGGACTGTCACTAAAAGTTAGTGCTCTTATCAAATTGGAAATATGTCCTACACAAAATCCAACCCTAAACCTACCGATAGTGTTATGCAAAAAGGAATGCAAAACTCATATAAAAAGGCATTTGATGACACAACCATGCCATTTTAACTTCATTTTACACAGATTTTAAATGTTTTGTTGAACCATAGTTACACAGGATTTGAACCGAAGCTCCTTGCCTCTCAAGTATATCTCTGTACTCCGTGAGCTACCGAAGTCTATGATAACCCATAGATATGAAGCTGGCTAACATTCAGAAGCATCCGTTTTCAAATCTCCCAGCATATTAATATTGTTTTGAAGTCATAACATGGTATTCTTTATAACAATAATGGTGCGAAAGTTATGTTTTATTGATCAAAACTCTGTAAATTTATGTTAAAAGGAATAAAAGGGAGTTTTACTGCATCTATTGTTGATTTCTTTTGGAAAAAATGACTATAGTTTTAAAAAGATCTTACCAATGGCAGTGTAGCTATATCACATGGCAAAATTTGTATACAGTTCGCACACATCTTTCCCCGCTCTCCTCTACATGTGTATAATTGTGGTATTGTCAGGAGTTAAACTGAGGCAGAGTGTAAACTTGACATTTAGCAGAGAGAACAGTTCCACACTCTTTAACCCTTAGGTCTTGTTGCTAGGCAACAGCTGACAGATTAAAGAGGGAATGTCCTGGAATGCTTTTCTAGAGAGGGGAAGGGTGTGCCAAGCAGAATAGACTGTCTACATGTGAAGGGGAGATCCTTTAGCTTCAGTCTGGTCACTGGGACTCAATTGTCCCTGTCGCCTCCTATATGTAACTACGCGGGCTGGAATGTCACCGCACACCATGGTTTCTTGCTTCACCTCTAACCCTGTATTTATGTTACCTGGCCCATCTAGTTCAGCCAGGTGTTCAGATGGCTAAAACGTACACTACATCCTCGTGTGAAATGAACAGAAATAGCATTTTTGTGAAATAAGATCGTAGCTAAATCACAGATTGGCAACAGTTGCTGTTGGGTTATCAACCTCATAAATAATTTGTCAAACAATACATATTTAATAGTCTGGTTAATAATGAATGCTAGTTCCCAGTGATTAAAGTCTGGAGGCCTGTGATGTTATGTGTGTGTTTACCTGATTCTTGCCTTTTTCTTTATGGTTGTCAGGCCAGGTTTATTTGTCAGTAACATTTACAGTTCATTATGCTTAAAAGTATGCTTTAATGTATATAGGCGAGGTTATATATTTACACGGTCATGAAAAAATGGACAGTAACACTTTACAATAAGGTCCCATAATATCAGTTAATAAATTTTTTTAGTTAATATTAGTTGATTAGTTAGTTGATATTAGTTGATATTATGTGGTTATATATATATATATATATATATCTCAAGTGTGTGTGTGTGTGTGTGTGTGTATAAAGATGTCAAATTTTTGTTACGTTGTTAAAATGTTACATCATCATTCAGTGTAACAAAAAATTCTTTAACTACATGATTATTTTGACATGTACATATTAAAATATATAAAAGAATAAGGAAGCATATTACATTTTATTGTGTTAAGTAAAAAATTGTGAGTAAAAAACAAACAAAATTGCAATTAATTTTAACAAAGTAAAACTTAGAGTATTAGCAGTATTACACTTACTGTTTTGATGGTTAAACATTTTTTCGTCTTTGACGCATATGTGTGTGTGTGTGTGTGTGTGTGTGAATTATGACTGGGCGTGTTCATTACTATTCGAAGAATCTGGTCTTTAACACCAGCAAAAATATATGCAAATAAAATAGTATTAGTGTGGACAAGCTAGACTCCTTGTACCTTCAAAACTACTGTACCCCTTGCAAGCTGGGCCTACGGCATACTTTTTAATAAATAGTCTTGTTTGTTTGTTTGTTTGTCAACATTTACTTGAGCCTCTGCAAATGATTTTTAGACTAGTTAAGTGTTTTTTGTTTAACTGCATTGTCAGATTTGTTTACCTATCTTTAACTTGTTTATGTGTAAAATACATGAAGAAAACTGGCAAAGCAAAAAGACAAAATAGACCTGTTTTAAAGATATGCTAAATATTATATACTGTTTTGCTTTTCAAGTAAAATGATCATGAGTCAAGGATTTCTTTAGATATTTCAACCATACAAATAAAAAAAAAAAATACTTTTTTAAGTGTCCGTTTTCATTGTTTAATGCTGATCAGAGATGAGCTGGCAAATGATCATTAGCTGTTTATGATTTTAGGTATTACTTGCCACACTATTACACTGATTTATTTTTAAAAAAAGCTGATTAAAAGCAGAGTTTTTATCCCATTCTATGCTATGTTTTGTACAAGAGCATTACATTTTATACATATTATTAACTTAAATTAAAAATGTTTATATCATAAATGTTAATTCTTTACTGATTCCTATACATTTATTTAATTTAACAGATATTTTAAAGTGATTTATAGTGAATTCAGTGCATGCATTTATCACTATGTGCATTATTCTGATTGTGTTTTCTTAGTTGTTAAACATATTTGACAGAAATCCGCACAGAAAATGTGTTGGCCAACTTTCTCAATGTGGTTACTTAGAAATATGGAGTCTTGTAGCTTGTGTTATGAATCCATAGATCGTCCTAATGCTAGTTTAACATTGTAGGCAGAGATTAAGGTGTGAAGTTGTGAACATCACCCTTTTTTGACCCCTAACATAACCGTGCTTAATATGAACCTGTTCGGGCTGACCAGAGAATCTGGGGTATTGGTGAATTATTATAATGTTTAAAGCGTATTAGATTTTCAGAGGAACATTCTGTTACAACCTCTGGTTGTGAGGTTTATGATCATGTAATATGCAAATTCAGCAATTATGCAAACGTAAGCCAGAAGACAAAAGACTTGGCTCAAGTTCACAAAGCAGGTGAAACAGCATAACTCAACTGTACTTCATGTAGCTTAATTACATATGGGGACTTATTTGCTGATAGATAGATGTAGAACATTGTAGGTTGTGGTAAAAAAAATAAATCGAACTACTGAGAAGATTCATGTTAATGTTGTTATTGTGCATTTTTACAGTTAATAGAACTAGATTTGAAAGAAAAAAGAAACATTACAATAAAAAAATTGTGTGTATATATACAATTATAACTTTAAAAACTACAAAAAAACTAAATTGAAATATTTTGAAATAAAATATAAAAATAAAATAAAAAAACTCTTTTAAACTAAGTGTGTGTGTGTGTGTGTATATATATACACTGAAAAGAAAAATATTAAGAATTTATGAATCTACATTTCAAAGGAAAAATAATGTTATTTCAAAACCTTAAGAAATTCTATAATATTATATAAAACACTGAAACAGCACTGGTTGTGAATAGCTACTGTACATGTCATCTCAAGCTTTTTAAAAATATCACAAAAAGTGAAAGTGTTTGAACCCTTGAGATAAAATATTTAACCACATGGCATACTCAGCACTAATAGAGTAACAAATACCATCAGATTTACTAACCTGTGACATCAAAATGTAATATTTTGTATTTGTCTACAAATAAAAATGTGCTTGTCTTTCTGTGAAATATTGTGCAAAATGCTCAAAACTGTTCTAAACAAGTTCTCTCTCTTCCTCTCCCCCAGTGTGCTGTTTCGTAGTCCACAAACGCTGCCATGAGTTTGTTACTTTCTCCTGCCCCGGGGCCGACAAGGGCCCCGCATCAGATGTAAGTAAAACCTGTGAACACAATCAACACATGCTTTCGAAAACTGCACCCTCACCCACCCCCACCCTTCTGACTTCTCTTGCGCCATCTTTTCTGATATTGAAATACGCTTCCTTTTCAGTTGAAGAATCTGCTTCCTGTGACTAAGCAGTACACACACACTCACACACTTATTTATGTAGACACACTGCTTGGTGAGCAGTTTAAATATTTATTCACTGGTAACTGATTATGTACTGTTTAATGAAGCCTAACACTAATCATGTTCCTCATGTGTTCGCTTGCATTATATATTCACATGCAAACAGGCAGAGGCATCAGTTTTCTCTTCTCTAATCTCTATTTATAACCTGCTTCCTCCCTATATGTGTAAAGGCAGGCGCACACGCTCACTTCCTGTGTTTGTTTCAGAGATGCAGCCAATTATGTTTGTTTCTGTGAATGATAGAAGTGATATTTGTTGCTTCTCCATTGTGTCTGACATATAGCTTTGATTCTTGAACCTTTTACCACTGACTCTTTTAAATAAGCTTGAAGAAACAAAGAGAAGGTGCAGAATAAGACCACTAACTTGCTTTTGTTGAATTTGCATTTTGCACTTGTTTAAACAAAGGAAAAGCAACAGTTTAAATTCTGCTTCTTCATATACTGTAGTATTTATTTATTTATTTGTATTTTTTTTATAATATTTACAGTGCATTATTTCTTTGGGTCTATGCATTTGCGCCCCCTAGCTGTAGGAATCTATCATAACATTTCATGTAGCGCTGCAGAATTGACTTCATTGTTTGTTAAATTCCATCAAGTGTATCTTGCTATCAGTTGCAGTGCTTGATTTTTCAGTTCCATGGGTGCAGCTGACCTTTCGCCACCTCCACAAGTTTTTCTGAACTTCCTAGGATTGAATGGGCGATTTATGTGAATTCTTAGTAAAAATGTTAATATAAATTGAATGGATTTTATTTGTTTAAAGTGGAATGAATTGTGAAAAAATTGCCTAAAATGATAAAAGCATTTAGTTTATTAAAATTAAAATAAATGTTATTTGAAATAAAATATTGGAAATCTTAATTAAGTCTTGTAATAATCTAAAATTATTTAAAAAACATAAAAAAAATTTAATCTTAGAAAAAATCAAAAAAAAAAAAAAAAAAAAAATCTAACTGATATATATATATATATACACACACATTCAGTAGTCAACATATGAAGCGGATCAAAACCTTTCATCAAAGTTGTCCTAAAATCAAAAACAATGCCTATTCTTACATTATAGTATCTCTGGGATATTTAGAATAATGCTGTTAGCGTAAATGCTTCTACATTACTTCTGTTTCTGATGTATTCGCTGAGATAATATAAAATTATAACTTTCACCTTCACTATTAAATGAATCTGTATTTAAATGAAATTAAAGTGATTTTAGGCAGATATAGCTGTTCTTTCAGATGTTCAGGTTTATATGTAAAAGCTGAAACATAGATTAATCCATGCCATGGACGTCTCAATTTGTATAAAGATTTGAGAGAACAAAAAAAATACAGCTTTTGACACACACACAAACATATACATAGCTTACATGTATATTTTTATCTGTTGATAATGTTACTATGTACTCCACTGTGACTGCATCTGTGTGTGGTTCTGCATTATTGTTGTAAGGTAAAGTATCTCCTGTTGGGATACTTTCTTATTTTGATAAGTTGTGTTTTTTGTCACAGGACCCTCGAAGTAAGCATAAGTTTAAAGTTCACACATACTCCAGTCCCACGTTCTGTGACCACTGTGGTTCTCTACTGTACGGGCTAATACACCAGGGGATGAAATGTGACAGTGAGTCTAAACCTGCACATACACACTGTGTGACCTCTGCTGGTTATGATCATGCATTACATAATAGGCTGTTTGATCTATTCATCTGTTTGTTTATTTGGAAGTGATGCATGAAATGCAAAATATTTTTTATGTCCTGTATGAGACAACAGATATGTAGATGTATTTTTATTTTTAACTAAATAAAAGACAATAAAAATCCGAAAGCTTATATAAATACTCTGTATAATGGAAAACTAGCACAGCTATAAACACACATATGTCTTTGTTATATTGCAGCCATTTGCTTAAATCATTTAAGTTCATTTTTTCCCTCATGAATGTACACACAGCACCCCATATTGACAGAAAAACACTAAATATTTTTGCAGATTTATTAAAAAAAGAAAAACTGAAATATCACATGGTCCTAAGTATTCACACTAATATATTTACCTCAGTTGCTGTCCATTTATTCTGATCATCCTTGAGATGGTTCTACACCTTCATTTGAGTCCAGTTGTGTTTGATTATACTGTTTGGACTTAATTAGGAAAGCCACACATCTGTCTATAAGACCTTACAGCTCACAATGCATGTCAGAGCAAATGAGAATCATGAGATCAAAGGAACTGCCTGAAGAGCTCAGAGAAAAAATTGTGGCAAGGCACCGATCTGGCCAAGGTTACAAAAACATTTCTGCTGCACTTAAGGTTCCTAAGAGCACAGTGACCTCCATAATCTTTAAATGGATCCATCACTGCAGCCCTCCACCAGTCAGGGCTTTATGGCAGAGTGGCTCGACGGAAGCCTCTCTTCAGTGCAAGACACATAAAAACCTGCATGGAGTTCACTAAAAAAACACCTGAAGGACTTCAAGATGGTGAGAAATAAGATTCTCTGGTCTGATTAGAACAAGATATAATTTTTTTGGTCTTAATTTTCTAAACGGTCTGTGTGGAAAAAAAACAGGCACTGCTCATCACCTGTCCAATACTGTCCCAGCAGTGAAGCATGGTGGCGGCAGCATCATGCTGTGGGGGTGTTTTTCAGCTGCAGGGACAGGACAACTGGTTGCAATCGAGGGAAAGATAAATGCGGCCAAGTATCCTGGACCAAAACCTTCTCCAGAGTGCTCAGACTGGGCCGAAGGTTTACCTGCCAACAAGACAATGAGCCTAAACACACAGCTAAAATAATGAAGGAGTGGCTTCACAACAACTCTGTGGCTGTTCTGGAATGGTCCAGCCAGAGACCTGACATAAACCCAATTGAACATCTCTGAAGAGACCTAAAAATGGCTGTCCACCAACGTTTACCATCCAACCTGACAGATCCAGAGAGGATCTGCAAGGAGGAATGGCAGAGGATCCAAAAAAAAACCTTGCATCTTTCCTAAAAAGACTCACAGCTGTATTCGATCAAAAGGGTGCTTCTACTAAACGCTGAGCAAAGGGTCTGAATACTTAGGACCATGTGATGTTTCAGTTTTTCTTTTTTAGTAAATTAGCAAAAATGTCAACAACTCTGTGTTTTTCTGTCAATATGTGCTGCTGTGTGTACATTAATGAGGGGTAAAATGAATTTAAATGATTTTGATGGCTATTTGAATCTCAAATGACATTTAAAAAAAATGTGTGCTCACATCAGAATAATTAACTTTCAGTCAATTAAACACTTGATTACATTCCATCATTTTGATCCCTTTTTTATAATTAAAAACCATAAATTGACAACCTTAATGTTTTTTCATCAGTGATTTAAGGCGGTGGATTTCTTTGTTTGTTTTAAATGCATAATAATGGTATAGTTCACCCAAAAATGAAAATTCTGTCATGTACTCATCCTCAGTTTCTTCCACATCTTCATGTGTTTCTTTCTTCTGTTAATGTTTTTTGGTAACCAAACTTCCACAGTATAGGAAAAGTCATGGGCAGCACGAAACACAATACTAAATAATAACATGCAACAAACCGTGTTATGTTATTGATGAGAAAACACTTCATACGTCTTTTGTTCTCGACGCTCACAGGCCATAAATCCAGTCGAGCAGAAACCAGATTATTATGGTGCAATTTCATATTACAGTTGCTTGGCAATATCACTATGCTCAACAAGTATTTGGCTAATATCTCCATGTTCCCTTTCAGCCTATGTCATGAATAACTTTAGCATTTTTGTCCTAAAAAGATTAATAAGTGGCATATTTTGTACTGCATGTTCAGGATGTGAGAACGGCTGGTATAGACGGTGACCTTTTGTGTGTTTATAACGACAATATCCAGGTGCTGATCTATATTTAGCTGGATTAAGCGGTTTCCTAGCAACCATCCATCGTCAACAGTAATTGTCAGAAAGAAATGTAACATGTTTTCCACAGGGAACACCCCCAAAACTAAAGTTACCCCGCCCACACGCACAGAGAAAGAGTTGTTTCTTCTCCCAGACCCACGTTCCCACTCTCCAAGCTGAAGTGTGTGATTGTGTGAGGGGGTGGGCGGCAGTGACTCATCCAGTGTGTGAGTCACCGAGTGAGAGTGTGTTCCTGTGTGACCCGCGCACACATTGTTTGCGCTTTATCTTGCTGTGATTGTGGGCCGTGCCCTCGAAAACTGCGCTCTGGCTTCACTCAGCAGACTGGCACGTCGCTTTGAGGGGTCAACGCAAGGCTGTGTGATTCTGACACTGATTATTTGGAGTATTTGCGGTCTGAGCTTTCTCATTCGACATGTCTGATAGGCTTCCTTTGGTTTCAGTTCAAATGAAAAGAATAGAAAAAAACAGCCGTTTGGATGGCAACGTTACATGCATTTTAGTTAATCACCCTGATGCATAGATATAGCAGATGGGGAAAACATGAGCGATGTGTTGTCTGTTAGATCCATAGATGTTTGTAGAATGGAAATGACTAAAGCAGGGAGGATTTTTCAAATTAGCAGGGCTTTATGACCCCGATTTTGAGTTGTTTTAAATTGAAAATAAATGTAAGCAAATAAATTATATTTTTATGTGTTTAAATATACAGTTTTCTGTCTTTAAATATAGTGCACATATGTTATATATATATATATATATTTTGAACATGAACAACAAATAATAATATTTATTATTAAAATTATTGTTATATTAAATAATAAGTATTATTATTATCATTTTAAATAACAACAATATTATAACAATGATGATGATTATTAATCATTATTAATTATTAATCATTATTATTGTTTTGTTTTTATAATAAGAAACATTTTTATTATTTTATTTTTATTGATGTTAATGTATTTATTTAATGCAACAAACATTTATCTTATTTGGCATTAAACATATATTTTAATAAGTCAAGTGTGTATGTATATGTAAAAATAACCCCTGCAAAATGTTGTTTATTTCCTAAAAAGAGAAACACTATGCATTAACTGTATCCATTATATTTATATACATTTTTATGCACATAAAGAAAAATGTGTGAGAAATGTCAAATATTAAAGATATTCATAATTTAAATAATATTATTTGTGTTCAACATTTTGTATGAAATAATTGCAAATACAGTAAATAAGAAATACCTGCATTGTTGCCTTTTTGTCATCTTTTAATGCGCAGTCTGTCACCTGCCTTTAAACCTCATGTAAAATAAATAACACAAATGTGCATTACTTATGTTGTATCTACCGTCACTCACACGCAGGCTCGCTACGTCCAGGCCAAGCTGAGCGTTCACGATCGCTCGCTGAAGGTGGCCACAGTGATAGAGAGTCTGGAGATGGAGATGGAGCTCTTGTGTCTCACTGGAGTCGAGGACCAGCTACAGGCCGATGTCAGACCCACTTTGGAGATACTGCGCAACGCTGGCATCAAAGTCAGTGTCGGCACACACAAACATGCACAGACAATGAGATGTCAATGTGGGCGGAGCTACCGGCACAATGCGCCAAAAATAGTAGCATTTATCAAAATGTCTTGACATGCAATGCTCATGCCGGTTGAAGCTGGATAGGAAAAAAACACAAATTAAAATGAAAAGATGGGATTTATCTTTATTTATATCAATTTGGAAAACTAAAAGGCACCAGTGTCACATTTCTACAGCACAGCAAATCTGAGAATCAGTGAATCTTTCAAAAGGTCCCTTTTAAAGAAATAGTTTTAAGGTACTGTTTACCATTTTAGGTAAACGGTACACTATTGTACCACTGTTTTTTCTAAGTATACTCTACTTACTCTATACTCCTTTAAAATGAGTTGTTTGTTGATGTGTTAACACGAGTGCTTGGGTACATCAGTCAAGCCTTACTGAACTAAACCTGTTCTTTGTCCAGGTCTGGATGCTGACTGGGGACAAATTAGAGACTGCAACCTGCACAGCCAAAAACGCCCATCTAGTGACCCGCAATCAGGACATCCACGTGTTCAGGCCTGTAAGTCCTCTCTAGACTACATAATTCAACCATTATTTTTAAATAGGTCATATCTTATTGTACTGTAATGATTTATTTCCCCCTGAGGTTAAGTAATAAGGTCTTCTGCACCAGAAAATATTTCCCATTTTCTCACTGACCCGTAGAAACAGGCTCTAGATCCTTAAACAAGCTCTAGGAAAAAATGAGCAATGCTTATTTTAGGGTTGCAAATCTTTCATTATGTTATTGTAGATATTTTAACGGTGCCCTATTCTTTTTCGAGGCATTTAATGAGGAAAGTCTTGTGTTTTTTGGATGGCCTCTAGTAAAGGGTTTGGGGTGTGCTTGTTATTTTGGTGCCATCAGACAAACAGTGTTTAGGGGGTTGTTATAGTGGGAGAAAAAAATCTGGAAATAAGAGCCCATGTGCAAAAATGGTCAAGCGGTTGCCGCTGAAATGAATAGGAGCAATACCCAGTATCAGTACCTCCTTGACCAAAATAGCGACATAATCTGCAGAAATATGCACTAGTGTTCAAAAGATCTGTTTATGCTCAACAAACAGCATTTATTTGTCAAATAAACCTTTTGTGACAATATGAATATCTTTGTTGCCAGTTTTGTCCTATTTAGTGGGTCCTTGATGAATAAAACTAGTAATTTCTCAAAAAAAACAACAACTTTTAAATGGCTCAATAAATCTCGTCTCACACCCAAATGTCTCCAACACAATCGAGCTCCAAAGCTTGATTATGTTTAGTAGCCTTCATCGATCCAAACAGGGAAAGTAACTTCCTGAAGCCTCCCTGTGCCCTTTCTCTGTGAAACGTGACTCTATGAGCTCTTGTGGAGTTCCCATGTGGCGTGCTGCCACAGAAAGATAGGCCGCTCTGAGGAAGGTTGAATCTTCCTCGCTGCAGCGGTTCCTGGAAACAGAAGACAATGGCTGGCACAACATAAAAACAGGCACCTCGTTCCCTGCGGATCGTAGCGGCATCTGGATTAACTTCCTCCTGGACACAAATGGCATCCAGATTGAGCTCTGGTGTGTTTGAAATTGACAGATGAATTGCTCTTATGTGAACGGCCACCAATTAAAAAAACATCCTTTCTGTTGGCGAGGAGTTTTAGATGGATTTATGTGTCTAAAATTTGATATCATATGATATAGTGTAGCAATATCACACAAGCAAGAGTGCCTTTTTCCCCAAATATCTGCAAGACTGCAAATGTGATGTAGATTTTACATAGTTAAACAAATAAGGTAATAGAGTTGTTTTGCGAACAAAAATATTGCTAGAAAAAAAACCACAGCACTGAACTGTTGTGCATCTTTGAGGAATAGCGTTTCATTACTGAATGAATCAGCCATTTGAACAAATCAAAATAGGCCAATAATTCAGTGGCTCTTCAAAGTCTCTTACTGTATTCTCATCCAAAGATTCATTAAAATCAGCCATTTGAATGAATCTTCGGAGTCAATGATTCAGTGATTTCTGAATGAATCAGCAGTTGCAACGAATGGAGTGAGTCACGGATTCATTGCTTATTCATAAAGTATGTTTGTTTTTGTTTTTGAGTGTATCAGCCAATTGAGCAAATCTGATTCAGCACCCCTTTTTATAATGACAATGACTTTCTACATTACAAATAAATCAAATAAAAAATGTATAAAGAATTTCTGAATGAATCAGCTGTTTGAAGTGACCGATTCAGTGAATGAATCAGTTGAATAAATGCCACTGCAGATTTTAATTTCCTATTTGGAGTATAATTAATACCTATATATCATCGCTATTTATGCAATATTGAACCAAATATTTATTTCTAAAGCTAAATTTCATAATGTCTATTCAATGCTTTTTAGTGTCACTTGATGCCTAAGAAATCAATCTAACATGCTGATTTGCTGCTTAAGAAATATTTGCATGCAAAATTGGGGTTGGTTAATGTTTTTTTTTTATATACAGGTTAGTTTACTGACCTCAATATTGTGTGGCATTTCTCATATGGAAAAGAGCAGCTTGAACATTCTCCCTAACATCTCTTCTAGTGGTTCACAGTTTAAGAAAGCCATACAGGTTCGACTGTAACATAAGAGTGAGCTTGTTTACTCCTTTAACGTCTTGAGCAAGCGGTATCTGCCCAAATATCTGCCCATCTGTAAAAACAAAAACAACAGATAGTTATAGTGAACTTCCTGTGTGAAACTAGCAGACAGCAGGCGGCTTAGACCTCACAGTTTAGACGGTTGAGCAGATAGCTAGTTGAATCTGGCACGGTCTGCCAGCTGAAGTTAATATCTCAGTCTGAGGATCTTGCTGTGGTTCACCGCTGGTGTCTCTGAGATCATTATCCGAGTGGCTGCTCATGTGTTAGTGTGATTAAAAACCAGTACTGACGCTGAGCTCTCCGATGGGTTGCAGGTAACCACTCGAAGCGAAGCCCACCTTGAGCTCAACGCCTTCAGGAGGAAGCACGACTGTGCTCTGGTGATATCGGGGGACTCTTTGGAGGTAACGTGAGCCCGCATGTACACATTAAACTCAAACAAACTCCTAACACCATTACAGACTCGAGTCGCAGTATTTAAGACAATCACTAATAAAACATGAAATCAGTTATGTGCTATTGCATTGTGACTTACTGCCATAAAATATTGTGACTCTGGACTTGGACCAAGGCTGCATTTATTTGATCAAAAATACAGTTAAAAAGGGCAATATTGTGAAATATTATTACAATTTAAAATAACAGTTTTCCATTTGAATATATTTTAAAATGTAATTTATTCTTGTGATCAAAGCTGAAATTACAGCTCCAGTCTTACTCCTGTCTTTATTTTCAAAAATCCCAGTTATGCTGCTTAAGGATTTAACGTTTTACATAAATAAATAAAAAATCTGAATTGAAAAAAACAATAGAACAGGATTTTTTAACATAGAACTTTATCGTCTTTACTCTAACTTTTGCTCAATTTAAAGGCATAGTTCACCAAATATGAAAATGACCTCATGATTTACTCACCCTAAAGCCACCCTAGGTATCTACAACTTTCTTCTTTCAGACAAATAGAACTGGATATATTTAAAATATGTCCTGCCTCTTTCAAGCTTTGTAATAGTGGGGAATGGATTTTTAAGTCCATACAGTGTGTGCATACATAATAAAATGTGCATCACACAGCTCCAGGAGGTTAATAAAGGCCTTCTGAAGTGAAGAGATGTATTTGTTTAAGAAAACTATCCATATTTAAAGCTTTATAAATCATAATTTCTAGGCACAAGAGAGTGGCAATCCAGCGGATGACATATAAAATATAAAATCCAGCAGATGACATATAAAATATGACTGTTATAACAAGGTCAAAATTTGTGCTGTCAAACGATTATTTGCATCCTAGATAAACGTTTGATTTGCATGATATGTGTATGTACTGTGTATATTTATGAATATACAAATACACACAGATGCATGTGTTTATTTAAGGAAAAATATGCAACATTTATATATGAAATATATTTATATGTGAAACAAAATTATATGCATGTAGATATTTTCAAAATATGTGCTGTATGTTTGTGTATTAACATATGCATAAAAATATACATAACACACACATTATGCAAACAGTCATCTACTGTTCATGTGAGTTCACAGTGCTTTAACAAATGTTAACAAATAAAACTTATTAATAGTGATATTGATAATGCTGAAATTAACATTAACATTAACTAAGATGAATGTATGAATGCTACAGAATTATTGTTAATTCTTAGTTCATGTTAGTTCATGTTAATCAATGTTACCAAAATTAGATTTTTTTTTTCTTGAATTAGTGTCATTTGTGTTATATATATTTGTGTTTCTCCCTCCAGATTTTTTCTTTTTTTATTAATGTCTTTATTTATTTTTGAAGGTGTCTCTTCATTATGTTTTCCTTTTCAGTAAATGAGCAGTCTGACCATTCTCCTCTTCAGTATTGATCAGTCCTGTTTGTGTTGTTGCTGCAGGTCTGTCTGAAGTATTATGAGTATGAGTTTATGGAGTTGGCGTGTCAGTGTCCGGCAGTCGTCTGCTGCCGCTGCGCTCCAACACAGAAAGCCCAGATCGTTCGACTGCTGCAGGAACGCACCGGAAAACTCACCTGTGCCGTGGGTGAGTACGCTACTTCCTCTCAGCCCTGTGCACTTCCTGTGTCCTTCCTGTGCTACTAAATCACTTAATAATTGCAGTCTTTGTTTGTTTTTGTTTTTTTCCCATATTTGAATAACCATGGTTTAGGGTTTTCAGTTTGATCCAATTCAGATTATTGCTAACATATGAAAAAATAAACCATAAATATTTACAGATACCGATATGGTCATCAATATATGTACATTAATTTTTTTGTTATGTAACTACATTGCATGGTTTAAAGCCTGACATGATACTTGGAATTTTATTTTAATTATTATTATTATTATGCCATGAAAATAGCCTAAGACGCTGACATGGCTTTACTTTATTTCAAGTAAAAAAAAATATAATTAATGTATTGTTAAAGGTACAATATGTAAGTTTTCGCCACTAGAGGCAGAATTTTCCAAAAAATAACGGAGGCAAAGTTCGATGACGCACTGACTGAGTATGGAACATTGGGAGATGTTGTTTTCACAAATCATGTTCACGGAGGAAAAGCTTGTTTATATCCGTTTAATCACCTAACCAGCTGTACATGACTATTACTTGCACAATAAATGATATATATTTGCTTACCCGTCTATTAAATCACGTGCGAGAGCGGAGTCTCTGTCCAGTGTGAGGTTTTCGTAAAGCTCGCTCTATTTCGGAAACGCCACGCCTATATTTATTCTCGTTTTATTTCGTTGACTGTTCCAATATCTTTTTGCCTCAATTTGTGTACATCTACACTTCATTATTTGAATCTGGAATTTCTTTGAATTTACAAATCCTAGAAAACTTTTAAGATAACGCAAGTACACAACTGAAATATATAACACTGTGCAAGTGGTTTTTAGATATATTAGTAAAACAATCTTAAATATTGTGCCTTTAACTTAAATACAATGAAATGGTCTTAATATGTCTCATTTTCCTTTCATTTAAGCTGAATAAAATTAGTAGTAATAAAATAGTTACAGCTAAATAAACAAACAAATAAATAGGAAGTAATGCAATATGCAATTTTAAAATAAGCTTAAAGAGGTCATATGTATTCAAATTTTTCTTAGATGAGAAACAAAAATGTACAGTATGTGAGAAATAATGTGTTTTTTTGCACCTTAAACCACATTTCATTACACCATATACACAAAAGAATGTTTTTTAAGCAACATCATATGAC
>JAUCMT010000001.1:5825928-5840991 GCA_032357475.1 Enteromius thamalakanensis
GAAAATTATAATAACTCATTTTTGACCAAAAATGCAGTTACTGCCTTTTTGCTTTGTAGGGCAGTGTAGATTTCTTATTTAACCCTTTTTAATATACTACAAAGATTTTTATGTGGGATTATTAGCAGAAATGATATCATGTGTAACATTCGCGGGACAATATGCTTGGAAATAATATTTCATGTCTTCCATTGGATTCGTTATAGTGCGCCAGCAATAAGATTAGTCCCTTTAGTAACTTTATAACAAAGTCCCAGCTTTCAGTTTTATAGCAAAACACAAATAGTGTCTTACAGTAATATGCTGTTCAAGCTCTTTACTAATCAGATCGCTGTATTATATATATTCATTATTTGTAGCATGCCAGACACCCAGCAATCACAACAAAGCAATTCTGCTTTGTTTCTTTTGTTATAAAACAGCTCATCATTTTTCTTCTTTGTTTCAAGTGTACAACAAGATATAAAAGTGAAGGAGCATCAGAAGGGAAATAGACTAATTTATAATGAAGTTTCATTGGGACCTAGATTGGGAGCATTTTTTTAGTGAAATACAAACAATATGTATATTATAACATGACATATATTATAGCCTGACATATCTGAAACCACGTTTAATTTAACTTAATAATTTTCCAGATTACAATGATACTTCATTATATCTTGCTGTACACTTGAAACAAATAGGAAAAATGATGAGCTGTTTCATAACAAAAGAAACAAAGAAGAAGATTATTGTGATTGCTGGGTGTCTGGCATGCAGTAACATCAAGCTGCCACAATACTCAAATATGCCTATATCTTGTGGCCTTCTCTCAACCTGGGTCATTTAAAAGTTCACTATACTAAATATTATATTTCGACTTTAATCTCATAATTTTGACTTTATTCTCGTAGTATTTTGACTTTAATCTTGTCTTTTTAATTTTTTTTTTTTGGTGGCACTAAAGATCCGTCGTACAAAAGCGTACAAAGTTTTTTTAAATGTTATTTTATTTTTCCCGTTTTATAGTCATCAATCCTGTATTCGTAGTCATCCATTTAGTTATTGGTGTGTTTTAAACATTAATGCTATGCCATGCTAACCTACTAAACTATTGTTATTTAGATTTATTCATAAGTCAGATCAGTAATTTAATATTATTGTTCCCCATCAGGTTCTATGCTGCAGAAATTGCCATTGGCTTGTTCTTTCTTCATTCAAAGGGAATAATTTACAGGTGAAATGATTGTTTGTGAATCTAAGCATAAATTCAAAAAAATCACAGTATTTAAAAATCTGTTGTAATAAGACACTAAGTACTCTGCAATAATAATAAAAAAATTTCAATATCCCACTCTGATGTCAATTATCCCTCATGTTAATTTGTGTAATTTTTCAAATACCAAAACAATGAAATTGAATCTTTTGAAAATTTTGTGATGCTTTGCATTTATTTAGAATCATACTCAAATTGTTGTCAGAGCAAATATTAAATGATGTGTGTGTGTGTGTTTGTGTAGAGATCTGAAGCTGGATAATGTGATGTTGGACGCTGAAGGCCACATTAAAATTGCAGATTTTGGCATGTGCAAAGAAAATATGTTTGATGGGGCTACAACCAAAACCTTCTGTGGCACTCCAGACTACATTGCCCCAGAGGTGTGTGTGGATATATGAGTGTGTATATGAGTCTGTTAATGCACACAAGGCATAAAATAAATACATATATATATATAATCCTGTTTTATAGATCATTGCATATCAGCCGTATGGCAAGTCTGTGGACTGGTGGGCCTATGGAGTTCTCCTCTATGAAATGCTGGCAGGACAGGTAAACTAATGCCACCTTATCATTCTGGGTCTAAATTCAGAGCCATTGGCAGGAGTAATTATGTTATTGTGATAGATGCAGTGATGCCAGTGTGCTTCTTGTTCTTTAGCCTCCTTTTGATGGCGAGGATGAAGATGAGCTTTTCCAGTCTATCATGGAGCATCATGTGTCTTACCCAAAATCCATGTCCAAAGAAGCAGTGGCCATATGCAAGGGGGTAGGTGACACACACAAACACACACTTTATACATTCCTGTGTATAATTGCGTGAACCAACAGACACTGTTACACTTCTGCAGCTGATGACCAAGCATCCAGGGAAGCGTCTTGGCTGTGGACCAGAGGGAGAGCGAGACATTAAGGAACACGCTTTCTTCCGCTACATGGACTGGGAAAAACTGCAAAACAAGGAAGTTCAACCTCCTTTCAAACCAAAAGCAGTAAGTAGTAACGCAGCTCTGTGTGTATATGTGTGTGTGTGTGTTATCAGGTGGGTGCATTGCAGCAGATGGTAATAAAATGTCATTCTTTTTTCACTTTTCTTCTTCCAAGTACGAGTTATGGAGAATTTCCTCATTATTTACAGTTCTGTGCAAAAGTCTGAGGCCACTAGTATTCTCACCAACAAAAAATGGTTCAAAAGGTTTTTTATTCAGCATCTTGAAGACATTGCCACAGTTCTTCTGGATTGAGTCTGTCTCAGTTTGTTCTGTTACTTCATGTCATTCCTGACAGACCAGATCTCTGTGTGGAGCACTGGCTGTTGTCAATCTCACAGCATTATTACAATTATATATTACAATTATTATAAAAAATCATGTTTGGAAAAATAAACTGATATTTACAACTGATTACCGCAAAAGATAGAAATAACCGACTTAAAACCATTTTTTGTGAAAATACCAGTGGACTCTAAGACTTTTGCACAGCACTGTATGTGTATTTTTTAGACAGGATTTGGTGTATGTGGCCGAGATGCTGTGGTTAAAAAATGCTCTGTGCAGGAAGTAAAGCATCTTTTCATACTATGCTGTTAAACCGCAAAGATTCTGAAAACCCAGATATGTGAGGCAGTGAAGGTTGCTTTTTATATTAAGACACAGAAAAGCTGCAGAAAGCAATAATGGAACATTTTAAGAATTGAAGGATTTTTACTGTGTGGATTGACTCAGGATGTGGATACACAGTAAGCCAAAAATCTGTTTGTGCACCAGACTAAATGATATATAAACTGCATTCATTTTTAAGACATGGAGCACACATTTTAATGCTAAAATCATACATATGCTGTTTCAAAGCCAACCAGCTGCTTTGGCTGAACAATGTGCAAGTGATTAATGGTAATGCACTGGTTATCTGCCAACATCTGCATTATTTCAATTCATATTCACGACTCAAGCTGCGCCTGGCACAGCATGTGCACTATACTGCTGAACAACAGAGGAAGAGTCATCTGTAGTTTAAAGATTAAAGATTGCTTATATAAAGCATAGTAAAGTAAATGCAAATACACTTATCACAGTATAGAAACAAACACTATATGATATCTGTTTTAAAATGTCATTTATTCCTGTGATGGCAAAGTTGAATTTTCAGCATTATTACTCCAGTCTGCAGTTATCTCATGATATGCAACTAAGTTTAGGTCTTATTACTAAGTTGACAATAATGCTAGTTTTTAAGCTTTCAAATGTATCTGAAATGAGTGTATCCATGGCAACTAGGCATTTGAAATCATGTTGTATATGTGAAGAGAGGCTGATGAGATTCTGATCATTCCCAAGCCCCTGCAGTTAACAGATCGCTTATGAGTATTCAAACAAGTTTGATTGAATCATTTGATTTATTTTGAATTCATGATAAGTCTATATACGTGCATAGATCTCCATGTGACAGTGCTGCCTGATTCAGTTTGAGGTTAGGTCATCTTTTTGATCCAAGTCGAAGCATATATTTCTGATAATGCATTTGACTGTGGGCTGATTGGCCAGGTATAACAAGCCCCGCCCCACATAATTCTGCATTAAGGATGTGAGTTCAAAGAATAAGCTTTCAAATATTGAATCAAAAGGTAAGTGATTTGGATCCAGAACCCTTCTTATTTCCTCACAATCCCTGCTCCTCACCCTCTCACTTCTTTTTGAACACTTGGAATTGTCCAATTCCATTTTTCTGAATGCTGCACATTCATCGCCTGAAAACCAAAGTGTTGTCTTCTAGCAGCACAACAATCTCAGCATCAGAAATATGTTTCTAACACAGAAAATGATGTGCATGAAATATTTTGCTCAAACAAGAGCAGGAAGGTGTTTGACTGAGAGTATGTGCATACATTTTAGTTATGCAATTTAGGTATGTGCTCATCATTTTCTATCATTACACAATCACTCAGTTAAGACTCTTACTATATTTAACTACTGTTACTATTATCACACGTCTGAGTATTTTTTATTCCATTTATTTTCCCACATTTGAAGCTTCCATTTGTCATTAATTCCTCATTTGTTTGCTCACGCCGTGCTATCATTTTCCCATCCCACATTTCTCTTCTCTCGTCTTCTCCACAGTGCGGTCGAGACGCAGAGAACTTTGATCGTTTTTTCACCCGCCATCCTCCCGTCCTGACCCCTCCTGACCAGGAAGTGATTCAAAACCTGGACCAAGAAGAATTTCAGGGCTTCTCGTTCATTAATCCGAATTTTGCATCGGTGAAATCCAAGTAGCCAGTTTTAGCCAAGCTCAAAATAGGGACCAATGAGATTACAGATCTTGAATTTACATAATCTGAATGAGCCAATGAGAGATTTCAACCAGATTGATGGAGAAATGGAGGTAATTTCTATTCATATTATTCCTTCCAGCTTATTATTTTTTTGTTTGATTTAAAAGGATCAAGGAAAGAGTTATTAACTAGTGATTAACTTTGTAAAAGAACTTATAAAGCGTTAATGTTTGGCAGCCTTATGAGATTTTGACTATTTGATGCTTGTATATCACAGACTTTAGTTTTACAAATTTAAGAAAGCTTTTCCTGGGTGAATTCAGTACTAGGGACACATTTCACCCCCGATATTTTATATATAGTGTTGTCAAACTCCTAATCACGACTAAGTGCTTCCAAAATTAAAGGATTTTTCCTTATATAATAGTTGTGTGTACTGTGTATACTTATTATGTGTGTGTGTGTGTGTATATATATATATATATACAAATACATGCATGTATATATTTTAGTGATATATGTTATGTTTATATATAAAATATAAGAATATTAGTTTAGAAATGTATATACATGTAAATATTTTCAAGATATATACTGTATGTGTTTGGATTTATATACATAATATGCACAGTACATACACATGATATATTATGTGAGCAAAAACCTTAATTTTGGATGTGATTAATCGTTGTTAATCAATTATTATTATATACTAACATGTATTAAGTATAAGTGTTGTCTAATGATTAATCGCATCCAAAATAAAGTTTTTTTTTCACATAATGTGTGTGTACTGTGTATGCATATATAAATGCACACAAATGGTATATAATTTGAAAATATTTGCATGTATTCACATGTGTATATATTTATATTCATATTAATTATATATATATATATATATATATAATAAATATACACAGTACATGCATTAATGCAATTTAATTGTTTGGAACCACGGCAATTTGAAAATCGGACATAAAATGCACTCCAATGTGAGGAAAATCTTTATTTTGTAATGTGACAATGCAAAAAGATTAATTAGTTTTAAAACTAGGCTTAATTTGAGTTATTATCAGTTTGTTTCTTATTATTTTTATTTTTATTTTGGGGGGAAATGTGCCCTAGAGGATTTGTAAGCTTGATTCATTGTCTCAAATGATGAAACATATCTTTAGAACATTATATATAGCTGCCAAATCTTTCTCCCAACGCGCACACAAGAGCCATGCGCCTCAGATGAACCATTTACCGCTTATTGATCAGGATGTTTACTGGGTCACCCCATTTTAGTGCTTTTTTCAGTTGGGTGTTGTACGTGTGTTTGTGTGAAACTGTGCCAAGTCAGAGATTAAAGTTTAGGAACTGGTCATGCAACGTGTAGTTTTCCAACCAGTGCTGCTTGGATACTCATAAACCCATCCTTAAACCAACTGGAAATGACATAATTCCAGACATGATAAAGATGTTGTAACTTCTTACGAGAACATATCTTTTATGTCATTATTCTGCCAAATCTGTGATGTATGACATTTTTTGACTTGTTATCTGTGCCTGGCAGTGTTTGGATCAAATTACTGTGAAAATGTGGACAGACTGTTTCCATACAGGAAAATATATGAATATGTATTTGGAATATATTAATGATTTTTGTATGTCTGTATATTTTCCTTCTCTTTGTTTCTTCTTGCATACACAACCAGTGCAGAAATGTAGTCTCTGAATACTGATATTTTAGAATGTGTTGAATAATATTTTGCACTGTAGTGTTTAAGATGACGAAATAGAATTTTTCTGGTAAACAGAATTTAGCAGTTTAAAATGAAATGTTTTCCAACGTATAAAATGCTAAATAAAATGCAAATGTAAACATACAGTAAATACCAGAATATTTGCAAAAACAATTCTTTAACAATATTTTAAACAATTCTCAAAAGTCGTGTTTTTTCTTTGTGCATGCCAGTTAATCTCAATCAGACTGTAGTTTGGTCATTTGGATGAAAAACAGCTTTTAAAAAACACTAACATAACAAAAGCATGATGACATTAAAAAAAAACATGATTTTCGAAAATTATAATCTGTTATGTCAGTAAGAAAATGTTTTCAAATAAGTATTTTATGCTCACCAAGACTGCATTTATTAGATAAGAAATACATTAAAAACTGTAACATCTTGAGTGTCACAGAAATCATAATATGCAGTTTTGTTGCAAATTTTTTTTAAACCATGATGCGTTTTTTTCAATAATCTATATCTATAAATT
This sequence comes from Enteromius thamalakanensis, assembly GCA_032357475.1. Taxonomy (NCBI): domain Eukaryota; kingdom Metazoa; phylum Chordata; class Actinopteri; order Cypriniformes; family Cyprinidae; genus Enteromius; species Enteromius thamalakanensis. Next base: position 5,832,729 of record JAUCMT010000001.1, read on the forward strand.
GTTTTATTTGTCACTTTTGAATAACCGAACGCATCAAACTTTTTATCAGTTTAATGCATTCTTAGTGAATAATTTTAAAAAATTTTAAATTAAAAAAAAAAATTTATTAAATTTTTTTATTAATTATTATAAAAATGCAACCAATAGCATACCTGCAAAATAACCAGCAGCAAACAGCAGATCCATATGAGAACAAAAGGAGTGTTTTGCGTGAGCGTGAAATTGTGCGTTTGGACTTCCGGGTCTCATGAGGAGATAATGGCGCAGTTATTGAGTACGTACTGTACAGGGAGCAGACTTTCAAGAAGTACTTCTCTCCGAGGCTCTTATTCTTGAGCTGGTTTGGGCATCTAGCAGAAGGTAGGACTTTGTCTTGATTGTCCTCTGTCTTGAATGAAAGGAAATCTGGTGTCTCTCTGTTCCTGGTTTATGTGTTTAGCAGAACTTTGAGCTGTTTGTCTCCAGTTGGTGGCTGGACTTGAATGTCCAAACGTTCATCTCATTCACGTGTTTTAGACATTTCTGGTGTAGTCTGCTCTCCTCTGTACTGTCCCTCCCTGTTATTTGTGGTTTAATTCGGGCTCCTCCAGACTGACTCTTTCTTTGTCTTGTTCTCACTTCTAATGTAACATCAAGCTGTGGGTTCCTCTTCATCAGTTTCCTCTTGGTCTTTTTTTGCTGTTTCTGACTTTTAGTATCTGATTATCCTCTGTGATGTTTTTCATGTTGTCTTTACAGTTGATATGTGATTATAACCCTATTTGCTTTCTAAATACGTGTTTAGGGTGACCTTTTCAAAGTTTTTTTCTGCCGATGTCACCAAGGCTTTGTGGGCTATTAGATCATGTTTACTTATTAGCCGTTCTCATGAGCTATTTCCAGCAGACAATTTCAAGTTTGTCTTGTTGAATATCCTGCTTATCACAGAAACAGGCCACGCTGCGAAAGTAAATTATGTTGCAAATGCAGTTTTGTGTTGACTTTTTAACAAAAGCATTTAATTAACACTTTTTAACACAATAAGTGTAATAATGTACAAACAATAACTCTAAGAATAATGTTGTTGTTTTTACATTTGTTAATGTTATGTTATATAATGTTAATGTTATAAACAAATTAATGTTAAAATGTACACTATTATTCAAAGCTTTTGGGTCGGTAAGTGTTTTTTTAGCAAGGACGTATTATATTTATAGAATATTCCAATTCACAATTCCATAGCTCTTTTTACTGTTCTATTCATCAAAATCCTGATAATGAAGCAGCACAATATCACGTGACTCTAAAGACTGGAGTAATGAGGCTGGTAATTCAACTTTGCATTACATGAAAAAAAAAATTCAATTTAAATACAAAACCGTTATTTGTTATTGTTTTTTTTTTTACCAAAAACATGATCAAAATCTTACTAACCTCAAACTTTTGAACAGTAGTGTATGTAATTAACTAATGTAAACATGTAGAGCCCTACTGTTTTGTGGCGTTATCAAAATGTTCAGAAACTCACACGCTTTAAAAAGTGTGTAAACAGTATAATCCTTGATCTTTGACCTTCAACACCTTGGATTCAGGTTACTAGACCTAGACCATTAGACGCATGCGAAACAAACTGCACATTCATAATGCTCTCCTCTGTTTTTCTTTCAGAAAAATCGACGTGACACAGGTAATTTTGACAAGGAGTTCACCAAGATGGCGGTAGAGCTGACACCAACGGATAAACTCTTCATTATGAATCTGGACCAAAATGAATTCCAAGGCTTCTCCTACACCAACCCTGAGTTTGTCATTCAGGTTTAACACTAAACTCCAGTCGATTGCTCCATACAGGTGTGAGAGCAGGAGACAGTCCTATTACCCAGAAAGCATTATTTTGTCCCTGTGCCATCTTGATTGTCCTCTCTCTTCACCCCAAAAGGCACAAACCCAGCAGGTTCATACAGAACCAAACCAGGATTATACTCAGTCTCAACCAAGGCCTCAGAAACTCTGAAATGAATTCACCAGAGGAGAGAGAGCAGGTTTTTAAAGAGCGTATTCATAGTCTCCATGAGAATGTCTCGTCTTTTCATCTCCATGAGAATTATCCTACCTCTTTCTTTTACACATTCTCTCCATAGATTCAGTCAGCTTTTTCCTGCAGCGCCTCGTTTCCAAATGAATTAGCCTGACAACATGCAGCACTAATGGCCTTTTCCAGCGCTAATTAGGCCTTACGCAACCTTGAACCATTTAGGTTGCAATCTGGTCTAAATTAGTAAAACATTTTAGTCATTAATTTAAAGTCAAGTTCCCGTGCATCAGTAAGTGACAGATAAGCAAATATCCATATTTAAATGGTTGATCTGAGATTCTCGGCACAAGCTTGCATTACAGCAAAACATTCAAATAACGACATCCATATGACCTTTAGTTTGCTTCTAGCTTAATGGCTTCTGTTCATGAGATGCCCTTAAAATTCATTATTTGTGTCATGATAAACTGAGGGAAAAGACAACAGGGTTGATTTAAAATTTACATGCAACTCTAAAGCAAATGGATAAAGCTTTGAAAACTGACATTTAACATGAAAACGGTCGACATTTGTGGTGCCAGAAATATGTTTTTCATTCTGACATCAGTTTTATTAAATCAAGCTTAATGCGGAGAGCATCATAATGATTTTGCTTTTTGAGATTTTTCAGTTGGATTTTCTCTGGGAAGTCTGTGTTCTTGTTATTATGACATACTAAGTCATAATCATAAGATCAAGGGGGTATTTATAACATAAAGTCATAACTTCAACTTTCATTTTTTTCTACTTTGTTTAATCTTACAATTTCAGTTTTTCAAAAGTGATTATTTTGTCATTTTTATGACTTTATTATGACTTTTTTAATAAGTTTGACTTTTATGTCTCAATTTCAACTTGATGTGTATTAAAGACTTAGTATGTCAATGCTGACTCGACTTCATGACTTACCAAAGCATGATTTTCTCTTATGTGGTGGACTTGGATTTTTAACATAAAGTTGGCATCATGCCCATTTTAGGGTTAAAAACTGCTTGAGAAGGAAACCTTCTAAAATCATGACTCAGAGAATAAAATGCAAAAAGCAATGACTATAGCATCAAATAACATGAAATTTAAATACGCTTATGAAAACGAAATGGATAATGAATTAGTACAAACATATCTTTAAAGGCACAAAAAAGTGCCATCTTCTGACGATGCAGTCATATAATGAGATTTACAAACACTGACTGGAAAATGTTAGAATGCACTTTCAACCTATATTTGTTACAACATTTCTTTTTAGTTCGTTTTTGAACGGTTGACAAGTGCATGCGGCTGCAAATCCTTGATAAAGTGCATTAGTGCTGTTTACTGAATTAGCATCAGGGGTTGTTCCATGCATATCACTGGCTGCAGAGAATGTGATCCATACTGTATGAGCTGAAAAACTACAACTTTAGCTGAAACCCTAATGTGCCATATATTTCTGTGTCGGGAATCTGCAGTATTCGGGGGAGCTCGTTATGTGCAATGTGTCTGTGTTAAACAGACTCCATAAGGAGTTTTAGTCTACCCTATGCATGCCTGGTAGAGCCCTTGCTCTTTAACTCGGTGTTAACTTATTAACTAAGTGTGTCAGTAATGGTTGGATCTGTTGTAGCATAGATCCTTATAAGGGTTATGGTGTGTGAACATTTCTATTTGTTTATGTTTTATTTTGTAATTAGATATATGAAATAGAAATGTAAGTATTCTAGTCTTCCAAATGAAAACACATCATGTTAACAGTGATTATATAATCTGCTTTTCCTGAGGTGATAACTGGAAAAGTGGGGATAATGTATGCATTTATTGTAAAATATATATTGTATAATGTATATGGGGGGTTAAATATCTGTGATGACCTGTAGCCTGAACTACAAAGATGTGAAAGCTGGAAAGAAAGATTGAAAAGCTGTTATTTTAAAGCAACTGTATGTTGTGACAAGCTTGGAATACAGCTTTAGAATCATTCTAAAGGTTCGCTGACTTTTAAAAAGGCAAGTGTTTTTTTTCACCCTTACAGCTCAGTTGTGTGTTTTACAAGATGTCTTATGTTTGCTGAAAATTCGCGAAAAGTGTGGATTGCTTTATGGCAGCGTCAAATGCACGTGTAATTACGACAGTGAAATTCACTCACTAGACTCTAGGGGGCTCTAAAGTCACAAAAATTCAACATACTGTTGCTTTAATTGAACTTTTGTGTGGGGAAAAAAAACAAAAGATAGTGCAGATAAAATAGCGTGCAGTTGACAGCCTAGTCCTACTACACTAAATCTCTTCAGCATGTGTGTAACTGTAAATGTGGCCTTTACGTGTTTAAGGTAATTGTCACACCTCAAACAAACATGCACATTTTAATATTGTAAACCCTGGCCCTGTTTAGTAGGTGGTTGTTATTTTAGTTTTTCTATCATGTTTTAATAATGAAGGCTTCAAAGGGCTTCCTGTACAAGAAACAATCCCCCAAAACAAGTTTTATACTATGCAAGACAGATGCATGTCAACAACGACACATCGACATAACATCCAGACAGCAGCAGTGGCTGGCTTTGGGGAGGGCTATCGCTGGTGATTGCAGAGATATTTTGCATGTTATTTATTTATGCTATGTGGATTATTAAAGCTGAAGTTTTCAAATGCCAATCTGTGTCTGTAATTTTTGTTATGAGGTTATAAGTGAATTTTTTTTTGCTATTTAATATTGTTACTGCTTAACTTTTACATTGCTGGGCCACCATGGGAGGCAGGCACATCTTCCAATATTCATAATACTAAAAAAATGTCTAATTTCCTGTAATGTTTTTTGTGAGCTTACAAAGTGCGTAGATGATGCTTTAAATTAAGCTAATTTGATGCTGAAAATTGGGTCAAAATGTTATAAAATAGAAATAGAAAAACATCATTGTTTAAATCTAAATTAAATATGTGTTATTTATATATATGTATATATATATGGCTATACTGTATATGGATTATATTCACACTGTCAGTCATTGTACTATAGTAATTGTGACTGAGAATAATACAGTTCAAGTCACAGTGTACAAAATGTATAACCAGTCTTGGAAAGTAACTATGTAACTAAAATACATACTGTACAAAATAAATGTTACTGTAATGAGGTAAAGCTGTGTAATTAAATTACATCTGAATTTTTTCACACAGTTTTTCCTATTTGAGTTTATGTATATGTTTTATTTTTTAAAATCAACTGTTCTTTTCTAAGCCATTGTTAGCTGTCAGTGTTTTTTTCTTCATGACTACACAAATATTTGATTTTAAAATCAGTATCATAACTACTAGACTATTTTTTATGGTTTTAAATTGGAATTTAATTGGAAATAAACCTAATTTTGTGGTGGCTGTGCTTAAAAAATATTAAATTGATTTAGCAAGTGACAATAAAAAAATATATTGTTACCGTATTTTTCACGGTTTTATTCTGGCAACCATTTTATTTTACTAGTATTTAGTATTAAAAAGTATTTAATATTGTAAAAACGTCAGCAACAATGTCTATCATTATACGACTTTACAAGCTAACAAAAAAACTTTAATTTTATGTTTATAATAAATTCCTATATTACAAAATTAAAAGTTAAAAGTAAATAGGTAAATGCAAATGACAGTGTAACTAAATAAATGTGTTAGTTTGTGCATGTTCTTCTTTAAAGTGTACTGATCCTTTATTGCATAAGTTTATCTGTGCCGTTCACTACACTATCGAGCGCAAAGTGAGAGGCGGTGCTTTACATCCACAATCAGAGGCTCAACCAAAACCCACCTCAGTATGATTCATACGGGAATGCACACAGACCAGTCATGGGCATGCTGGTTTTATCCGAGGGAATATCGAGAATGCCCAACACCACCGTGATGTCTTTTGGGAGAAAGTTTTTCTTGGAGTTGATTTTGAATGTATGAGGTAAGTTTGGAGCGTTAAAATGAGGATTTACCTTAACGAAGGAGATAAATGATCTCTTTCAGTTTACGCGTAAAGGCGCACAGCATGAGGAACGCGTGCCAAAACTTCTCGAAAACTTCACGGTCGCAGACATGTGAGACTTCATCGTCACGCGTGAATATGGATAAGCCGTGCTAAGTGTACCCTGATGCCAGAGAGCCGGGTGCAGGATGAAGGTGTGTAACCGTGGAGTGCAGATGCTCCTCACCACGGCGGGGGCTTTCGCGGCCTTCAGCCTGATGACCATCGCGGTGGGCACCGACTACTGGCTGTACTCGCGTGGAGTCTGCAGGACCAAAAGCGTCAATGACAATGACACCAACAGAAAGAACGAAGAGGTACTTACGCACTCGGGGCTCTGGAGACAGTGCTGCATGGAAGGTAATATTTTCCTTCAAAACTTTGATAAAATGTTTTTTATTACACGTGAAGTGGGTGGCTTGATAACACTATAATAGCCTATATATATTTTTTTATTTTAGGACCGCAAGTAAGTTGTTGCAATAGAACAGAATAAGTTAGTGTTGCAATAAATTGATGGTAAATTGATATATTTAGTAAGCGAATGAAATAATTAAAGATAGCAAGGTTTTGATTTTGATTTAAAGTTACATAATAAATATTTATACTCGTTCACTACAAAAATGTAAAAAGTAATACCTCAAATTAACTATTTGTATTCAACATCACTTAATCATTAATTACATCAGCTATTGGTTAAATCAAGTTAAAAAAAAAGCTATTTAAGGTAACAATGTCAGGTTTTGAGTAGTTTTAATGGTTTTTTTTAACCATCATTATAATATATATATATATACAATAAACTATAGTACACATTCAATATTGTGTCATTTGCCACATCACTTTTTTCTAAAGTCGTGATTATTGATTGAATTATTTTTACTTTATCACACAATACGCATTGCTCTAGTTTCGACCCATCTCTCACTCCCTCTCCTACTTTCTGACCTATATCACTTCAACGTCAATTCTTTTAATGGAAAGTCTAATGAAGCATTCACTCTGTTAAAAGGGCATCAAAGTGGCAGCGTTCACTTCACGCGTGTGAGTGCGAGAGATATTTAGAGTACGAGTAGACAGTTATGAAAGATGCTTGGCACAGACAGTTTCTCTACAACTGATGTTCTCTATAAAAGCATTTATGCAGACATGTATGTGCACTGACCATATTATATTACACACAACAACAACAAAGAAAACACAGATAACCCGGTTTAAAATGAATGCCATTTTAGCTTCTATATTTTGTTTTAAATCTCTTTTAATAGTTTGGCTCATAAGAAAAAGAGAAAATGTTGCCTAGATAAAAGAGAAATAGCGATTGCTGGTGGGTTTTGAGAATGTCTAATTAGTTTGGAGGATATTGATATTTGATAGCATTAGTCCACTCATGTGGAAAATGGCATTGGCATTTAACTGAGGCATGTGTGATTGTGCAAGTATCTGGTGTTTATTACAGGCGTATTTAAAGGGGTTTGTAAGAACATTGATCATTTTCCAGAGGATGCAGATTATGAACAAGATGCTGCGGAATATCTACTGCGTGAGTATCTACAAATGTTTCACATTCAAGACACGTGCAATAGAAATCTTTTATTAAGAATTGCATTTGCAAACTCTGTAGTTTCCATGTTAAAAAAAGGCTCCTTCCTAAAGAGTTTAGAAAAGAGTGGAAAAGCACTGAATCTGATTTGAGTAAATTCCAGGTGTGAGTAACACAAGAAGTGTGTTTTGTTGATCATCCTGATGCATCAGGTGAATACATGAGTATACTTCTATTATGTAGCATGTGTTATTACTTCAGGAAAATGAACGGCTAAATAATAATATTTAGAGATGACAATTTTGTATGCTAAATATAATGTTAAAAATAATGCTGTATGAACTATTTATGTAAGAATCTGGATTAAAAAATAGTATTTTATAATTGAAAATATGTAGGAAGCCTGTGAAAGAAAAGCTAAAATAAAGTATAGTTATAAGTATGGATTAGAAAATAAACACTGCCTGTGTGTGTGTGCACCTGGTATTTATCACCTTATGGGGACCAAGTGTCCCCAGAAAGATAGTAATACCAGTAAATTTTGACCTTGTGGGGACATTTCTTAGGTCCCCATGAGGAAACAAGCTTCTAAAACATACAGGATGAAGTTTTTTGAAAAGTGCACACAGTTTCCTGTAAGGGGTAGGTTTAAGTGTAGGGTCAGTGTAGGACAATACCACATACAGTCTGTACAGTA
>JAUCMT010000001.1:5850074-5873035 GCA_032357475.1 Enteromius thamalakanensis
ACTAAAACTAATAAGCATTTTAGTCAAAAGACTAAGACTACGACTAAATCTAAGATGGTTGTCAAAAACAACACTGGTCTGAATAGGCATTTTTAAGTTTAACACCTTCTTTTTAAACTCTTTTCAACATTTATATAACAATTAAAGGTATTTGCGATCATCACTGGTATCTCAAACCACAGAGGCTATGATTATTGACACATATGTAGTCTCCTATGGTATAGATTCTACAGTAATTATCAGTTATGTTATGTTGAAGTTACTTACTGGTTTGTAATTGCAAATTTTCATGGTTTTCTGAATATTCTGATGTCGTCATGGTTGAAGTCACAGAAGACGTCTCAAATGTGTGTGGTGAGTCAGTCTGTGTAAGTCTGCGAATGGCATCATGGCATTCTGCTCTCTAAACAAAAACACATAAATATACACTACTGTTTGAATTTGGGGTCAGTAAGATATTTAATGGTTTTTAAAGATGCTGCTTCTCCTCACCAAGGCTGCATTTATTAAATTAAAAATCCAGAAAAAAACTGTGATATTGTGAAATATTATTTTAATGAATAAATAAAAGTTTTCTGTGTGAATATATTTTAAAACGTAATTTATTCCTGTGATACAAAGCATCATTACTCCTCAGTGTCACATGATCCTTTCAGAAATCATTCTAATATGCTGATTTTTTATTATCAGTGCTGTAAACAGCTGAGCTGCTTCATAGTTCTTTTAGGATTCTTTGATTATTAAAATATTCAAAAGAGAAGCATTTATTTAAAACAGATAATAATGTTCAGAACTACTGTTACAGTAATAGAAATTAATACTTTTATTAACCAAGGATCTATTAAATGAACAAAAAGGTCATAGCATAGATTTACATTTCAAAAATATTTTATAATTGGTAAAACATTATGTTATGTTTTATTTGTTATTCATCAAAGAATCCTGAGAAAAATAAATTTTGAAAACTGTTTCCAACGTTGACAATTAATAAATCAGCATATTAGAATGATTTCTGAAAGGATCATGTGTCACTGAAGACTGGCGTAATGATGCTTTGTGTCACAGCAATAAATTACATTTTAAAATATATTTTATATATTTATATTATAATATATTATTATATATTTTAAACTGAAATAATTTTTCACAATATTGCAGTTTTTTCTGGATTTTTAATATAATAAATGCAGCCTTGATGAGCATAAGAAACCTCTTAAAAAACCATTCAATATCTTACTGACCCGAAATGTTTAAACGGTAGTGTACACTAAATACGACATTTCAGCAATTTTATACTGCAGCAATCAATTCAGTGTTAACATCAACTTGAAGATACAATTCTTGCATATATCGCATTTCTTTACCTGCAGTCTCTGTGCTGTTTTCTCATACTCTCGCTTAAGCTGCTCCAATCGTCTTCTCAGCTAAAACATTTAATAAATTACAAATGAAATCCTATTTTTTGTTGGTCATGTTAAGTATAAACATTAACACATGCTAATCATCACAAATAATATAACAACTTATTGCCGTACAGTGAGGATATCAGATATAACATGACACTATAACATGCATGTCATAAAGTATACTACTTTAGTATTTACATATCACTCCAAGGTATTTCAAACAATGACCAAAACAAAATAGCATGACCATTGCAGTTAACTGTTAGCCTAATCAACTTTTCTCAAACGGTGCTTCCACAAATAAACATAAACATATGAACTTACTGTCTCTTTATCTTCGTTAGGGAGAATCTCCTCTGACATCCTGTTAACTAATCTGTTATATATTCTATATTCCCTGAGAGATGCAGGTGTTTGCGCGTTAAAGTAAGTTAACGTTAAGTTACATGTGACATATGAAAACATGAGAATCACCAGAATACTGTAAACAACATCATCTGACTGACAAGTACTGATAGATAAACACTTATCTGGCTGGTCAAACAATGAGCGTCAATGAAAATAGCATTTATTTTCATACCCAGGGGAGAAGTTTACGCTCAAAAGTTGTTTTTGACCTTTGTTTCTAACCTGACGAGACTTGCGGAATATTTTGCCACACTCAACCGTCCCGCGAGTTCTGACTGCAGACAAAACCAATTGATAACAGAAACAGCGCAGATCACATTCACTTACCTTCAGGTTAGTGTTACTCGATTTTGTAACTTGATAATAAAAAACAGAACCTATTATATAATAAGATTAAAATACCTCCAGGAGAGCAGGATTTAACGTTAGATAGAAGTGCGCATAATCCGTCTCATCGGTACTCTGTAGAAATGTCTGTTTTCCCCCAACGTGCGTACTATCTTCCTAATTTCTGTGATAGTAGTAATTTAGTAATACTATTTAGAGCAGATATGGAGCATATTTAGTAAATGGAACAGTAGATTTGGGCTCAGATTTAACCAATGTTTTCCTTGTCTTGCAGCAGTATTGTAGATTAAATATTAGCTTGGTAGGTAGCCGGCCTGTTTGCATTAAAGGGCATGGTGCTTTATTTATTTATATATTTTCAAAGGAAACGGGTACATAAACATCACGTGTAGTAGCCTAAAAGTGTTTGTGGCAAATAATAGAGTTTATCCAAGCTTCTGCTGTGCTTAAGTGAGCTTAAGCTTACTTATTTAAGTAATGACAACTGTCATTAATTAAGTAAGCAACTTAAATCCTTATGTCCTTAAATTATCCAATAAAACTTATTGAATGTAGTTCACTAAACAAAAAAAGAAGAATTCTAAGACAGTTTCTATATATAATTCTATAAGTTCTCATTGGAGAAATTTAGCATTAGATCACTTGCTCTGTGGTGAGTTGCGAATGAAAACCCAGCTGGTAAAAACACCACAGTAATCCAAAAAATGATTCACACAACTCCGGTCCTTCATAATGTCTTGTAAATAAAAAAAGCTGTGTTCTTATAACAATCAAATCCATCAATATCTTTTTAACTGTTGCATTTATCAATATTGCTTTCTCTTGTGAAAAATTTGTATTCTGAATAAGTAGAGAAATTTGCACAAATCAAGGAAAGTGAAAATTGTCCAAAACAGTTCTTAACAAATATGGATTTTGATGTGAGAGAACAGGGAATGGGACTTTTGGTAACAAACAAGCGGGAGAAAAAAACTCATCAACATTACCTGATACTGAGTATGTTTTAAGCAGTAGTATTTTGGTGCAAATATTCCTTTAAATAAGTTGAATGGGAGGGTCCTTGAATGACTTTTGGGTCTCATCTGTACCTCTACCTCCTTATCTTAATCATCTGCATGATTTGCAATAGTTTATGTATTATTTGTGTAAGACAGTACATTCATTCTCTGCAAGCATAGACAACAAGGGTCTCCTACATCATTGCTCCTTAGAAGGTATACTGATGTTATATGTGTCTTCATGTGGTGCAAGGAGGACATCTCTTCAAACTCTTAATTTCAAAATGTGAGTCACATGCACCTGCAACAGGACAAACAAACAAATATAACATAGGCCTATATAAATATATACTGCACTGAATATAATGAACTAGACAGCAATGTGCAGAAAAAGCAGAACTGAAGACGAATTAATCAGCCTTGGTGGTAGATGGACAGCAGTAGATTAATAGGGAAATTGACAGATAAAGTCACATTGACTGCATTTAGCCTTCAGACTTGCGTAAACTGTGTTTGTGTGGAAAATATCAGTGCTGTGAGGTGACCGTGAGTATTGCCATGCCTACCATCTGACACCATGGTTTATTTTAATATGCAATATATGGAAAATCATCTCTGACGTGATGAGCTCAGGATATAGTTATTAGAAAAAGCCTACTTTACCTCACCTGACTTCACTTAATAACAATTACAGCCTTAAACATGTAGATAATTCTCCCTTGAACAGTTTATATATTTTATTAAGCTTTCAACATGATGACTAATTAAGCTAATTAAATTGGTAATATGCTGGAGCATTATGAAAGTCTTTGAAAGGTCAGACATGCATAAAGATAAAGATGATTCAATATTAGACATCAAATAATATAGGCTTGTTCACACATTAGTTAAATAATTAACCCTGCTGAAAAAAACTTTTCTATAATTTGCCAAACCACACCTGCAAGAAGTCAGGCTTCCTAAAGTCAGAATCATGTTAGGAGTAATAGCACTTTATAATAAAAAAAAACTGTCTCTTTAAAGAATAAAAAAAAAATGTATGTACAACGACAAAGTACATATGATAAACATTCATTGTAAGCTGTTTGTCAATTGGCAGACAATTGTGGAGACTTATAGGGGTTTAACACTGTTTTGTATTTTCAAATAATTAGTTAATAAAAAAAAAAAATTGGTTAAGCCTATTAATTTGTCATGGAATCATGCAAACAGAAATAATGATATTGAGGAGCATCCCTTACGAAAATTAACCAAGGATTTATTACAGTATAAGTGTTTTGCTCGAGATTAATGAACCTTTGCGTCCTGAATATTTCCTATTAACCACAGCTGAACGCACTGAATAATTCCTGCAATGTCTTTCATATAGTCAAACTCTACAACACAGAAACCCACGCGTCGCGTCATTCGCGCTTCCATTGGCTACATCTATTAGTACGTAGGATGCATGCAGGTAATATAAGGAAAGCATCCTTGCCTCATCTCAACATTTCAGAACCGCTTCTCGATGGCACAAGGACATTTAAACTTTGTAAGTCTGGCTGAAACTCTTTACGAACTATAGTTTACTAAATTAACAGCTGAAGTGAAATGTCTTTGTTGGTGCGGGAGCATCGGACGGTGCGCTTTGTGTTTTTGGGCGCCGCCGGGGTTGGAAAAACTGCCCTGATATCCCGTTTCTTGCAAGATCGCTTCGACTCCAAATACACGCGCACGGTGGAGGAGCTTCACGCTCTTGAGTACGACACAGATGGCGCGAGGGTGCGCATCGAGATCTTGGACACGAGCGGCAGTTATTCATTCCCAGCCATGCGCGCTTTGTGCATCCGAACCGGTGACGCGTTTGCCCTCGTGTACGCCGCAGACCAGCCAGACTCCCTGGAGGAGGTGCAGCGACTCCGTGAGGAGATTCTGGAGTTGAAGGGAGAGAAGTTTACTGGAATCACTGTGATAGAGAACAAAGCGGACCTGGGCAGCCGGAGTCGCCAGGCCACTGCTGAGGTGATGCGCGCGGTGGAGGAGGACTGGGGCGCGGGGTTTGTAGAGACTTCCGCGCGCACAGGCGAGAACGTCACCGGTGTGTTTCGAGACTTGCTTCAGCAGATGAAGTTACCGAGCCGTGTGAGCCCGGCACTGCGCAGACGGACGCAGACAATGAGCAATGAACTTACAGAGACGAGAAAAAAACCTCCAATGAAGAAGAACAACAGCTGTATCTTGTCTTAATAAACATTCACGTAATATTAAAGTTGTGCATCATACTGATGCTTAAGTGGACTGGATCAATAGACTCCACAAATATGTTGGACAGTTTAGTGGGTCAGATACCTTATCTTAATCATGTAAGGGTTTTTGCCTTTATGTTTGATCTCATTAAAGGAAAGTCTAAGTATTATTCTATGAGTGTATGAATGAATAAATGCAAATGACGTTATAACCCATATGTTCTCTGTGCAATCTTTACCTTTGTTCATAAAAGGCAATATTAAACGACCTTACTTGTGCTAAAACCCAACACAACAGAAATATTTTCTCGATTTAACCAAGCATTAGAAAGAGTAATAATTTAGTAATTGGCCAGGTTAATAACAGATGTCTTAAAAAGCTTTTCAAGCTGTCCTGCTGTTCTGATCCCAAGAAAATATCACCTTCCATATAAGACATATAAGGTTTGTGCTACTTATGATGTTTGACCTGACCTATTCTCAGGAAACAAAATCAGCTCTGCATCGTCCAGATGGCCTTTTGTTAGAATCAGTCTGTTCAACACCTTAACACCATGTCACACCCTTTCTTAGCTGGGATCAATACAGTCTGCAAATAATATCATGACCTTAAAGAACAGGTTTTACAAAATTAACTTTAAACACCAACCAGTCTTGGATCAATAGATCCTCTGCAGTGAATGGGTTACCATCAGAATGAGAGTCCAAACAGCTGATAAAAACATCACAATAATCCACAAGTAATCCTCACTACTCCAGTCCATCAGTTAAAGGGTTACTCCAACCCAAAATTAATATTTTGTCATAAATCAGTTACCCCCATGTGTTTCCAGATCACAATTCAAGATATTTTTGATGAAAACTGGGAGACTTGTGACTGCCCCATTGACTCCCAATCAATTACGACTGTCTAAGGTTCAGAAAAGTATGAAAGACATTGCCTGAATGCTCCATCTGCTGTCAGTGGTTTAGCTGTAACGTTATGAAGCTACAAGAATACTTTTTGTATATAAAGAAAACAAAAATACAACTTAATTCTAACATCTACGTTGTGTCATTTTGGACAGCACCCGGTGGACACACATCACGTACGCAGCTCTGTGTTAGATGCATTGAGAAGATGCATCTTGTAAATGTATTTACACTGTGATTTGCACAAACAGCATAGCTTCATTGCTTTGAATACAGAACTGCATACAAAATGTACAATCACCAGATGCATGTCTTCTATACTTTTCATCAAAAATAACTGTGTTCAGAGGACGGGTTTGGAACGAAATAAGTGATTAATGACAAAATGTTGATTTTGGGATGGAGTAACCCTTTAACATATGTGAAGAGCTGAGAGGTATAAAACAAATCCATCATCTTGTTAATTTTAAGCTCTTGTCAACATGAGTTATTTTAAAAAATTTTATTATTACATTAATATTTAAAAAAAAGGCCAGTGGACAAAAGAAAAGCTATGCACAAGCAAAAATAGTCTTTACCAGCTTTACAGCCACATCTACAGTAATAATTATTATGTATAAACAGAAGTTAAAATGAAACAAAAAATGTACAAATTTATAGTTAAAACATTTGATCTATCACTGTATGCCAGTCATAGTAATGTTAGTCTCAGCAGTTGCTGACCATAACTATGCATAGGTTGATGTATTTGAGATCTGTTTAATATAGCCTGTGCATAATTTATTCAGCTTTCAAGGAGGCTGACATGTTTTATGCAAACATTAAGGACTTCCTTTCTCACTGCAACCATGCAACCCACCTTTTTGTATATGCTAAAATTATCTAACTGCCATGACAACCTTTTAGAGAGACACTTGCAGTGTTTTAATTAGGAAATGTGCGTGCATTTGTGAATGGACTAGACAGGAGAAAGTCGTGAGCACTGGGTGAGAAAGTGGTCATGAAAAACAGTAAACAACCTTATTGGGAAACTCTTCACAGAATTCACAAAGACCCAGAAATACTCTCAATAAACACCTACGCAGCTTATTTAAGTCATGTCTTCTCTTTAACGCTTTGATTATATGAAGCTGCATGCATTTGCATAATCTTCTTTTTCTGCCTGTGAGAAATAGTTGAAGATCATCAATTGAATATAGAATAGGACACTTAAATTAATGCTAATAATTGGTAAAAACGAATTGAATACAACATTGTTTGTTACCAGGGGCGGACAGTAGTGAAGTACGTTTACTTGAGTATTGTACTTAAGAACACTTTTGGAGTATCTGTACTTTACTTGAGTTTTATAAAGTATTTTTCTGGAAACTTATGACTTTAACTTCGCAACATTTTAAAAACACAAATTTCTAACTTCTCACTCCACTACATTTCTACCAAGGTCCACAAAGTAGAAAGTTGTTTCTATGTAGCAGCTTTAAAGATTTTGTTTTTGTAAATGTGATTTGCTGATTTACAGGTGATAGAAAGCCCATCAGTAACCTGTAAGAGAAAGGATAATTGTTTTCAAAGCAAAATGTTTTGCCGAAAGCAGTGTTCCTGTTGGGCGGTTGGTTACAGGCCTAGCTATGCTTGTGTCGTTGAGTTAGCAGGTTGGATTATTTGTTTTTATTTTATTTTTTTCTGATTAAAGAAATTCCACTGTACACTTGATTCAAATGTGAATCAATGAATACACTTTGATGTGTGTGCACTGCTACAGCTGTGTAAGAATACTACCATGCTGTTTTGTGATGCTGGGTAGGAGTGTTAAAGCCACCAATTTATGAAGATCAATAATCTTTTGCTGCACATCAGAAATATATTCTTTGGTTTTTATCATTGTGATGGATAAAAAGGGAATTTTGTTCTTGTTTTCCCTCCTATTTATATTTCCTGTGAAACAGAAAGCCAGGACTGAATAAGTTCATGTCATCACCCTGGAGTGCTCAGTTATGTGAATAACAATGGAAATATACTTCTGAGATATTTTACTGATGAGAATCTGATTATGACTGTCCCAAAGTCTTTTTTCCCCCCCAAAAGATGTTCGGTTGTTTGATTTCTTAAGTTTTTTTAACATTCATAAAAGCTGTTCATATTGTGAATTTTAGTAACCAAATGTATAACTTATATTGTCATACTAACAAAAGAATGCCAACAATTAATATACTGAATAAGGTGCTACATCAGTCGAGGCCTATCAGTAGAGGCCTATGTCTGAGCATGAGTGTGTGTAGGGAATGTAAATCATGGAAGCTTTTAATGAGGTGCTAGGACAATTGAAGCCTGGATATCTGTGCGTAGAAGTTCTCATGACCTGTGATTGGAAGCTTACATTACCCAAGGGCCAGGTGCAGACCATCAAAGACATCCAGATTATGTATAGCAAATGTATAGCAAATGAAATAAAGGCGAGAAAAAATAAAGATGGTCATCCAATCAGACATTAAAGCCAAATGTAGACGATCAGATAAGGGTGGCTGGCCAATCAGCATCGTGAGAGAAGGTAATGGTGTCATCTTTGATAGGGTATATCTTGTACTGTACACACCACCAAAGACCAGAGGCAGTCTGACGGGGCGGCTGTCTTCTCTGCTTTGTTACTTTAATAAAGTCTTATTTCTTCAACATCTGAAACTCTACTGTTTGAGCCTGTTTCTCTGCACTGACTGAGAATGAGACTGACAACAACCTCTTTGGGCCACGACATTTATTACCCAGATATTACAAACTAGTCAGTGATCCTGCCATTCAGTAAGTTGCTTCAGAGGCATTGCAACTTTGCAAGTATCACATAAAACAATGCAACAAGTAATGAAACTATGCATTTACCGGAAATTATACCCAAGTACTTTTAAAAGCAAGAACGTCTATACTTTCACTTAAGTAAACATTTTCGTTGACAACTTTCACTTGTAATGGAGTAATATTTGACCAGTAGTATCTATACTTTTACTCAAGCAATGGATTTATGTACTTTGTCCGGTTCTGTTTGTTACTGCTCACTGACCTTGTAACACTGTTTTGGTTTTGTACCACAAGGGCAAACTTTCTGTTTATGTAGCTTTCTATCTTCTACCCACACTTGTACAAACATAAAAACGTGTGTAACGATAGGTGACACATTTTTTTTCCCTTCACAAGCTAAAATGTGCCCTCATTTGACCATTTGCACACACACAAATAAGATATACAAAGTGTTAAAAGCACGTGAGATAATTTGGCTAGATTAAAAACTAGAGCAAGATTATTTACCTTTCGAGGTTAGAAACTAAACAGACTTTAAGCACACATGCTTGAATGGATGTGTATACAAACCCAAAAGGGCACCTTTGGCATGATTAAATGAATAGAACAATGTACTAAAACCAAAAGATTAGCTGTATATGTCATAGACAAATAATGAATAATCAGGTCAAAAAATAATTCTTTAAATTGTAAGATAAAATATTTACAATTAATAATTTTATTAATTTTAATAATTTTATTATAAAATTAGATTCATACGAAAACCATTGTGCGCTCTGTAATGTTTACCAAAGTTAAATATCCTAGGACACCAATAAAGTTTTTCAGAACGCCGACTCCCATGATGCTTCGCTGTGTATGGTCAGAATTTAAATCGCAGCAGCCAATCAGATGCGGAGATAACGAATCGAGCACAATTCAAAAAGTAGCAGCGACTCACTTCATTCCCATCTGAGCAGCGGGCCGACGCACATCATTTATGCCCGTTTAATTTCATTCTCATCGTCGAAATACTGCCGATGCGTGCTTTAGAGCGGCGAACATACATCTTTTAGATAAGACACTGTGTATATTGTGGGTTTTCAAGCTGTTGGAGTTATTATTTGAATGTAACTTTCTGTGGTTCGCAGCGGATGTGGCTGATTGGTGAACTGCGTGCGTGCGTTTCGGGATAAAGAAGCAAAGAGCAAGGAACTTCGCTTCAGTTATTTATTTTCCAGGACTTTAGGGTCCCTTGTTCTACTTGAATCGTCTTGTAAAGCGTGCAACGATGAGCGCTGGAATCGCAAAGTCGGCGAAGCCATCGGCTCATGTCGATCCCAAATCTGCTCCTCTGAAAGAGATTCCTGACATTCTGGTGGACCCCAGAACTACGAAGAGATACATGCGAGGTCGCTTTTTAGGAAAGGGAGGATTTGCGAAATGCTACGAAATCACAGATATGGACACCAAGGAGGTTTTTGCAGGGAAAGTTGTTCCGAAGTCGATGCTACTCAAGCCCCACCAGAAAGAGAAAATGAGCACAGAAATCGCCATTCACAAGAGTCTCGACAACCCGCACGTCGTGGGATTTCACGGCTTTTTTGAGGATGATGACTTCGTGTACGTGGTGTTGGAAATCTGTCGGAGACGGGTAAGATCAGGGAAACCGATTTGAACAACACCGACCGTCAACGGTCGCTATTCCTGTCGATGGCTGATGGTTGTATTGCTGCGCCTCAAACGTAATTGAATAAAATGATTAAATTCTTTTGAGGGTGACAAGTACTTAACGTTACTGTGATTTATCAAAACGCAATTTTAATATATTGTATCTAAACTAAAACGGCTTCAACTTTCTCTTATGCTCCGCTGGTGGATTTTAAACTGGAGGATGTGACGTCAGTTGATTTTGTGTTTCTCGGAGAAACGTTTTACTGACTCCTATCTGTGATGCATTCTTATAATGCTCGATTTATAATTTGTGTATATTTTTGCAGATTATAATTCTAAAATCCTGCCAGATTTCTTTACGCTTTTACCCAGTTAGACGTCTGAAATAAGATATTATTTCTTGAAGGTTTTTGGCAAATTATTTTAATCCTTTTTTGTGAAGGAGGTGAAGTTACAAACAAGTTTGTTTGACATGTACCTCTGCTCTATATTTTGGTGTTTAATGTTTCTCTTTCCATATAGTCTCTCCTTGAATTGCACAAGCGGAGGAAGGCAGTAACTGAGCCTGAGGCCAGATACTTCATGCGCCAGACTATTCAGGGTTGTCAGTACTTGCACAACAACCGGGTCATCCACCGTGATCTCAAACTTGGAAATCTGTTCCTCAATGATGACATGGATGTGAAAATTGGTAAGGGGAAATTTTTATTTTTTTTGCCTTTTTTTTTTTAATTTACTCTCTTATTTTTATAAATCAAGACTAAGTCCCATTTCTCTTTTTAGGTGACTTTGGTTTGGCCACTAAGATTGAATTTGATGGAGAGCGAAAGAAGACCCTGTGTGGCACACCAAACTACATCGCCCCAGAGGTGCTCTGCAAGAAAGGCCACAGCTTTGAAGTAGATGTATGGTCACTCGGATGCATTCTGTAAGTCCAATGCTAAATAAAGCAACAATGTAGGCATTTGATGTAAACTTCATTAAAAGCCATATCTCTAATGTGATTCCATCATTGCATAAGAATTCATTTTTATGACAGAGTATGTGTGATTGCTGATTGAGATATATGTCCATCAGATACACACTGCTGGTTGGAAAGCCACCGTTTGAGACATCCTGTCTGAAGGAGACCTACATCAGGATCAAGAAGAACGAGTACAGTGTTCCTCGGGTATGTATCTTTGCATCAGGAGTTCACCTAGTATACCTTTGACGATGGCATGAAATAAAAAAACCCTTTTTTGCTATCGATTTTGTGTACAATTTGTCTGTTACATTTAAAAACATTTGTTAACTTTTAGATATTAATTTTATTTAACAATAACTTTTCCTTTCTCCACTTTCATTTAAAGTAATAGTTTTCAACAATAAAAATGACTCTATTTTTGTTTAGCACATTAATCCAGTTGCTGCTGCTCTGATTCGTCGGATGCTGCACGCTGACCCTACTCTCAGGCCCTCTGTATCGGAGCTGCTGGTTGATGAGTTTTTCACCTCTGGTTATGCGCCTCTGCGGTTGCCCACTTCCTGTCTCACAGTACCCCCCAGGTTCTCCATCGCCCCCTCCAGTCTGGATCCCTCCCTCCTTCGTAAACCCCTTTCATCACTTAATAAAGGTATGTGCAGAGAAGTTAATTTTTAACTTTTAAAGTGCTATCTTGTATTTGGGCACAGCTAAGTATGATTTCAGTTTTCTCCTCCTTCACTGAATATCCTGTCAGAAATATTTAAAATGAGATTACAGGCAACTTGAAATTTATCTGTGTGTACAGGAACAGATAGTCCTATTGAGAAAATGGGGAAAATGGAACAGCCACAAAGGGAAGATCTTCAGCAAAGGTCAGTTTTATCCATGTAGATGCAACCTATTTAATTTTTAATGATTGTGAACTGACTTGCATGCCTTATAAACTTATTGTAATATATTTGTATTCAATGGTTTTATTTGCATTGTTCTGTACAGGGATGGAGCTGAACAACCTGACTGTCATCTAACGGACATGCTGCAGCAGCTGGCCAGCCTCAACACGGCAAGGCCGTCTGAGAGAGACTTTGTTAGACAAGGTAATCACGTGGATTTTCTGCCAATGAAGGGTTGTTGATATTTTAGTGGAAAAAGCATTAGTGGCTACTGTCTTAGCAGTATGTATAAAATTGTACATAATGCCACAAATATATGGTGGTAATTACTATGGGAATAAGTGTTATTGACAATGGTTTCTTTTTCCATTTATAGAGGAAGCCGAGGACCCTGCTTGTATTCCTATCTTCTGGATTAGTAAATGGGTCGACTACTCTGACAAATATGGCCTTGGTAAGACACCATACTGACACTGGCATAGGCAAACCAATATCCAAAGTGGAATTGAATGTTGCAATGAAATTTAATCCACTGGAAATATTCTTTAAAAACTATGGCGTTAATGCATTACTGCAGTGGAAACCCTTCTATCTGAATGCATGTTTCTCAAAATAACATGCTCTGGGTTTAATTTATTATGCAGGGAAAACATGTCTGTCTGCAACCGTTGCAGCACTTTTGTTCCCACTAATATTTTGTGCCAGGCTTTCTTAAACCTGTATAATTTTAAAAGGTGCTTTATTCACAGATGTTCTGTGATTTATTCCAAATATGTGCACAGATTATGGTGGCTTTTGATGGTGAATCCTGCAACTTGCTGCTTGCCTGTATGCTAATAAACACGTGTGTTTTTTATTTTTTTGTCCCTTCGTAGGTTACCAACTGTGTGATAACAGCGTAGGCGTTCTGTTCAACGATTCCACTCGTTTGATCATGTATGCTGATGGTGACAGTTTGCAGTACATCGACCGCAACACTGCAGAATCCTACCTCAGTGTTCGCACTTACCCTTCTGCGCTCTCAAAAAAGGTCAGTGTGCACTGGAAATACAAATGACTTGGATAAATTCTCTGTTCCAGGGTTGCTATAATAATTTTTTGTGATTACAGATTACACTTCTCAAGTACTTCAGGAATTACATGAGCGAGCACTTGCTGAAGGCCGGGGCGAACATAACGCCCCGTGATGGGGATGAACTGACCCGGTTGCCTTATCTCCGCCATTGGTTCCGCACTAAAAGCGCCATCGTGCTACACCTGAGCAACGGAACCGTGCAGATCAACTTCTTCCAGGTGTGAGGTTTTAAATGGGTCGAATACTTGATCTGGGTACTTGTGACGTCGCACTATATACAGAAGTATCCAAAGTGAATTTGACCAATTTCTCTTTGATCCCTACAGGACCACACTAAGCTTATTTTGTGTCCCCTGATGGGTGCAGCGACGTACATCAATGAAAAGCGGGAGTTCTACACCTATAAGATGACCTTAATTGAGGAGTTCGGGTGCTGTAAAGAGTTGGCCAGCCGTTTGCGCTATGCTCGTAACATGGTGGAGAAGCTCATGGCCTGCAAAAGCACCGGCACAGCTGCCACTTCTGCCCGTTAACCCACTGACGTCACAAATTGTATAGCTTTATGAGATTCCAGCAGTCAAACTTGTCAGTTTTCTGTGTTCTACACTATGACTTCCTCCTCTGGATCTGTTGTTTACTCTACTCTTCTACTGTCACTTGTTGTTCTGGGTTGGGGAGTTTGTAACCATGCTGGTTCGCTGTATCATGTGAATGCTCTTGTACATGTTTTATTATTTTAACTTGTCTGTTTACCTTTTGATTGTTCATTGTATAAAAGCTTGTGGACGGCAATCTTTTAATGTGTAAGAGAATATTTGAAATAAGTTGGTTTTCCAAAATAAAGATGTTTTTAGAGAAATTGTCATTGTTAGATACTGTTAATGATAAATGTTTATAATTATGAGTTTAATTAAAATGAAGAGTACTGAAAAAGTGTTTGGTGTATTAAATCAAACACAAAACCTTGTATAAGTGACACTGACTGGAATACTACCACTTCAACTTTGTTACCCAAATTGCATTTTAAAATATATATTAAAAATAAAACGTTTAAACATTTACAATTTTTATTTTATTTTTTTAATGTAGCGTGCGTCTATGCGAAAAACCACAAGGAACATTACAGGCACTTGCTTTGCTACATCGTAATGAAGTGTCACTTATGTTCTCTTGGTTAGTGTTAATTTACATTTGTCTAAACTGGAAAAGGCATGCACTGAGATATCTTGGAATACATCATTGCCATGTGTCTTAAAATGCCCACAGATTAGGGCTGTGCAATATGGACAAAATAATCATATTGCGATTTTTGAACTAATATTGCGATTGCAATTTTATCTGGATTTTGGCAACTGTTTTTGCTTAAACAAGCTTCATAGATACATTCTAAATGTATTCAGTGCATAAGAAGTGCATAACAAAACATTTCACAATGAATGAAATAACATTTACTAACAATGTGCACATGCGTCATATTACATCGTACATTTTAAATAGGTAATTGCGTCTGTAATTTCTTTGTTCCTTTTCTGAATAAAAAATCTTAAATAAAAATGTAAATAAATTAATAGATAAATTGCAGCCTTATGCGATTTAGAACTTGCATGTGCTTAAATTGCGATTTTTTTGCGATTGCGATTAATTGCACAGCCCTACCAGATAATGCATTTTCGTAAGACATGTTTCTAAAAATTTTTAAATGTCCTAAATTAGCAAAGGTCTAGTCCTGGCTTAATCTAATTCATATCCAGGAAACCGGCCCTAAGCGCATTTACCCAATAACATCTAACCACAACATAATAGTTTAGATTCAATGACTAGAAAAAATGTAGAAATACAATCAAATGCAAAAAAAAATGTAGTTTATTTAAGATTATATATCACTGTCCAAAATGTTTTGCAGGGAAAAGTCGGTATAAAAAGGTTTCATTTTTATCTCTAAAACATTGTAATTATGTGTGTTTGACTGGTAATCTGTTGTAGATACTGTAACAAAAAGTACCATGGTACTGCCGCATTTTTTACATAGATTTTTAAAGTAACTTTTTACTTCAGTAAATGTTTTTAACACAGTATGTCAATACCACCGGAAATAATCCGTATTTTGTGCCATTAAAATCCATAACAACATTAATCTGAATCAAGTATAAGAGTTTTTGATCTGTGCCATAAATAGTTTCCTGGCAAATACATTTAATAATCACTGGGTAGAAAAACAAAGGCACTAGTATTTTTCACATTCTGTGAATATTTCCAGTGGCAAAAATCCTCAACACTTAATTTATAAAAAGACGTTTTTTGTTAAACTAGCTAGCAGTATAAAACTAGTGTACAGCAGGATGTAAAACACTTACAATATTTGGTTTTAAAGCTGTAACACTGAGAGACGAGGATGAAGCTGCAATGTGTGGTGGAGGATAAAAGATCCAGAAATGTAGCACGTAGCTGCAATTAAAACCACACAAAGCAAAATACAAAGAAAACAAATCCCAGTCTCAATGCATCTGAATCACACAAATACATATACATGTACACGTGGTGTACAATATGACAGACAAACTTTTTTTTAAGTCCACTAATTATCAACTATCTTTTTAAGAAACCTCTGTTTTGGAAATATTTCACTTTCTACCTATTAAGAATATAAGTAGGCGATTCAGTAATCTCTTGTGTTAAAAGTCAGAATTAAAATTAACTAACAGAAATGGTACATATACCAACCTACTGGCTGATTTCAGCTCATCAGAAAATAAGGTCTTTTTATTACTTTTTTCTCTTTGTTTGGCGTGATAAAACCAGCAGCTAACAATAGCAGCTCTGTAAAAGCCCATTAATACACTCAGTAACTTGTTCCGTTAATCTAAACCTGTTTCTGTAAAAGCATAAAAATTTAGGTAAATTTCGTTCGGCAAGTCCAGTAGGATGTTTAGGAGAAAGCCGTCAGTAGTGCTCTACAATGAAATGCGCTCACAGTATAGAATTGTACATTGACAGTGTTTAGTTGAGTCCTCGAGGTCTCGGTTTCCTCGAGGATCTTACTTTTCCTCTCCAGTCCAGTGAAGGAACAAACAAGCATGTCTCTGTGGATGTTCAGTGGTGGTAGTATGGGTGGAAGGGTCTCTCGGGGGCACAGATGCTAAGCGCTGAATGCGTGTGAAGCAGTAACCGGGGGAAACGGGAGGTAAAATATACCACGAAGCCATCAGGGACTTCACCGAGAGCTGTCTGAACCTCAGGTGGGAGCTCATGATAATGATGCTTCTGTTGAAAAACATTACAAGATTTCAGATTTTCATAGAAGGCTTCATATTCTGTTCTATTCTATTAT
This sequence comes from Enteromius thamalakanensis, assembly GCA_032357475.1. Classification (NCBI taxonomy): domain Eukaryota; kingdom Metazoa; phylum Chordata; class Actinopteri; order Cypriniformes; family Cyprinidae; genus Enteromius; species Enteromius thamalakanensis. The sequence continues at coordinate 5,867,078 of JAUCMT010000001.1, forward strand.
AATTATGGTTTAAAAGTCTGCGTTTGTAAAAACAATAAATTAATACTTTTATTCAGTAAATTAAATTGACGGTGAAAATTCAGAGGAATGCATTTCAACAAAGTAGTTACATATGAAAATATATTAAGATATATTTATTTGTTTATTTCTGTTTTTACAATATTTTCATTAAATAAACGTAGCCTTGATAAGCATAAGAGACTAATGAGAGGTAGAAACATTAAACACGTACCAACCCCAACTTTATTATAATATATTAGAAAACATTATATTATGACCATTCAAAATGTTTTGTCACTAATTGTTCATTCTACATTTGCTTCATTTTCTTTCAGTATGAACACATTCAATTGATTAAAGTGAAAATGGAAATGTTCCTCATAGAAATTAATTAATATATTAAAGCAGTTTAACATTTTTTTTTAACAATTGTCGAAATATTTAACATTAGTACAGTTTTTACTGTGTTTCTTTCAATAGAATCGAAAATATTATTTTAATATTACTTTAGTGATCACTTTTGTATGCAAAAAATTTTATATGTAAAAACACATACACTTACTTTATTTCTCATTGCTCTAAGTAGGTCCCTCACAGAGTTTCCTTTATATGTGCGAAATTTTCTAAGATCTGCAAGACAGGAAAACTTTTATATTACACATGCAAATATGTACATATGAATAATCATGAATTGAACATTTTAAATTTCATATGCATTAAAATATTCCAAATTTGAATTTTTCTATAAAAATTTAACTGTTATAGTATTTTTTTTGTATTGGTAAGTGCTTACCAGCCTGCAGCGGTGCAGATATGTGCATCCTCCAGTTGGTTCTAACAACAAATCTGCCAGAGTTCTCCAGACGGCCTACTATAGTGCTGTCTGCCGGCTCCTTCTCTATTCTGTCACTGACATCCTAGAGTCAAAGAACAGCTTCAGCACTGCGCTCTTTCAACAGACCCTTCAATGAACACACACACACAAAACAAACCTGAAAGAACTGCAGTTGTTTCTCTGGGCTCCAGAAGAAGGGATGTTTAAGGACAGACGCCGCTGAAGGACGGGTTTCTGGTTCAGCATTGATCATCTTCTCAATCAGATCTCTGCCAATCACATCCTCTACAAACACCAAAACAGCCAGAAAAACTTAGAAGGAAGCTATTCAGGTATGATTTTTTCAGTACATACACATCATTTTAGATCTAATTTATTAAATGAAACCTGTTAATCAGTCAAGCCACAGTTATTGGCTGACGCTTAAATGTTAAAATGGTCAAATGATATAAAATGATTCTAAAACAATGGTACATTTACAATTTGATAACATTGTCTACACAAAATCAGACACATCGGAAGCAGAAAGTACAAAACTTAAAGGGGTCATACTTTGGTACATGCACTTTTTCAAGCTGTTTGGACTGAAATGTGTTGGGAGTGCGTGTACACAACCATCCTACAATGATAAAGATCCACAAGAACTTTTATTAAATTAAAAGAAGAATAAGTTGGCCCTTCTAAAATCAAGCCATTCTCAGATGCATATCGGTGTGACATCTGACAGAGGCCACTCCCACAATAGTTGATTGTCAGCAGCGTGTCACACAGACTAAACTGGTGTCTTACCTCAGACGTCATCAGACCGAGACGCAGAGACAAGAAAGACTCTTAAGAGATTGAGGGGGTTTTGTTGTTGAATGTATTAACGAACATAGTAGCAGTCATTAGTCAATGAGCGTTTTTTACATTATCTTTGAGAAATTATAAAGCAATCTATATTACAAACGTTCCATTAAGATCCAAAAGAATCATTAGCTTGTGGAAAATTGCCTTTGTATGACCCCTTTAATAAATTAATGCATGCACAAACCATGTATATCCTCCATGAAGTGGTCAAGGTTATAGACTCCAGAGAGGATATTAGCTTGACGCCGCAGTGTGTCACCAAACGGATGCTGCCCTTTGGACGTCACATAATAAAACACACATCCAGCTGAAAATATGTCCACTGCACTTGTCTAAAGACACAAAAGAGTGGAAAGGAGACTTACAACCAGAATATATATCTTATTTAGTGAGTTTTTCAAATTCAGTAGATGTGATGTTTGTGTTCATATGCATATCTGCTGGACACACAGGGTTGCCTTTTGGAGCATTTATGAGTAATTCAGGGGCAATCCAGCCTTCGGTTCCCGGTATTCCAGAGCGTAGGCTGAAACTATGGCGACCATCTGGAAGCTTCTTACACAAGCCAAAATCTGAGATCACCGCCCGGACTCGGCCCAATGCTCCCGGGAGAGAAAGCAAAATGTTCCGTGGCTTTAAATCCCTGTGAACTGGGTACAAGAGGGACACGTAATTACAAATGATGGTGGGTCCTTTTGTTTGCATGCATGTATGCCGTCAGCATCCAGGTACTCATTAGCAATTCAGAAATATTAGTGCAATGTAATACTGCCATGTATATTTTGTAGAGGGAAGGAAGTTAAGATTAGAATCATTGCTATGGCAATAGTGACTCACCAATATTGAGGGAGTGCAGGTGACTGAGGCCACACATGGTCTGGTCCAGCAGGGACACTGGGTTCAGGTCTGAATAAGGACAGCTCGGGTCCTCCACATACTACATACAAGATAGAAAAACCCAATCAGGGTGCATGGAAACAAATCAGCTGAAATTACAGTTGATTATACTAATGAAAAGGATTTACAAAATGTTGTTATACAGATAAAAAATAGAAAACACAGTAGCGTAAAGTAAGACTATTGTTTTATTAGTAGTCACATAATTTAAAAGGACTAGTTCATTATTATAGTTTTTGTCTAAATTATTAAACCACCCTAGAAAATAATTTTTTTTGCATATTTGCAAGAGAACGCATTTTTAAATGCAACCATCAATCTCAGTCATTTTTGGTATTTTCGCAAATAAATATTTGTTTAGTTAAAAGTGTTTTAATTAACTCAAGTAAAGCTGAAATAAAATAAAATCTAAACGTTGAAGACAAATGAAAAACAAACTTAAAAAGCTTCAATTAAAAATGTATTCAAAGTATGTTTAAAAAGTATTCTAATTAAAATTTTATAAAAACAGGCTACAAGGTTTTCATGCTGTTTTAAACACTTTTAAAAAGTGTTTTTTCGCTAATTGAAATACAGCAGAAATTAAATAAAATATAAATTTTAGATGAAGCAATTAAAAATATGATCAAAATGATTTTAAGAAAGTTCAAACGACTAAAGGTAAAACTGAAATAAACAAAAGTAAAAAAAAAAAAAAAAGTAAACATTTTAAAGAAATATAAAATGAGTTTAAACGTAGTGTAATGTTATTTTAAATGGTTGTTGTTTTCCGGAAATTTTTTTGTTATTGTTTTTCTGAGTTACAAATAAAAATCATACATTTTTCCATGATTTACAGAAGACACCCACTAAAATGTTATTCAGTGTAAATATCTTGCTAGGCGTATTTACATTTATGACATATTAAAAGACTTTTACCACAAATACTTAACTAGTTGTAATTTTACATTTTTAAAATTTCCCACTATCCTAATTCCACTCATCAGTAAGAATTTTATACTCATTTAAAACACTTCTTCTTTTATATATTTTAGTATGTACAAGTCAAAATTAGAATGAATGACAGTGTAACATCATTTCAACCAAATTTTGACATTAAATACTTTCTATGTACATAAAATCACTTTTGTATTTTTTTTTTTTACATCTTTGAACCTACTTTAACATATCAATACATATTACAATATAATAGTATATTAATAATACCAAAATATTTTTTTTAAAATATATTTTACTCTGTTACATTAAATTATACTTTTATTGTGCAACAAGACCAACTTTAACTCTAAATTCAAACAGTTTGTTATTAAACAGACTTTGTTGTCTGTCATTTTTAAATTTAAATTTAAATACAATTCTCATGTCCCTGCCTCACGTAGATCGACTTCACAAATCACGATGAAACAGTGAAAGGCAAACAAGTAACTTTTATCTTCTAACACACACACACACCTGTTGGAGTGTAGCAGCACACAGCTCTATAGCAATGTAAGTGAACTGTCTGTCCCGTTCTGTGCAGAAGTAACGGATGACATTGGGATGCTCGTCTGATTCACGGAGGAGCTGAACCTCTCGCTCTGCAAACTCCACACACTCCGGAAGGATACGCTTTACCGCCACACGTCGACCGTCAAAATGACCCCTGCATGTATAACACCAGTGAATTAAAGGTAAAGAACAACAAAGCCACCAAACTCTAGTATTACAATCCATAATAACCCACCGGAACACAAAGGTTCCCTCTGTCCCGTGGCCCAGCACCTCAGCAGGACTAAAAGAGATTTTACCAACTTCCACAACATCAGGCTGATCACCTGCAGAATAATAAAAAAAAAAACTTAAATCATAGGGAACAACATATAGGTTTGTAAATAAAAAAACCTGCTTCTTTAGATGAAAAAAAAGAATTTGCTTTATTCATGAAGTGATTGCAGAACTAATTTTGGTGTAAATTAATCAGAAAATAATTGCTTAAAAAAATAATACATGGAATAGTTTCTTTACTCTGTGATTGGCCAGCTGTCATTATTTGGGCAGAGTCTTTGCTTGAGAATGGCTGAGTTTGATTGGATGCCACAGAACTAGTCTTTTCTGAATGGCTGTTGTTGTTGTAAGACGAGGGCGGAGCACTGTGTTCTGTGTTAGTGCTCTGATTGGTCAACACTGGCAGAGGGTTGGAGTCCCCTGGCTCTTGAGATTTCTGAGATTTTCTGACAGGCTGATCAAAAAGAGAAGAAAAACTGTTTTTATATCTGTTTATTTATAAATGCATATATACAGTGGGGCAAAATATTATTTAGTCAGCCACCGATTGTGCAAGTTCTCCCACTTAAAAATGTCTGTAATTTTCATCAAAGGTATACCTCAACTATGAGACAAAATGAGAAAAAAAAAAATCCAGAAAATCACAATACTTTGTTATTTTCCCCATTGTTGTCAAAGGTTTTCTGTAACGGTTTTCACACACTGTTTCTGGTATTTTGGCCCATTTCTCCAAGCAGATCTCCTCTAGAGCAGTAATGTTTTGGGGCTGTCACTGGACAACACAGACTTTCAACTTCCTCCAAAGATTGTCTATAGGGTTGAGATCTGGAGACTGGCTATAGGCCACTCCAGGACCTTGAAATGCTTACGAAGCCACCCCTTCGTTGCCCGGGAGGTGTGTTTGGGATCATTGTCGTGCTGAAAGACCCAACCATGTTTTATCTTCAATGCCCTTGCTGATGGAAAGAGGTTTTCACTCAAAATCTCACGATACATGGCCCCATTCATTCTTCTGTTTACCTGGATCAGTCGTCCTGGTCCCTTTGTTTCCACCCCCATGCTTCACAGCAGGTAAGGTGTTCTTTGGATGCAACTCAGCATTCTTTCTCCTCCAAACACGACAAGTTGAGTTTTTTACCAAAAAGTTGTATTTTGGTTTCATCTGACCATATGACATTCCCCAATCCTCTTCTGGATCATTCAAATGCTCTCTAGCAAACTTTAGGCGGGCCTGGACATGTACTGGCTCAAGCAGGAGGACACGTCTGGCACTGCAGGATTTGAGTCCCTGGCAGTACAGTGTGTTACTAATGGTAGCCTTTGTTACTTTGGTCCCAGCTCTCTGCAGGTCATTCACTAGGTCCCCCTGTGTGTTGCTCACAGTTCTTGTGATCATTTTGACCCCACGGGGTGAGATCTTGCGTGGTGCCCCAGATCGAGGGAGATTATCAGTGGTCTTGTATGTCTTCCATTTTCTAATAATTGCTCCCACAGTTGATTTCCTCACACCGAGCTGCTTACCTTTTGCAGATTCAGTCTTCTCAGCCTGGTGCAGGTCTACAATTTTGTTTCTGGTGTGCTTTGACAATCAATGGTGTGCCATAGTGGAGTTT
>JAUCMT010000001.1:5877486-5887549 GCA_032357475.1 Enteromius thamalakanensis
TCGCACAAAAACATTTCACTGCATATTGTACTTTGTATGATTGTGTATGTGACAATAAATTTGATTCTGATTCTGATTCTGATCAGGACCTCTTCAGGAACCGACTGGGAACTTAAGACAAAGTACCTGTACAAAGTACCTGTACAAAGCTGACTTAAAAGATCTCACCTCCCTCTCCCAAACTCTGCCGAAGTGAGGGGGTGCTGGGGCATTAAAGCAGAAGTGGATCTTCTGGGGTGCAAAATGACTCTGCAGTTCAGGAACTAAGGCAGCATATGCTTCTCGCAACTCTCGCTCGCCTCCACAGATGTTGGTCCCTCAATCTGACCATAACTGCGTTGGAGTGCCTCTCCTCGCGATGAACCTCCGAAGAGCTATAAGGAAGGAATCTGTACTGAGACTAGGTAGCAAGGCTAAGTGTACAGATTGTGTAGTTAGGCTCAATCCGCCACACGTGAGTCTACTGATCAGCTACCAGCTGTTGCTAATCCCAGACTATCGTTTCCTATGAAGTTCTCACCACCGAAGAACGCAATCGCCGTATCCAGGGTAATCTCTGCATGTATTGTGGCCATTCTGGTTACTTCAAGTGTTCCTATCCTGTTTGTCCGTCTGAAAATCCCTCAGTGAGTTTAGCTCATTCTCTGTCAGCCAGCTCCTCTAGTTTTGTTGTGGATGTTAAACTTAGCAATCAAGATAAAGACATTATGATTCAGGTATTGATCGACTCAGGAGCTGCTGCTTCTTCATTGCTCATTCATTCATTGAACTGTATAAGATCAGACTGACACCCTGTCACTTTTCCTTGGCAGTGGAGGCACTAGATGGCCGATCTATTAACCACGGCCGATCTCTCCAGATCACAGAGAAACTCAATTTACATTCTGAAAGGATCCAGATCTACACCATCCAGTCTGCTAAGCATAGGGTTAGCAAGTCTGATTTGTAACTGATTTCCAAGTCAAGTCAAAGTTTGCAGTCAATCCAAGTTCCAAGTACAGCCTAAATTTCCAGTCAAGTTTGAAAACCCAGAGAATCAAAGTAACCTAGCTGACCTACCCAGTGAGTATCAGGATCTGAAACTAGCCTTCAGCAAAGTCAAAGCCACCTTACACAAAGGCAGAATCTTTCTACTCACCCAGCCAGAATCTGCATCCATGAAAGCTTACAATGAAGAGAAACTAGCTAAAGGTTTCATACAGCAATCCACATCACCCCAGTCTGCTGGCTGCTTCTTCGTAAAGAAGAAAGATGGAGGCTTGAGACCATGTATAGATTATCGAGGTCTGAATGCTCAATCGCTGGGTCATCACATACAGTAGGTGGACAACCAAAATGTCCACTGCCGTCGCGTGTACCGCCGCGAAGTCCCGGATTTAAATTTAATTTTTAGTTAATGTCGTTCATGAAAATACCGCCAGGTGGCGCAAAGTTTCCAAACTGACTACAATTTAGTTTTATTAAATAGAGTTAAAATACCAAAATAAAATAATAACAACATTATAATATAACACCCTTAAAAATAATATAGATGACTTTTTTTTTTTAATTATTTATAAAAGGTGAAATAACATGTCAACAGGACATCATCCTAAGATCATAAAAACCATTACATGAAAAACAATAGCCTAAATACGCCCTAATGCAAAATATATATTTATAAACAAATAATAATTTAATAATTAATAATTTAAAATAATAATGCTCTTCAGAAATCGACATCCAATTAGTTTCCTTTATGTACAAAAAGCACAGCTGTTTTTTATTGTTAATGTACACAAATAAAATAAATATTTAAAATATATTTAAATAATGATTAAATATTATTTAATAAGAATTCTTAATTCTATTTAATAAGAATTAAATAATTCTTGAAGGAGGGAAAAAATCAGATGATCTGCCGGCGCCGCGCACAATTATAGACACATTACTGACTGGACAACTTCAGCCTTCTGAACAAAATTACACCTAATACATTTAACCTCTTAAACTCTGCGTACCCGCCGGAGGGCACAAATGTACATATTCAACTTGTGAATAGAATGAACACAAACTAGGAATGTTACATTACACCCCCCCCCCCTTCACAAAAGGCGCAACTGCGCAGTACAAAAAGAACAAAAAACACAAAACACAAAACAAAGGACCTGGAGTGCCTCAGGAGCCGGCTGAGGCCGGCGTGGCTTGGAAGCCTCAGGACGCGGATCAGGAGCCGGCTGAGGCCGGCGTGGCTTGGAAGCCTCAGGAGGCGGATCCACAGGGATCCAGTCCCAACTGCTCAGCCCACCCACCCGTTCCTTGATGATAGCTATAAAGCCCCCCGCCAAAAAATACTTGGGAAGGCTCCCAGGCAACGCAGTCTCTGGTACAGGTGGGTGAACTGGTTGTAAGAGTTCTGGAGGACGCTCAGGCAGCGCCACGGACACAGGAGAGCGCTCAAGCAGCGCAGCAGACCCAGGAGGAGACCCAGGCAGCGCATCCTCCGCCACTGGCTCTGGAGGATTGCATCAGGACTTCTGTTACGGGCCCTGGAGAATCGGGCCACTCTGGTAGCAGGTCCTCTACTACAGGTTCTGGAACTGCCCGGACTGGAACGGGCAATGGAACTGGAACCGGCTCTGGAACTGCCCGGACTAGAACGGGCACTGGAACTGGAACCGGCTCTTGAACTGCCCGGACTGGAACGGGCACCGGAACTAGAACAGGCTCTGGAACCACCCGGACTGGAGCAGGCACTGGAACTGGAACGGGCACAGGAACTGGAACCGTCTCAGGAAACACCCGGACTGGAATGTGCACTGGAACTGGAGCAGGCACAGGAAATGGAACCGGCTCTGGAACTACCCGGACTGGAACAGGCACCGGAACCGGAACAGGCTCTGGAATCACCCGGACCGGAACAGACACTGGAACTGGAGCAAGCCCTGGATTTCCCTGGACTGGATCGGGCACTGGACCTGGAACCATCTCTGGAACTGCCCGGACTGGAACGAGGAAGGAAGCGCATGGATTTCTTCCAGCCAATCAGCAGAACTCAGTCTACGTCACAGATGGCAACACCGTGGCATTTGACCAATCAGGAGTTACCCAGGGCGTTTCAAACATCAGCGTACTTCCGGAGTTTGAAAAATGTGCATTGAGGCTCATACCTACTCTCACAAAAATATAAATAGCATCGAAACGAACAATGCTAAGTTAACGAAACTCATGCATTGTATGGTTGAATAGTTGTATTAAATGTTAAGATTGGTGTTGTTTGCATAACATTTCTAGAAATTAGTGAACGCTGTCACATGAAAAATGGTGTGATCATATTTGCTCATACGCCCTATTCTGGTAACTGCCTGTATGTCTATATTTAGACATATGCCTGATACAGGATGTATATTTTTATGTATATACAGATAATACATTAAAATGTAGAACAATGGTAGGTAATGCTGACACAGGTTTGTATAACATTGATCATGAAACAATCAAGCCATAAATAGTGAAATATAATGCTTAACTTAATAGATTTTATTCATTTATTACTTTTAACCCTGTTTATTTTTACTTTGAGCTGTATTAATGCTAAGATAAGTGGTACCACCTAGACTAGTGTGCTATTTTCACTTGTTATTATATATTTACATATTTGAGAGTATTCTTTGTTCTCGGTAGATCTAAACTGTAAATTTTTTGTATATATCCAGCTTTTAGAAAACAAGAGACTATGGCAAATTAAAAAAAAATAATAATAATAAAACCAAGGGGAAAGAAATAAATAAATTAAATGAGAAAAAGTGTATGTACATTTTATGTATTTATTTGTATTTTATGTGTGTTTTTAGCATTGCCCCTTTTGGGAAAAATATTACCATAGACTGGCGAGGAACCATATATGGTAATTTCATTGACCTAGATTTACAACATAAAATCTTAATTATTTTTATACAGTCATAAAAGCTTAAAAGTCTTGTTATAGCCTCTGACAACATTCCAGGGTTGAAATTATGAATTTCCAATTATTTCATAACCATATAAAGGGTTAATTTACTAATTGTCTATTCACAAAATTTGTCTGTCCAGGATCGAGCGTAATTAGGTCTAAAAGGACTGCAAGTACTTTTACGTACACGAACATTTTGCGCGAAAATATCTGTTGTCTGTGTATGTACGTTTAACTGCTTGTTTATTCCTATGTCAGGTTACCTGTCAAATTTTTATATATTGTAAAAAGTCATTGAGGAGTTCATTTGCAAAACCAGGTAACTCTGCTTTATTTAAAACTGAACAACCATGTTCTTTCATTGTGCATTCAAATTTATCTCAAACAAACGGCAGCTGTGTTATTTAGAAATAAAAAAATACTGCTAACAGAAAACACAATAAAAGAAAACAAAGTTGAATTTTCAGCATCTTTACTCCAGTCTTCAGTGTCACATGATCCTTATTAATACTAACGTTGAAAAAACGTTGTTTAAAACACTTCATTTTTTTTAAATGTTCTGATATTTTTCTTTTAACATTTTTATCTTAACTCTCACTTTTGATTAATTCAATGCATTCTTGTTGAATAAAAGTTTTCCTTTCTTTAAAAAAAAAAACAGTGTGTGTGAATATCACATATGTGTGCGTTCGGACCTGTGCGACCAATGTACAGAAGAGGGGCGGAAGGGCAAATGGAGTCTGAAGAAGAGGTGCTCAAACTCGTCTGTTTTTCACCTGTCTGAGGATCAACCACAAACCAAGTGTCTTGTTTTTTACCTAGGAAAATACACAAAACAGTAAATGAGAGTGTGCAGGGCCATGGAGCTTGTGACAGATCATTGTATGAACATCAAAGTATTTTTTTATTAATCAGAGCATCAGGGATTCACTAGTAAACTAGTACACCCATGCCTTTTATTCATTTTCAAAATTTTCCAGAGTTCACACTGAGCTGGAAATCACTTAAAAATGTCCATGGGGAATCTATACTATCGCAAAATACATATATCAAACACTGATTTCACCAAAAACATTACAAACACGTTTGACGTTACCCGTGTAGAGCACCCCATCAGAGCTCCTGCAGGGCGAAGACTGGACCAGTTCTGGAATAGTGAACGGGAGTTTCTGTGGAGAAGATACATAGACATGACTGAGCTGTGACTCTCTGACAAACACACTCACACACGTTCCCACGACACTCACCATCAGACCCTCTTTGCGCTTGCCTCCAAGTACATACAGACTGCCATCATTGGGATCCGGTAAAAATCCTGGCCTACAAGTGGACAGACAACTTTAAAGTTACATCATAAAAGTGGGCCCTACATTCCAGAGTTGTGTAAGAACTGAACGTAATTTTAAAATAATGACTAAATAGTTTTTTTGGATATTGGTAATAGTATCCAACAGCCTGCATGGCTTAAGTGATGTTATATCTAAAAGTATGTTGTTTCAGAGAAAAAGTAAGTTATTACATTTTGACCAAGATGCTATCTTTCAAATATATATATATAAACGTGTTTTTTTTTTTAATTAATATTTTGTTTGATATTCAGCAAGGATGCTTCAAACTGTTAAAAAAGCAACAATAACAGAATTAATGATTTCTATCTTATTAAATGCTATTCTTCTGAACTTTTGATTCATAAAGGATCTTAAAAAAATGTTCATGGCTTTAGGTAATATTTAAAAAATTAGGCAGTGCGACTGTTTTCAACATTGATAATGAAAAGAAACATTACTTAAGGAACAAAACGGTGCCTTAGAATGATTACGGGAGGTCTATGTAACACAGAAGTAATATAAACTGGGTAAAGGCAGACAAAAAAAGTATTTTTGCCATCGCAGGAAATTACATGTACATTTTTTCAAATCAATTAAATTCAAAGTAAAAATAGAAAATGTTTATTTTAAACAGTAATGATATTTCACAGTATTATTATAATGTAGTTCGTGTATACATGCATTTTTTGGACATAAGCGAAAACATTTTTCAAAATCATAACAATCCTAAATATACAGTACTGTGCATTCTTTTAGTTTCTGAAGCTGTTAAACACTTACTCTTGGAAATAAGTAGGAACCTGTATGATGGGATCTAGTGAAGAGAAAATAAAACGGTTATGCAGATAATAATACTACAATAATTGCATGACTTTTAAAAACGTGTTATGGAATAATAATTTTGTAACAATAACAGTTTACCGTAATGCTACAAAACAGCACTGCAACAGGATAATTTTTTTTTATCATTCATCATAATACATCCAGATACACACACCTTCCTTCAGTGTCCATTTGATGTCTCCTGTCTGTTTACTGACGGCATGCAGACTTCCATCCAGCGTAGAAACAAAGAGCAGGGATTCTGGGAGAGAGACTGAACTTCCTCCCTCACACTGTAAGAGAAACCAGTAAAACACAATTTTACACGCCACACTGCAGATATAAGACTATTTAAAACTAATCGCTACCTGATACGTATACAGAAATACCCACAGTGTGTCCTCTCCAGACTGACTGAGTGTGTGTGTGCATGGCCATACTTGAGAAGGCCAACATTGTTAAAATTGCATTTAGCTTTAAATCTAATAATATCAACATGTCTGTTATGTTAATTGCAAAAAACATGTCTATACGAGGTCCTCACTGACATAGGTTCAGAGGCTTGTGAGTGTTTGTGTTAGAGAGCATGGTTAACAGTCAACGGCTATTAACCAGGATATCCTTCTTTGCAACGCCACTCCTATATTTACCAAAAAACTGCCTAACATTATATGACAACTTTTAATGAGTCAGTATCACTCAACAGTATCATGCATGTTTTAAAACATTTTTGCATTGGATTTGAATAACCTTTTTGAATCTTGTTACATATTTAGTTCCCTGCTGTAAGATATTTTATCTGACCCACTTCTGACTCCATATCCATACTAAAATGTATAATAAAGTTCAATTGGGTAGAGCAAGCAAAAACATTGCAAAGCTTGCTCCACTAAAATGCAGATATAATATAATGAGATATAACGTTATACATGTTTAATGATTCATCCTGAGCGCATAGAGAACATTGGTAGGCTATTAAGCTACCTCAGGTCAAACTAAACCTGGAGCTATAAAAACATTATGTAAAATAAATTATCATATAGCACAACATACATTAAAACTCACTACTCTGTTTTCTCACACATTCATGAGCTCTCTTGTTATAACACACATGCACCCGCTCTGGGAACAATGCATCATGGATTGCGCGAGCTCTCCAGTACAAAGCCTATTAAGCGCGCGCCTATGCAGGTCTCGTGCTCAGGTTCGGGTAATGTGATACTATTGTGAGAAAACGAATTAAAATGAGCTTATAAAGTCCGTTTATAGGGTTGTGTTTCCAATTTCTACCAAACGTGTGGCTTGAATCGCTGAACGAATCGGTCTTTTGAGTTTAATTTCAATGAAACAAATCACAAATTGTCAAAGCACTCGACTGTACTGGATAATGAGGCAGATAATGCAGTTAACAATATAAGGAAAAGCAATGGCAATATTATTATTTTTTTGTATTATCAATACTATTAGAAACCTTTGCAAAAATGGCACCGATTTTGTACAGAAACCCAATTAAACCTAAACCATAATATAAAGCACTAACTAGTTCATTACAAAATGAATATTATAACCTGCGCAGGGAAGGTTTTTGTGGGAATTTGTGAGTCGGGTTCGTACTAATGAACCGATTCTCTCAAATGAATCAGACTCACACACTTTACTCATTATTTATTTTTTTATTTTTTAGCAAATTCACTATATTACTTTTTAAATTATATTACAGTAGTACAATAATATCAAATCATAATAATACTGGATGGCTCTTTTATTCACGTTTATTATTTTTAATTATCATTCCAGGAACCTCAAAACACCCCGCCTCTGCGGAGCCAAAAATAGATGAACACATATCCCCTGTCCCCGTGCATTCCCTATGGTGACCAGCAACATAAAGTGGTAAACACATGAGATCCATTTCCCCCTATTTACCTGTGACACGTTTCCAGCCAGGCTGAGCAACAGCGGCAGCAGCAAATATCTCCAGTCCATAATTTCTCCTTGAATCTGACAGCTGTGTCTGTGGTTAAAGTTGAGCCGTGTTCTGGGTCCGTGTCAGTAAATGTACACTAAGGTCGAAAGGGCTCCAAACTCCTCCAACAAAACGCCATTATCACAAAGTACTGGAAAAACTTCACAGCGGCATACTCAATCACTTACAGTACTGCTACGGTTCAGTATATGTCTGTAACATGCCAGACAACTGACCCTGTATTATAATAACAAATATTGCACATTTCCGCGTTGGGACGGAACTGGTGATGTCACTCAAATCGAGTGCTTATAGTAGAAAACTAGAAGGCACGGCCATGTTTGTTTGATTGACGGCGCTTCTGACCAATAGCGCCTCGCTGCGCTGAATTGAAAGGCGGAGTTTCGAGAAAACTGGATGTCATTTTAAAACACGTGGAACAATAACAGTTTGGCCCTGACTATTGATGACAACACGGCCCGTTCTGTCTTTTTTTCTTTTACTTTCGAGGTTCAACAGAATATTCTTTCTGTTTATTAAGTGGGTAAAAGCCAATTTTCTGTAATTTTAGTCCTGTCGGAACAATGTTTTATTAGTTTATTTAAAATGAAAGAAACAACATAATGTAACATGTATGATATTTCATCCAGTCCAGCCGTTTGATCAACGTAGTTACTTAAAGCATAAGAATTATACATCCTACATAGCCTGTATAACTAAACTGATACAAAGTAATAATGTAATCTGGGCTAACTGTCTCTTAGGTGAACATAAATTCTTTGTAGACACATTTGCAAAAAATAAAATAAAATAAATAAAATAAAAATAAGTAATAATAATAAAAACAAAACACACTAAAAATTTTATAAAATGAGTAAATGAATGAACGATTAAATAAATACAAATTACAAACAAATACATAAATAAATAAATCTAAACAAGGATGTACAAGTAACACAAAACAAAACAAAAACATTATCATGGCAACCAAAGCATATAACTACGGAGCCCCGTACGTTGCTTTATTAGTGTGTGTGTGTGTGTATACATTTACAGTCAGGTCCATAAAAACTTCAAATCAGGTAAATGATTTAGGAATTTCAACAGTTTGCATATGCGCCTCCCACTTGTTTAGGGACCAAAAGGAATGCGACACAATAATAATCATAAACCAAAATTAAAAAATTTTAATACTTGGTTGCAAATCCTTTGCAGTCAATTACAGCCTGAAGTCTGGAACATCTAGACATCAACAGACGCTGGGTTTCATCCCTGGTGATGCTTTGTCAGGCCACTACTGCAACTGTTTTCAGTTCCTGCTTGTTCTTGAGGTATTTTCCCATCAGTTTTGTCTTCAGCAAGTGAAATGCATGTTCAATCCGATTCAGGTCAGGTGATTGACTTTGGCCATTGCATAACATTCCACTTCTTTCCCCCAAAAAAACTATTTGGTTGCTTGCAGTATGCTTTGGGTCATTGTCCATCTGCACTGTGAAGCGCCGTCCAATGAGTTCTGAAGCATTTGGCTGAATATGAGCAGATAATATTGCCCGAAACACTTCAGAATTCATCCTGATGCTTTTGTCAGCACATCACCAATAAGTACAAGAGAACCTGTTCCATTGGCAGCCATACATGCCCACGATATGTCACTACCACCACCATACTTTACTGATTAGGTGGTATGCTTAGGATCATGAGCAGTTCCTTTCCTTCTCCATACTCTTCTCTTCCCATCATTTTGGTACAAGTTGATCTTGGTCTCATCTGTCCATAGGATGTTGTTCCAGAACTGTGAAGGCTTTTTTAGATATCGTTTGGCAAACTCTAATCTGGACTTTCTGTTTTTGAGGCTCACCAATGGTTTAGATCTTGTGGTGAACGCTCTGTATTCTCTCTAGAGAAGTTGTCTTTTGTTTTTTGACTTTGACACACATACACACTGAAAAAAATGTTATGTTGAATTCACTTAATTTTGTTACGTCGTAGGGTTGCACGATATAAATTTATCTAAAT
>JAUCMT010000001.1:5887649-5906587 GCA_032357475.1 Enteromius thamalakanensis
TAAGGCCCGCCCCTCAGTTTATCTGCAAATCAAAAGCAAGGAAAACGAGGGAGTGGGAGATTTGATTAAAATAAATTAAAACCTGCTTATCATGGATATGATGGTTTTAGTGCATACAGTATTTAGTAAATCACATTATTTCTTTAAATTTTATCTATTGCAAATTTGTAATTAAAAGGCATTAGAAAATGACAGTTAAAAAGGCTGATTAAGTTTTCAAACAGGCTATTTTCTAATATAAATGTTAAATTATTGTATTCTATTGTGTATTTAATTTACTAATTGTCTATTTACAAAAAAATAATTAAAAAAGTGTCTGAAAAGTGTCTGTCCAGGACTTTTATCCAGCGGAATTAGGTCTAATAGGACCGGAAGTACTTTTACACAAAAATTTTGCGCGAAAATATCTGTTGTCTGTGTATGTACGTTTAACTGCTTGTTTATTCCTATGTCAGGTTACCTGTAAAATTTCTGTTAAAACATTCACAAACATGGACGAATATGACGAAATGTACGGGATTGAAGATGATTTTGAACAACAGTTTGCGGATGAATTGGAAGTCATGGCTGAAATGGAGCGTAAGTTAACGTTAGACAGATGTTAATATGTTAGTCTGAAGTATTAAAGACTGACTGCTGCTCCTAAAAGTATTAAAGCTAGTTTTCATCGCATCTAAGTTTTCTGTTTCATGTAGAAAATATGTACCATAGTAGTACCACGGTATTATCTGAAGAAGATAATATCTGAATGTCATTGCTTTTTGTGTCAAAAAAAGGATTGATGATATTACGATATTTATGATAATAATGTGTGTGTGTAAAGGTATGTGTATACATATGTATATATGAATGTGAATTTACCAAACATTGTTGGAAAATAATTATTCAGTTATTATTTTATATTTTAGACAATTAGCTATATTGCTTCGTTTAATTTTTAACAATCACGTGACACAAGTAAATAGTTTGTTAATGTTGAATGCATGGATGTTTCTGTATGTTTCTAGGTGAACGTCCTTCAAGTGCAAAAGTTTCTGAGTTCCGCAGTAAGAAGCCGATCCCACAGACTTTTGAGGAAGCCATTGTGTCCAGTGATGTGCCATTGAGAAAATCAGCAAATAAACAGTGTCCTGAGAGCATCTCACCTCCAGTATGTGAGGAGGAGGAATCTCTGAGTGAGTGCATGACACTGAATTTTCATGTAATTTAATAATTAGATTAATTCAGATCTACACTATCGTTTGATGTAAGAACGTCAAAAAATTTAAAAATACAATAAAAACAGTAAAACTGTGAACATTAACAATACAACTTCAAACAACTTTTCTATTTTATTATGTAATGTGATGGCAATTGGCGAAGCTGAATTATGACAGGCTTTAATGTCACATGATCTTTCATAAATCATTCCAGCATGCCGATTTGGGGCTTAAAGGGTTAGTTCACCCAGAAATGAAAATTACTGACCCTCATGTCGTTTCTTTGAAATGCAAGTTAAGATATCTTTGATGATATCAGAGAGCCATCTGCCCCTCCATAGACATCAATACTGAAATGATCCCAGATCCAGAAACATAGTAGAAACATCGGAAAATAGTCCATGTGACATCAGTGGCTCAACTTAAGTTTTGCGACTCTAGGGAATACTTTTTTTTGCAACGCAAAAAACCAAAATAACATAATTTAACCATTATTCTTCCGCAACTTGCTCTCTAAAATGGCGGTAGAAGTATCACAATGTAAGCATACACCTTCCACTAGGCCTAACATTTATTATCATCCGTGTTAAAACCAGCTGTGACTTCTTTTAGGATGCTATGATGAATACAAATTTCAAACGAGCAGGATTTATTTATGTAATATATGTTTTTGTTATAACTTTTGATCAATTTAATGCGTCATTGCTGGAGTAAAGTATCAATCTCTTCAAAATAAAACAATCTCACCCCAAACATTTGAACGGTAGCTTAAACTTCAAGATGGTGTATGAAAAGCATCTGATTTTTGTGGTTTCTCAAAGCTCCTAAACCTAAGAAAAGGAAACAAGATGTGGCAAAAAAGCTGGAGTTTGATGTTGAAAATGGTGACGACATCACCCCTCCGTCTTCCCCGGAGGCTTACAACAGACCAGCAAGAGATGGGTAAAAGTTTGTGCACATCACAGCTGCGTGGAACACATTACAGACATTGATTGTTGAGAGTTAAAGTATGTTTTATTTTTAAAATCTTCTTACAGGCCTGGATTTTCTCTGTCGCTGAGTCCAGATAGACCAGCACCCACGAAAATAACAACCAGTGTGTTAGATATTAGTGGACTGGCTTCATTGCAGGAGTCTCCGAAGCGGGTTACAGCAGCAAGACGCCATGCCCAGAAACGGCCCCCTGCGATCGGAGATTACATAACCGTCACAGACTCCATGGGAAACAGAGTCTACCTTAACAAGAAAGAAGATGAGGACAAGGTTTCGGACCCCACAAGCTATTTTACCTGATGTTTAGCTGGAATACTATGTGACTATGTTTATTTATTGATTTTTCTAATGCTTCTTCTCAGGCACCGGACCCTAGAGCCTTCCGGAACTCGCTGAATGGACTAGGACTGTTAGCAGTTCCCATAGAAGTGTTGAAAGAACAAATTGCAGAGAGAGTAAGAATATGTGTGCACGTGTTAAAAATCCTAAACAAATGATTTGGAGGAAATCTGCTTGCATTGGTTTTGTTTATTTCAGCGCCATCGGCAAGTGGTGGAGGAGTCCCAGAGACTGACAGAGCTCATGAATAGGTAATGTAATAGGTGCCCACAAACTTGTCTACTGTTTAATGGCCTGAGGGGTCTTCATAATTTGCTGAACTATTTATTTTACTCTGTTAGTGGAGTAGATTCAGAGCTTCTTGCAGAAGAGCAGGCAGACTCTGACAGTGGGGAAGATGAAGGCTCGTCCTCGCGGCTGTGGGTGGATCAGTTCTCGCCTCGGCACTATACTGATCTACTCAGTGATGATGTGAGATGATATAAAAACTAACCTCTGTTATTATAGATATAAAGGATATTGGCATGAATTTTCCTTGTGATTATTTACGTTTGTCTCTATAGTTTACTAATCGCTGTCTGCTGAAGTGGCTGAAGCTTTGGGACACTGTGGTTTTTGGGCGAGAGAGGAAACCCCGTTCGGCTCCTGTAGATGTCAGATCGAATTTAACGAATGCTCAAAACCAGAACCAGTCCCAGCGTTTTAAAACCAAATCCCAAATGACAGAAGAGATACTAGAAGCCGAACTCGACCAGTACAAAAGACCTAAATTCAAGGTGAGTAACACTGAGTGGTCAAAACAGATTATATGCGTTTATTTTTATTTATTTATTATTTAAGTATTTTTATTTATTTGGGTTTAGATTTAAATAAATGTTTTTTTGTTTTATTTGTACTTCAAATTATTTAGAAGATTTACATTTAATGGTTTTTATATTTGTGTGTATATTTTCTTGTAAGATTTAATTTATATATTTTAATTATGTACTGTTATTTTAATACATTTAAACTCTAAAATATATTTATACATTTTTATTGTTAGTATTTTTATAGATTAATAAATATGAATTCTTATTCTTATTATTTGTTCTTATTATTTAAATGTTTAAATAAGTATCTTAAAGTGTAGCTTAGTAAACTAAGCAAATTATTTGCCAATTGTTTGATTTGATGTTTGGCAGTGAATAGGTGATTTTTATAGTAAATAGGAACATATGCTGCAAAACAGCTGTTTTACTAATTTTCACTTTATAAAGAAATAACATGCAAAACCTTGCAAAATAATAACATATAAAAAAAACGAACATCTAAGCTCTCACACATACAAAAAGCAAGGGTTATCTGTGTGTGTGTGTACACTTACATGGGAATTCAGTAAATGAAGTTCTGACAATGATTGTAGTACAACTAAATAAATCCACCATGACACCCTTAGATAACTCCGCTATTTTTTATATTTGTACCATGTTAAATGTAAGTTGTCATACTTCACAGGTGGCACTGTTATCAGGTCCTCCTGGACTGGGGAAAACCACTCTAGCACACATTATCGCAAAGCATGCTGGTTACAATGTAGTAGAAATCAACGCTAGGTAAGAAAGCAAGCCCTGAACAAACCTTGAAGTGGAAATATCCACATAAAAAAGTTGACTCTCACGAGATGATAATGCTTTCCGCTTCTCAGCGATGACCGCAGTGCCGAGCTCTTCCAGAAACGCATTGATACCGCAACACAGATGAAGTCAGTCCTGGGAGCCAATGAAAAGCCCAACTGCCTTATTATAGATGAAATTGATGGAGCTCCTGCTGTAAGACTTGCTTTGAGTTTTATTGTTTACTTTTAATTCAGTTGCTTGTCTAAACATTGCTGCTTCTTACTTTCTTTTTTCTTTCTTTATTGGCTCAGGCTGCCATTAATATCTTACTAGCAACATTGAACCGGAAAGATAGCAAAGAAGAAGAGTCAGGTGTTAATGCTTTGAAAAAGAAAAAGAAGAAGCAATCTGTGCTTCTTAGACCAATCATCTGCATCTGCAATGACCTGTAAGTACCATGCGCAAGTGGCAAAAGTAAACATTATGGTAAGATTAAAAATAAAATAAAGATTTGTTCCAGTAACCCATTTAACTTCAGAAAGCATACACATAATGTCCAACAAAGTAAATTTTTTTATTGTGCATCACCTAAAACCTATACAAAATGCTGTGTTTTCATGTGAAAGGTTTTATTTTAATAATTTAATTTTTTTTTTAAACTCTTGTCAGGTATGTTCCAGCTCTGAGGCCGCTTAGACAGCAAGCTTTCCTGTTGGCCTTTCCCCAGACTCTGCCCTCCCGCTTGGCTCAAAGACTAGCAGAGGTGACCTGCACATGCACTCACATATCTACAATATGAATGTTGAAAATGCATGAATGTGGACTAATGCATGCGGTTGTTTCTAAATGCAGATCACAAGGCGGCAGGGTATGAAAGCAGATACTGGCACTCTGATGGCCTTGTGTGAGAAAACTGACAATGACATCCGTTCTTGCATCAACACTTTACAGGTGAGAGACATGTGTGCTTTAAAACATGTTAGAATTAAAATGTGGGCGCTTGCTTATGCTTACAGCTTAAAAAATGTGTTTGCTCATGTTTGTGTGTGTGCAGTTTTTACACAGTCGTGGACAGAAGCACTTGGATCAGCGCAGTGTCAATTCAGTCTCTGTAGGATTGAAAGACCAAAACAAGGGACTTTTCTCAGTTTGGCAGGAAATCTTTCAGCTTCCTCGACTGAAAAGGTACTGCAAAGCAAAAGATGCCATACTCAAGCACATGCTCTTTTCACACAAGCACTCTTTTTTAAATCTTAAACACATGATATTACGTTACTGTTTTATACAGAATCCTTTTTAACTTTAGAAAAGGTTTTTCAACATTGATCATTGTTGCTAATTTATGACCTCTTATTAATGAAGGGACTACATGGATTTTAATGTTTTTTTTTATTAATTAATTTTTTTAAATATTTTAAAAATGTTTAAGTGAACATCTTAATTAAAAATTTATATTTTTCAACTTGTATGTGTGTGTTTTTTAAAGATTTAAGCATATGTCTTAATAAAAAAACTTATTTAACAACTTCAAAAAAATAGCTAAATTACTAAACTAACAAAAAATATTAGCTAAATTGTAAGTTACTTTTTTTTTTTTTTACATTTGTTCCCAAATTATTTATTTTTCTATTTTCTTTGACACCTTTTTTTTTCACCTGATTTTTTTACAGTGTTACATTGACTAGCTACAGTGTTACTTGGAAATGATTTAATTCCATACATCTTAACGTAAAGACAAACTTGAAAGAATTCTTAAAAGCATCCTTCAGTAATTTTTTGCTATTGTGGTGATTCAGAAAGCGTATTGGTGGAGATCCTTTTGGCGGTTTTGATGAGGCGGGACCTAAAGATGGCGCACAAAGGATTCAGCACATCTTACATTTGGTCTCATCTAATGGAGAGCATGAGAAACTCACTCAGGTAATGATAGACATGCTCTACTTCGGGCTCCATTGGAGAAAGTGTATGAAAAACTGAAATAGTGGCCACAAAAAGCATTCAGACACGTAGATCACGCTTAAAATGCTTGGATTACGTTGCTTAATATACCGAAATGTCAAAGTAGTTTATCAAAAATACAACTGTTCATGTTTGTATAATGTTTGATAACCAGAAAGTTGACAACTGTGTATGTTTTGCTATTTACATTTTTTGAATATCTCATATTCATCACATTCATATCTCTTCCATAGGGCCTGTATGATAACTTCCTCAGCATGAAGCTGAAGGACCCTGGGATGTTGGGTGTGTGTGCTGGTCTTGACTGGTTGTGTTTCTCTGACCTGTTGAATGAGTGTGTGTTACACGGACAGAACTATTCGCTCATGCGCTACTTCCCTTTCCTGCCCGCTGCCTTCCACCACCTATATGCTGCAAACTCGGTCCCACGCATCAATTATCCGCACAGTCACTACGAGGTGAGAGAATGCAATAGACAATAAGAGCACATGCTGTCTATCCGCCCTTATCCTTAATACCCTAATGTCCTGTCGTTCCCTTTCTACCTTTCATCAAATGAAAGCACTCTGTCCCAGTTACACACTTGACCATAAAAGCTCAAAACCCAGCCCTCATTTGTTTCCGTTAACTATGACTGATGTTATACCATTGAGCATCTGTTTTCCTCATGCTTTCACATTTAAAGTTTGGGCTCATTTAGGTCTTATTTAGGATGCATTCATTAAAACTGATGAAACTTTACAGTGAAGACATTTCTTTTGATAAACTTGATATTCATCAGAGAAGGCTGAAATTTGATGCGTTTAAAGTAATAAGGCTTTGTTAAAGTTGCCCCCAGTACTTTGCATGTGCTTTATTTGTACCTTTTTGTTTTATTATTATGTTTAGCTATTTACCATTTGTAGAATTTAAAATATAATTAGTTAAATAAAATACATTTCTGATTGTATTCCTTGAAAACGTAGTAAGTAGTGCTTGGAAAGTAGTGTAATTTTTTTTTTTAAGTACGAATCCCCTTCATTTCTGTTCTAAAACCTATTGCATATATGTACCATGATCTGTGTTGTTGGCAGATATGCTTATGAACTTCTTTTTTATTTAAAGAGTTAAAGACTCTACAGATAATTTGTAATAATCTGTAATAATACAGATAAGTTTCCAACACATACCATGTCAGGCTCTTTAAATACAGTCAATCAACTCATATGTTCTTGTAAGCAAAGGAAGTAAAAATGTCACATTACATCGGAAATGCACTTGACAGTAAATTATTTTGTGTCTGGTTTTGCTGATATCCGATAGGGTGACATATTTATATAATCATAATAAACAACCAGAATTGATCATTTTCATTGTAGAATAAAAGTGGTAATCAATTAATATAAATTCATTTCTAGGCTTTCACTAAAAGTCAGCACACCAAGAACGCCCTGCTTGCCATGTTGAATGACATCCCACCTGCTGTACAGAACCGCATTTCTATGAGCAGTCTCTGTTTGGACATCCTTAGCCTTCTGCTGGAGCTCATCTCCCCCAAACTGCGGCCGGTGAGTGATTTTTAAAGTATACTGACAATAAAATAAAACTTTCATAGCAATTTCTGAGGGTACTTTTTTTTTTCCCAACCAAAAGCGCAAAACAGGTAATAATAACAAAATAAAATCTACACCTTAGTAAGCTGCCTAGTTACAAAGCATTGTAGTATTGCACACTTGTTTACGCCACTGGAAGTACATTATGTTTATTGTAGTCAGCATTTAAAAAATCAATCAAAGTTGTCAATGAATCAAAGAAACCAAAGACAAGAATGCATTTAGTTTTTAGGACTTTGTTCCTGTAGGGTTGGGTACCGAAACCCGGTACCAGC
Organism: Enteromius thamalakanensis; assembly: GCA_032357475.1. Classification (NCBI taxonomy): domain Eukaryota; kingdom Metazoa; phylum Chordata; class Actinopteri; order Cypriniformes; family Cyprinidae; genus Enteromius; species Enteromius thamalakanensis. The sequence goes on from JAUCMT010000001.1 coordinate 5,895,602, forward strand.
ATGGCATCGGTAGCTAAGTAACCGGTATGTACTGAACCGAATCAAAACACGGATTTTGGTGCCTCATTTTGATGCTGTGTCTGAGCGACAAACCCAACAAATCTATGCCATTAATAAGCGAACGCACCACTGATGAAAAATCATTTCCGTGAGAGGAAAACGGATCAATATGTGAAGAAACAGGAGCCCGCGAGCTCATTTCAAACCCTAACCCTTATTCTTGCGCTCGATCTTCTCTCACCTGCTCGCGCGAACATGTTCATTTTTGCCAGTCTTGGGGCATCAGTACTGGATGCCTGTTATAAGAGGATTCATTCACTTGACTTGAGACATGGCATTGGATCATATGTTAGTTATTGTTTAAGATTATTTAAATCTCCTTTGTTATAGATATGATTATAAATCAAAAACAAGGCATTCACAGCTGTATTTATAAACTTCTTACTAATGACTATTAATGTTGGAACAATGCTTTCTAAAGGATGAACTGACTGTGTACTAATGCATAACTAATGATTCATAGTGTGCAGTTATTATAAAGTGTTACCATTTTTATTTATGTTTTTTTTTTAAGTATTAATTCAGGCACCTGAACTGTTTGTAAATGTATCGATTTAGCACCGGTATCGAAAAAACCCTAAACGATACCCAACCCTATGTTCACAAAAGCTTTTGATCTACTTCAAATGTTGACTAGTAAATGTTTCTTGTAATTATGCTGCCTTGTGCCTCTGGTCAGAAAAGAGGGTGAAGAACTTAGAATCAGAAAGGACTAATTAAATTGACTAAAAGTGGCACATAACCAATGCTGTTTCCAAACAAAATGTTTCACATAAATGCAAATAACTCTAAATATAATATATTTCTTTTATCTAAAAATAAAAGAACTCTAAAGCAGAAATGTATCACAGTTACCACAAAAACATTATATAAAAAAACTTTATTTTGGGGGGCATTTTTCTCCTTGTTTTAAAAGGGAGGAATTGGGAAAGATCCACAAGCCCGGGATTCAAACTTGGGATGCCTAGTGTGCAGTGGTGCTATATGTCAGCACGCTGCTCATAAGGCTTTCAATGCCGACAGCACATCTGTTTTCAACATTAATAATATTAATGTTTCTTGAGTGCCACATCAGCATATTAGCATGATCACGTGACACTGAAGACTTGATTAAAGATGTTAAAATTCAGCTTTATCATCACAGGAATAAATTACATTACAACACAAAAGTTCTTTTTAATTTAAACAAATTGTAATTGCAATATATTTCAGTATTACAGGTTTTTACTGTATTTTTGATCAAATAAATGCATGTTGACTTGTGACGTGTTTCTCACAGGTCAACCCTCAGCTTTATAGCACTAGGGAGAAGCAGCAGCTCTATGATTTGATTGACACCATGATCAACTATAACCTGACCTACAGACAGGACCGTACACCAGAGGGACAGTACACTTATGTTCTGGAGCCGTGAGTACAAGAACAATCAATAACAGAGTGCGCTGAGAGATTCTGTATGTGTTTACCTGTTCATCACGGTGTATGAGAGATTAGGCTGCGGCTGCAGATTACTGTCTCTCCCTCCCCTACTCTTGCCCTTTTCTGTTATTCTACATCCTCTCTTTCACTTGGCGATCCTCTCATATGAGAACTTGAAGGTTTTTGTTACTTTCCTCATGCATGGATGCTTATGTTCATCACTCAAGTATATAAAAAGACCTACAATCCTCTCTGTGGCTTACCGCGTGTCCTACCACTCACACTGATTGATAGAAGTGATGCTGACAATGTTCACAAACAAGCTTTGACAGTAATGCATGGAGCACTTGCTGCTGAACCTTTAAAAGTCTGCTTGAGGGAGCTAAAGGTGGATAAGAACCAGGGGTGCGAAGAAAAGCAAGGGAACAATTTGGGCTGTTGGATTGGTTTTCCGGCGGCGAGTTCAAGCAGGAACTGAAGAAGATCATCTCTGTATGTTTGCATTTTATCCATTGAGCATTCATGTTTTTGCAGTGTTTGTTAGTTTGAATCTCTGTAAAAGTCTAGTAGTTTATATATATGTATATAAGTCTCTTATTCTCACAAAGGCCGTATATATTTGATCAGAAATGCAGTAAAAATAATAATATTGTACAATAATAATACAGTTTACAATAAGGTTCATTAGTTAACAGCATTAGTGAACGAACTAATAATGAACAATGCTTGCTTCTACATCATTGTTTTAATTTTACTTAATGCTCATTTAGGCATTTGCTCATTATTAAAATCACAAGTTGTGTTTGATAAAAATTAATTAATGCCCTGCAAACTTGCATGAACTTACAATGAATGGTTTTATTTTTATTAAATAATGTTAACAAAGATGAATAAATATTGTAATAAATGTATTGTTGATGTTAGTTAATAGAGAAACTAATGTTAACAAATGATACCTTATTGTAAAGTGTTTGGGATATTTTAACATTTTATTACTTCCTGCTGAATTTTCAGCAGCCAGTCTTTAGTTTTGCATGAAACCGGTCAATTTTGTGGAAACTAGGATGCATCTTTTCATGATTCTTAATGCAGTTAATGCATCTTTTCTGAATAAATGACGCTTTTTTTTTTTTTTTTTTTACTGTTTTTAGTTTAAAATATAAGTTATAAATTGATAGTTTTCACTAAATTAGCACATTATTTATAGGCATATCTGACCCTGGACCACAAAACAATAAGTAGCTGGGGTATTTTTGTAGCAGTAGACAAAACATTAATTTTAATGATGCAAAAAAAATCCTAGTTCCATTAAGATTGTTTGTAAATTTTCTACCTGTAAATATATAAAAAAAAACATAATTTTGGATTAGTAATATGCATTGCTAAGATCTTCATTTGAAAAAATAATATTTTTCTGCACCCTTGAAAATTGTTCTATCTTAAGCCATACATCAATTGAAAGCTTATTTATTCAGCTTTCTTATGATGTGTAATTCTCAATTTAGAAAAAAATGTACCCTTATGACTGGTTTTGCGGTCCGGGGTCACATATTAAAATATAAAACTGCAGTAAATGCAATCATATGAAACAAAAAACTTTGTGATGACCCCTCATTCAAACAGGCAGTTCTAAATAATGGCTTTTTGGAAATGAATCAATCTGAAGGAATGTTGTCAATGATTTTTATATAGTATAACCTAGACAGGTGTTTCGGAAGTTTTGTTATTGACGTGTTCTCTCTGTGGTTGGTGCGGTAGAATCATGCAGCAGTCGTTCCTGCAGGCCCGCTGCGATGAGACGCTGGTCACCTCTGACTGGGGAATTCCTCTGCTGGTCGCCCTGTTGCTGCTTCTGCTCGTTTATGCCTTCCTGTATCTTCCCTCCATCACTTATCGAGCGCTGCTTCAACAAGCACTGAGTAACCACACCGAAGCCATGCCACTGGAAAATAACAAGACAGACTGAGGATTGTACAGCTCCCATGCCAAATGTTGAATGACCATGAAAGCTAACTGCAACTGCATGGAAGGGAAATGTCTCGACCAAGAGGAGGCCTGAATGGAAAAAACATTATCTTCTTGCTTTTGTAATTATTATATGCTATTTGGACAGAGCAGTTGTCAAATCAATCCAAATCCTTATTGCTCAATCCTGGCAATACAGAGCAAGCATTTCCATATATATGCATGAAATAGTTTTCTGATGTTCTCATGTGAGATGCGATGGCATATCAGCAGCATAGCGTACCTTCACTGACAACATTTCATTGCTTTCCTATTTTCTAGAAATGAAACAACTTTCAGTGTGAAAACAGCAATAACAACATAATATATGAGAAATAATCAAACACATGTGAATGCAGTTTTTTTTTTTATAAACAATATTCTCCAGCTGTCCTAGAGAAATGACTTTGTGTACGTGACCAGGAATATCCTGCACTAATCCTGCTTTCGGATTTTCATCTGCTTGTGTGTATTACACACATTGTTTCATTTACTTCTATTCCTGGAAGATTGTTTCACCTTCGGAGTAAGATGGATTATTTAGCTCACCCGCTTTCCACTCTTTAAACCATCTCATCTTCATTTTTCTTCATGTCCCTCTTTGTTATATTCCCTTGTTTGGTTTCTGTTTGGAGTAGTGCCCAATAATGCAATTAAATAATATAATGTTATGTAAAGGTGTGTGCTGTCATTATATTTAACTTTTTTCATGGACTTGTGTGTGTTTCCACAGGAATGTAGAAGATGTGGTGCATTTTACGGGTTTGCCTCCCCGGAGGCAGTTAACCTATCAGGTGAAGCAGCTGATCGCAAGGGAGACCGAACTGGAGAGGATGAGGAGGGTGGAGAAAGCCCAGCAGAAACGAAACCCACACAAGGTCAAATTCACACACAGCCTCTACACAAATATGCACACTTACATAATAATAACTACCAACTAATAGACACATAAAGGCAGAGCTGTAGACAATCATGTTTCTATGCAGGATTGCAAAGTATGTGTTCTGTGTGTTCAGACAGAGGCAGTTAATATGAACCAAGAAGAGAAAAAAACTGAAGTGAAGAAACAGACGAGCAGGAACCATCAGCAGAGGCTGGAGAACATCGTTAAACAGACCGTGGTGGAAAGCAGGGTAAAACATCTATATTAAACCACCTTAAATCCTTTACATCGGCCCTTAAACCTCTTATACTCCCACTTTAACATTTATTTTCCTTAAGTGCACTCCACCCTTGAATATTACCAAAGCAAATTCAGTGCTAGAATTGGTGATTGACAACTCTGGTATTGTGCGAAATTGTTTTATGATAGATCAGTTTTATACTATTGCAGGAAAAAAAGTGTAAATATATTATGCAGCAAAAATTGATATACAAAATGCAGTGCTAGTTATAGATTGATTGCAACCTAAGTTGAAAAACGCCAAACCAGTATTTGAAAGTATTTGAATCCGTTTTACAGTGATTCTGTGCCACCAGGTTATAGGATTATCCTCATACTGGCTCTCTTTGCATATGCTTGACTTATGCCTCATAGTAATCCAAGATTAATTGGGTTAAAAGTGGATCAGGGTCGAAGTGCTCACATGTGATGACTTTGTTTTTCATGTTTATAGCCTGAATTGGATTTCTTTGGACGAGCCATTGTACCCAAGGAGAAGCCTGTGGTCACTGCTACAAGTGTGTTGTTGTTGTTTTTTATGTATATATATATATATATATATATATATTATTAGGGATGGGACGAAACACCTACCTCCAGATTCAATACTATCACGATAATTTGGTGCCGATACGATATGTATTGTGAATTCAATTCAATTATGATTATCCTTATCAACTCAATGACCTGGTTTCACAAACATGTCTTAGCTTAAGCTTGGGCAAGGCCTTAGTATATGTCAAAGCAAGACAACATGCATTTTAGTTTGCTAGCTAAAACCAGGAGAACATCACATTACCGGTTTTCAATATTACTGCACATGCTTATTTTTATATACATTTTAAATCAAATTTATTTTGTGCAAAATTTACTTGCATGTTTACTTGACTCAGCTCAGAATCGTTAAAGAAATAAGCGCAATCCATTTTTTTCCCATCCCTATACAATATGCTTTTCATACTCTTGTGCAATAAACACATCTGCGTAACTTGAATGCTAAAAATCAGCTGATCTCACTCTCTTACTTCTCTCTGCAGGTGAAGATGGCAAAGGATCTGGAGTAGTGCATATCGGTAAAGCCGTGGGTAACAGTGACGTATGGTTTCGTTTCAATGAAGGTGTGTCTAATGCAGTGCGCAGAAACGTTTACATTCGGGAGTTACTTTAAAGTGATATGGGTGAGAAAGTGGATGAAGCACATGTGAATCAATGCGTGAAAAAACAAAAACATTCTGAACCTTGTAATGTAAAGCTAAAAAAAACAAAACATCTACAATGTGTGAAAAAGAAGAAACACTGGGTCCTCTTTGTTTTTTATTGTGTTCTTGTATAGTTGTCTTACACTTTTATAAATGCATGTTTTCTCTAAATTACAACAGTTTTACTCTTTTCATTTTACATGTCGTGGCATGATAAGCGTAAACAAGAAAGCAGATTTACATTTGCATGTTTGCCTGTCCTAGTCAAAGTTGGGCAGTGGCTCTAGGTGGAGTCCCTCCGGTTGCCATAGTGATGAGTGACAGCTCTTGCGCTATATTATAACACATTTACTTGATTCCACCCACGGGTTTTCCTTCAGTATGTCTGGGTTCAGAAATGGATCCTCGTTCGCTTTCTCCTCTATCCATTTAATTAAGCTGGAAATAAATGTGTAATAGAAGGACTGAACGTAATACAAACACACAAAAATATCTGTAGGCTTATTATTTATTTGAATAAACTTGGAAGTTCACAAATCAAAATACATATTTAAATGCTACATTTATATTATTTATTTTATTCAGATTTTAATACACATTACAATTACATTTAAATACGAATATTATATAAATATATATTTTTATATAAAAATGAAGTGTAGAAAGATGATTATTTGGCGTGTTTATTTATTAATTTACAATTTTATGACAATTATTAAAGGTGTAAAACCCCTAGTCAACGGTTTACATTTGTTTACTCACTCTGGAATAGCGACAGATGTTTTCTCTCTGTTAAACCCTAGCTGCTGCTTCAGACTCTCTACATGGTTCTTCATCTGGGTCTCATCCAGCTCATCCATCTGAAATAGCATCCATCATTTGTCAAAGTCTCGAAGCTGAATTAATTGTTAATGATAACTAGGTAGTTTTATTTCAATATGGAATATACAATTGGCCTACCGTGCTAATGTGAAGTTAAGAAGCTTTAGGAGTGATAGGATTGGCAGGAGTCCTCCGGTAAATGGTTTGAGTTTGAATGCTTTGTTCTACTTAAGAGGAGGGTGGTTTTTTTCCCTTTTGTAAATTTCTGGTTTACATGAAGGAGATTGAGATACACACCTATTTTTGAGGTTAGGTCAGCATTCAAACTACTTTGTTAATCAAATTCTCTTTGCGTCGTGAGTTGTAATGGGAGGGATGTTTAGTTCATTGGACTCTATGTAAAATACATGCAAAACGTACCATTCGGCTTCAAATAAATGTCTAAATTAAAGCAAATTAACTTTAGAATGAATGTTGTGGTAAAATTATGAAACTACTTGTTTTTCTTAAAGTAGTCTCTTGATAACATCCACAAATGGTTTTTAAATGTCCTTAAGTCATAATCAAAGTGCGTTTGCCAAAAAGTTATTTAATTAAATTATAGTTACTGGATTTTAAACAATAACTTTTACAACTGTTGTCATGCTTTTGACACTTGATTATAACAGTAAGATGTTTCTAGAATCTTCCCATCACAATAATAAATTGCATTTTAAAATAGTGTAAATTAGTTTTTTTTATTATTGTAGTAAATATTGTTTTTTGTATTTTATTAAATGTTATCTAAAGCAACTTGCAACAGGAAAAATGTTGGATTAGCTCTTACCTCTACTTCCTATCATGTCTGCTTGGGATTGATGCAGCAGTAGAACCATTTTTGCCGTTTGGTTAAAAGTGAAGGTACCTGTCTGTTAATGAGATCAGGAAGTGCTACAAGTGAGCGATGTATTTAGTTGCTAAGTCTGTCTTAAGCCATGTCCCGTAAGCCACTTATAGAAACACCAAAGTCATGTGTGCTCTTCGACTGGAGTTAAGGCTTGATGCGTTCTTACAGACAGCAATGAAACTTTTTATTCCTGTTCTGATAAATTTAGACAGTGTTTTTTAACGAATACATTTTTTGGAGGGGGGAATCCCCATGAAAATTGACAGTGTACAAATCTCTTTTCGAGAGAATATTTACAATACAATTAAAAAATATAAGCACAGTATTGTAAATTGGCATATTTCACTTAAACTCTGGTTAATCTTACATGTATAATTTAGAGGTCAGATCATACCCAAAACATCCTTCGATCATGAACCAATAGACAAAATGTGAAAAATCAAAAGTGGTTGTCCACTTTGGAATAGTCTCTTCAGAACTGCTTAAATATAACAAGAATGTGATAGACTGATATGTTACCTAGACCCATGACTTCATGACATCATGCATATGTCAGATGCTTCTATCCATGGTGATTTCAATTGCATTTAGGCAATGCATTTTATTTTTAATTAATGCATTCTCTTGGAATCAAACCTATGACTTTGGTTTCATTGGTGCCTTGTTCTCCAACATCAGCCAATAATTCTGTCCATTAATTTGACATTTATTTTTCTGTGCATCAGGTCTGAAATATACCAGTAACCTTGACAACAAATTAGTTTTTGCTATCATTATGAAATGTAAACATTGGATTTTGAAATTTCTTTAAAATAGATGTTGCAGTTATATTCACATCCATTTCTGCCATTAAATTGTAAGTAATGCATTGCATGTGTCAGCCATAAGGCACCCAGCTCTTCAGTTGCCTGATCAACATCAGCTATTGCAGGACCCATATAAGTCAACCACTACTCAAATTTCAATCAAGTTGGCAGAAATAACAGGACATTGGTTAGATGCTCTTCTGGCTGATTTTGTCCACTCTTCCCAGAACGGCAGTTCCAGCAGCATTCTCCACCCCTCGCAACCATTCAGAACATTTCAGAAGAACGCTCTGATCCACACTCTGCTCATCTTCCTCGTATTCCACGTCATCGTATCGGTGACGATCGTTTAGTAGAGAGATCTTCACCAGTGGGATGTTGGATCGAGAACCTGACTTGGCAGGAAGGCGGTCTTTCGGGTGCGATGGTGTTGCGGTGCCACGGATGGCACGGAGCTGCTTCTCACGGCTGCGTTTCTGCAGGAGCAAGATGGCCTCATGAGTCAAGTTGAGAGAAAAGTTAGAGTCACTATTCAATCCATAGCTTAATCCCGATGAAGAGTTTGTGGGAATGTTTGTTGCTGAAATGCTGACAGGAAACATCTTCTTGCTAGAGGATTTCACTGAGGTTGTTGCCAAATTAGTTGTAGAGGCACTATTGCCAGAAGTACTTTTAGAAGAAGTTGGGGTCGAGGAACCTAGAGGATCAGCCGGTCTTGGAGTCGTAATCCAAGTGCTTTTACCCTCTATCCTTATTCCCGAAGGGGCTCGACTGGTAGGTAGCTTGCTTTTGTGTGGCGTGGCCGTCTTGCTCAATTTCTTGAGACGTTCTTTCACAGAACTTTTCTCCTCCGTGGTCTTGACCGGAATAACAGGCGACGGCCCTGAAAGTTTTTCTTTGGCAGAGCTGGGAAGACTCCTTGGTCTTGTTACAGGCGGGAAAGGCATCTTCACCAGGTAGAGCAGCAGGTAGGACAAGAATTCGGTTTTGGACAGAAAAGAGACTTGATCTTTTGCATGTTTAGGACGACCTGTTTTTTCCAGAGCCCCCAACATCCACTTCTTTCTTCAGACACAGCCAGTGCAGAAATGGCATGCAGGGATAGTTTAGCTCTTTATAGGTTGTTGGGGAAAGGGCTTGGCAAAGGCACGATGTACAGATCCTCTGCAGAAGGTAAGCCTGACACGTGCAGCTTAAGAGTTACGTAATAGACTGAGATGTAAACATTCACTGCAGTAGTTGCAGTCTTGCTGAACTGTAATAAAGCATATGACAGTTGATTTACAACTGTCAGTGTTTAAACCCAACTTTTCTGGTAAAAGTGAGGCATTGTAGTTTCAAATACATAATCCCTGCATAACCAACTGTTATAAAAAGGATATGTATTTTTTTATGTTGCAATTTGAGAATAAAAAGACGGGTTTAGAGTTCTGTATATAATTGTAAACCAAACTGCTTGTCAAGCATTAGTAAGTGTATCTGATCCACACGTGTCTAAGCGTTTTCCTAATTAAAGGCTTTTAGAGTTTACAGAACATAATCTTGTTAAGAGGTCACCTAGTCTTTCTCACACCCAGCGATTATGTTTATTTATTTTTTCTTCCTGCATGTATTAATTGATTGACAGCATGCAGTAGGTTATGTCAGGAAGCCAACTTTTATATGGCAGGAGCCTTTTGTAGGCAGTTTAGTCAATTTATTGCTCTGGATAACATTGATGTATCACTCTTGTGGTATGTGGTTTAGTAGTTTCATGGTAATTATTTATTGCCTGCCTGGGACTAAAGTTTTTAAAGGGGCCATGCAAAGCCAATTTTGAACAGGCTAATATATGATTCTTTAGGATCTTAATGGAAAGTTTGTTATATAGATTGCTTTAAAATTTCTCAAAGATAGTGTAAAAAACCCCCGCTCATTTTACCCTGCCAAAAACAGCTCTGTTCTCTGTACTTCCCCTTTAAATCTTCACGAGCTCCGCTGACCCCGCCCCTCTTTTCCAAGGCGCTCTTGGAATATCTTTTTTTAGCCGTATTCATAGTGAAACTTGCTAATTAGCACATTATTAGGAAAAGGCGATTTGCAAAGATTCATGAAAAGACATTATACTCACTGCTTCTGTAGGTGAGGCTGGATCATGAATGATTCGTGCGAACATAAACTCATTTCGGTTGATCAAGGGCATGTTCCCTTCAGAACCAAACGTAGCATTAATCCTCCATGTCTTCAGTCACTCAGATGTCGGGGTAAATGACTACTGCTATGTTCATTAATACATTCCACAACAAAACACCTTGACCTTTTAGGAGTCAATCTTTATGATTGAAGGGTGGTTGTATACACACACTCCTAACACACATTTCAGTCCAAACAGCTTAAAAAATGCATGTACCACCATATGACCCCTTAAATACCAAAAAACCTATAGAAAACTTATATTGACAAGATGTGAATGCCAATGTTCCATTGCAACAGCAGCAGCCCTATGCTTCCATCGGGCATCCACTAGCTTTATGTTCTCATTATGGCATCCAAAGTAATCCAAAAAAAAAACAAAGAATAAAGCACAACAACTAGTGATCATCAAACCATTTTCAGAGTTTATTCTACACTTTGTCTTTTTCATTTTTT
>JAUCMT010000001.1:5916262-5946532 GCA_032357475.1 Enteromius thamalakanensis
AATCCTTCATTTGAATATTTTTTAAAACATTAATAGTGACGTTTTAATGCTTTAAAAACACTTTAGGTAAACAAATCTCAGCCTCGTTCACACAGTGGCTTTCAGTTGTGTTTAGAATTCTGTCTGTATGAACGTGCAACTGGAGTCAAGCCTGTATTCCTTACCAGTAACCATAGCCACAGTGACTGAAGTGATACCAAAGATGGCGTTGTCCAATTGTCCATAAACTAAAAGTTGTATCACTTTTTGACACGACAAGAGTTCATTTAAGCCGTGAGTTCTTTTTTCAAGTTGTCATTAATGTTAACTGACAGCACATCTGTGAATTGTACAGGTGTGAGTTCGGTTGCAGAATACAGTTGTCAAGCCTGTAACCGACCTGCGTGTGAACTAACTCAAAAACAGGATTAACAACCATATTCTGCTGCTGTGTGAATGTAGCTTTAGACAACATAACCTGTCCTAAATTTGTCATAAACATGATATAGCAGTTTAATTATCAAACTTAAGAAATGGGTTAACAACACATTAAACTGCCATGTGGTTGGTTTGATATTGGTTGTCATGAGGCCATTATAATTGTGTCATGTACATTTTTCTGACCCCTTTTATTCATTGGTACAAATTGAACTTGTCATTAATTTGTCATTAAGTGTTAATATTCTGTCAAATTATTTTATGACAGAATATTTAGTTTATTAATTATTTAATTTATTTAATATGGTCTAAGTAATGTCTAGTTGTCATGACATAGACACTGACAGATTATGAAGCATTGTGTGAATGACACTTAACGACAGCTGTCATAAACAGGCATAAAAACGTTCATATACTCTTTTATGTTATGATTATATAGGTGTCATCCTTCATCAGTCTTATCCACACTCCGTCAAGTAAAGTGTTACCATATATATATTTTTTAACTGAAAATAACTGGATAAAAAGTTTAACTTAAATAAATTCCATAGATACCTTAAATAATCCCAGCACAACAAGCTCATCTTCATTTATAAAGTTTTCCAGCTGTGTGAGATTACTGATGATGTTAGCACTCGGGCCTTTTCTTCTTTTAAGCCATGTTAGGATAGAGGCGGAGCTCTTAAGAACTGGGGATGGAGTCACACATCAATTAATATGAAATACTGACCCTAAAAGGGACCCTTCTCTGTATTGAGTTTGGAAAGGCATTAAACAAGTATAGAACGTTATCATATTTCAACAGTACCAGGACAGTAAACTGGGTTGTTCTTGTCTCCAGACAGGTAAAGTCGTAGTGATGGTAGTACTGTGACGTTAAGGGACGCAGCAAGATCTTTTTCCTTTTTCACATCCACTCCTCCCAGTCTCACATCAGACTCTGTTTCCTTGAGCGCACCGGCCGCTTCTCGAAACTCAAGGATGGAGCCAAGGGACTGTCCAGAAAGAGGCGCATCTACAGCAGGTACAAGAAAAAGCTGCAACAGTTTATGCCTTGTTGCAAATACGCACCAGAAAAGAGCATTTTGTTGTAGTCCCAGACTCTAATTTGCTTTACAGTGTACTTCTTGTCTACACATACGCTTATGTGTCTTCATTACAAAGTAGAGAGTCATACATCAGACATTTTTATCCAAAGCAACAACCCCCTTTAAGTTAAAGACTGGCTCAAAGGCACAATGGTGATCGTTCATGGTTCCTTTCTTTTGGAGATCGAACCAGGAGAGCAGCTTTCCAATTACCAGCCATAAAATTCAAGCAAAACACCAAGCCACCATTAGTCATCTAGGTTTGATTCATGTTACAATCTCTGGGAAACAGTCAGAGAGGTCTTAATAAAGAAAAACAAGCATTACATTTACAAAAAAAAGTAGCCTACTCTTGTACTTTGAGTTGAAGTATTGATTCGTCACACCTCGTGGAGCTGGATTTATGACAGAGAAGCCATAAAACAACAAGATATACTTACAGAAATGGACCAATAGCTGGTTGTGCTGTTTAAGAGCTTGTTCGAAATTGCTTTTTGTCAGCACTAGAACATCTTTGTCTTCGAGGATTGCATGGGAATCGCTCTCCGCCAGAGCTTTGTGTAAATACACATACAAGCTCAGGCACAGCGCAACGCACACCTTCATACTGCCTTCAGAGGCTGAACCAGACTCTCTGACCTTTGAGTGTGTCAGAATGAAGCGCTACATTAAAAGGTGTGTATCTAAAGGTGATATCAGTGTGTACTTTGGCAATGGACCGTTTAAAGCCAATATAAAGAGAGATAAAAGTCTAACAGTCTGAGGCTGACTGGGAACAATAGCTTAACCATAACCGTGCGAATTAGGATAACTCAATATAATATTTGAAAAACTAAAACTTTAGTTCAATTCAATTTGTCATGGTTTTGTAAATCCTACTTGACTGAAAAGCTATTTTTTCTAAGCATCTTCAGCATATTTATATACAGTATGAAATTAAGGATTATTTTATCTGATTAGATTTTTGAAAATGGTGCTTTGGTCAATGTATAGGCTGTTTTAAAGTTTCCATTATAGTTTTTCTTTACGTTTGTTAAAATGTGTACAGTGTACAGTTTCAGTACTGTAATATATTAGTGCTGTGCAAAGTCTTAGACACTTGTGTAAAATGCTGTAAAATGAGGATGCTTTCAAAAATAATGACATAAACAGATTTACAGAACAGCTGTAGGCGTTTAGATATACTGCATCACTTTAAAATAAATAATAATAAAAACAACATACAGCCATAATATCAAATAAAGTTCTTCAGTATGTCATCCGAGGTCTCATACTGTGTAACTACACAACACTTGTGTTTTTTGCATAGATACAAAATGAAGCTCCAAAACATAGTATTCACTATCAACATACATTTTTATAAAAAAAGGCCAAAAAAAAAAAAAAAAAAAACTGCCCCCCAACAATACAATGTCAACAACAGAATATTTTAGGAAACTTTATTTCCACATTACACCTTCAAATATTTTTTTCAAAGTCAATATGTTCAAAAACAAAAGCGAGTGCATGTTCTCTACATATATTGCAGCATTACTCAATAACTCGGCCACTGTACTTAAACAGCCCTGAGATCATAACACTGGCATCCTTTTCATTTCCCAGTCCAACAGCAAAACAAGAAAAAGTGCAGTCTCTGGCCTTGACTAATACAACAGACTCCTTTTTCATTGCAGACATGTATTGAATAAAATAACACTGTAGTGTGGAAACCCACACCACCTGGAATTGAATATCATTCATTTCATTTGATAAATAAGTTAGGTTTGTGGATCTTAACTGGTAGATCGCCTCTGAGAGAGAGATAGAGAGAAATGGCAATTAAGAAAGTATACAGAAAAATCTGCCTTAGTATTTGAAAGTAAGTGCATTACGAGTGCATATCACTGCACTGAGGTCACATGGCTGGTCTAATCATTTAAATTATAATCAATACTGTGAAAACAAAAAGACTCGATTATAGTCCTTATGTCCATTCTCAATAAGTGTGTTTTTTCCTCCAAATAAACATTTTTTGAAAGAGATTTGATTCTAAAACATAGAAACGAAATGTCTCCTAATCTGCTCTTTTATATTAGAATTCAAATCCAAATCCATGTTCAGTCATACCAGCTCTGTCTTCATAATCATACGAAAAGTAGCACATTTTGCTTTAGGTGACAGCCATCTTTCATTTCATTGTAATGGCCATTAATGTAGTTTTCTCCGAGCATTTAGACCATCTGTGTGCATCTGGCTTCCATCTGTCATAAAAACAAAATGTTATTTTCTCTCTCAAAATAACACTAATGTGATTGGTTCAATTAAACCAGCATTACATTGAACAATCAACATGAAACAACTGTCATGTGCCATTTTACTTCCATAATTTGACAATTCCTTCATATGACAGAATATTTCATAACTTAAAATGTGAAAGGGCTTAAATTAATTCAATGAATTTATCAATTTGGAAAATGAATAAACGTATTACACAAGTTATTCAAACATGCAAACGTATTACAAGTAAATGGAGTCCATTTGGATTTCATGTTGATTTAAAAAGAACTCTACAAAACTAAAACAACGACATCATACAGTATAGTCTATGATGTCAAAAAACACTAAAATTAAAAGAATGGTTTATTATTGAACTGAATTGTGTACCTTTGTATAGATTTCAACTATAACATTAAAAAATGCAATTCATTATTTACAAGATTGCTCTCCACTGATCTTGGTAAATATGAGCAAAGGCGTCTGTGAAAATATACCTGCCTTGTTTATCCTTTTGATATTGAATTAAAAATACACTAAATTCTAACAGAGTAAAAAAAAATGAAAGTGGGGAGAAATCTCATTGTGAAATAAATGCTTTCTTTAGTTCATCTTGAGCAAAGTTATTGGCACCCAATTATTGCAACGTCTTTTTCCAACAAGCTTTCTTCTGGAATGCCTGAAGAGTGTTCAGCGATCAGAGACCATTTCTATATCCAGAATCTCTCCCGATCCTTCAGATTTCCTCTTTTTATTTTATTTAAAGCTTTTTGTACTCAAAGACACAATTTTGTGTTGATTTGTATGTTTGTTTTTTAGATTGTTGTCCTGATGGAAGATCCAACCACGACCCATTATAAGATTCCTTATAGAGGCAGAAAAGTTTCTTTATGTTCCTTGTATTTATAATTCTGTGGAACAGGAAGTCATAACTTGACAATTTAATGCTCCTAGTCACCCTGGTGTGTTAAAAAAAAATGGAAATATACTATTTCACTCATAAGAATTTCTAGGGGTGCCAAGACTTTTGGCGAACATGCATTGGATTTATTTCATATGAGATTCTCACCACTTTCAATTATTTTACTTGAAAGTGAAAGTTTAGCATTTTTGAATGAAAGGTCAACGATGCAGATTTACTTTTAACAGTTGCCTTTACTCATATTTACCAACGGTGTCAATATTAGTGAAGGACACCATCTATAAAACACTAGAGACAATCAACTAAGCTAAAACTCAGACTCATGCATTACTCGTCACACTTGAAAATTCAAAAGATAATCTCAAAACAGTCAGCTAAAGAAAAATAAGAACCAAAACAAAACAAGAACAAAAAAGCTACATAAAGCAAGCAAACACCAAATCAAGAGTTGCACAATATTAGAAAAACTTGATTTCCAATATATTTTATTTATTTTTTTACTTTCTGGAAAAACAAAATCTATTAAGATTGTTATAAATAAAGTATTAACACTTTAAAGTAATAAACTTAAGTAGTAAACTTAAATTTTTATTTTAATGTATTGTGCAGCCCTAATTAAGATGAACACAAACAATATGAAAACGTTCCACATGTCCCTGTGGGCTTTCCCAAAGGTGTGTAGATTTACCTAAACCAAAGAGCCATGGTGTTAAAGAATGAAGAGAGGCAGGAGAAGAAACAGGGACAGACAGAAGATGAAGCGTGCTAGAGAACAGCATGGAGTTACCTGAAATAGGAAAGAGAGGAGGAAGAAGAAGAAGAAAACACTAGGATGACAAATGTAACATTACAGCGATGATGCAAAGTGCTTTAAACATCACATGAGAGTTATGCTTCAGCTCATCCGTTCTATCTATTGCACACAAAGACGAGAGTACAAAATATTTGGTGTATATGAGACAGATTATGAATTTCTTAAGCCCCTGTATGTAGTCAAAAGGTGAAGTGTGTCATTTTAAAAAGCTAGAATAGTTCTGGAATCAATTCTTATTTTGTGCAGTAATTGAAGCAGAAATAACACACTCTACCTTTAAACAAACGGAGACTATGCTTACCAAGTTCCATGGTTATTTTCAGGATCAATATCTGCTCACCGTGTGCGAGACCTTGCTGGAAAGTTCCAGTTGCTTGGCCAGGAAAAACAGCTCCTTTGCAGGCTTGAGGCTGTCCAGGGAGTTTGGTGCCAGGGCTGAGCCCAGGGAACGGGAGAGCATGCAGGGGGGCAAAGCTTGGTAAAACACCCGGCTGTACTGTGGTGGGGTAAGAGGATGGAAGGAGTGATAGAGAAGGAGTAGGAAGTGCTGGGTTTCCACAGGAGATCTCACCAGCTGCCTGAAATACACACAAAATTAGAAGTGCTATTCAGTCCGAAAGCTTTACAAATCTTTAGACAAATCCTTTCCCTTTTAAGCTTAAATTTGTTCTACGTAATAATATATGCATTAAACTGAACAAAGCTGACAGTAAACATTTCAAATTGGCTACATACGTTTTTTAATCAATTTTGTTCTTTTGAAATTTCTATTTAGTAAAAAAATATTTTAAAAAAAGGACAAAAACATTAAGCAACAATGTTTTTTAACACTGATAAGTATTGCTCCATGAGCACCAAATCAGCATATTAGAAGGATTACTGCAGAATTGCAACAAATAAACACTGGAGTAACAATGCTTGTAGGAAATTACACTAGTATATAGAAGATATGAGACATTTACATTTAGCAGACACATTTATCCAATGCGAGATACAAATGAGGTTAAGTGAAGAATTCAAAATAACAGGAATGATACCCAGGTGCTATAACAATTCTTATAAATCTTAGCTTCAAAGTAGATAAATGTAGCAATTTTTGAACATTCTATAATAAAAAATAAGAATAATTTACTTGTATGAATAAATAAATATACAAATAAATAAATAATAATACAAAAATATATATATAAAATAGTTTTTTTTTAATTAGAAAGACAAAAAAAGATAATATCCCAGATTAGGATATAAAAGTTACATCTTACATCCAAGAAGCAACCAATCTGTGTCCTTTTTTAAATGACTTACTGCTGCCATAGAAACCGGAGTGTCACCCACTGAAGTTGTGGTGAGCAGCCTGGCCACTCCCTGCAACACCGATGGACAGTCAACCTCAGCACCATCCGGCGGTGCCACCAGCGTCAGTTTTGGAGTCGACCTCTCTCCAGTCTGGAGCCGCTTTGAATCTGAATCCACAGCAGACCTGCTCCAAATCACCTGGACTGGCCCAGCTCCCTCTGCGGTCACCGGACTTCTCTGAGTGCAGGTATGATGATTCTCAATCTTGTTACCTTCCTTGTGGTTCTGATTAGATGGATGGCTGGAGAAGGCAGCAGATGTTTGTGTGTTTGATGGCGTTTTGGCAGTGGTGCTCAGCGTGGCTTCAGGTTGCATGCTCACAGGTACACTCAGGCGTTTGCGTTTCAGTGCTGGTGGGCCCTGCATTTCTGGACTATTCTTACAGTCCTCAGGGGCGGCGCTGACCTGTGCATTCAACGTTTGAAAAAGCAAGGTTTAGGATCAGACTTCCACCTATATTTTTTCTGCAACATCACACAAGAATGTACACTAAGGCAAGGGTTTGCCGTTTTTTCTGATGTACCTTTTTTAGTTTGGTTGTACCTATTGGCTTCTTCCTTGCCCTTTAAAATGAAGAAAAAGGGTAATTAATTAACATGAACTTTATTTAGGTTTCAGGTATTTAATGTTCCATGGGTTAATTTGTCTTTTCTGATAACAGAGCTAGAAAAAACAACAAATAATATTCTTCTTGAATAATATAGGATCTAGGAAGTGTGTAGTATAATCAAACTTACACAACACCAGTGATGTGGCCATGTGCTTTTCGGGTTTCTATAAGCAGAATCCTATCAAGAACAGGACAAAAAATGTATAAAATTATTAATAACAATCATCCCCAAGCAAGGTTTTCATTGCAATAACGGCTGAACAGTGATGGCTGAGTTTTTATATATTTTTTTTTATTTTCTTATTGGATAAGCAAAAGATAAAATTTTTAATGCAGTTTTTTAATGCATTAAATTAATCAAAAGTGACAGTAAAGACATTCATTTAAACTTTCTATTCACAGAATCCTGAAAAAAAAAACGGTTTCTACAAAAAGCTTCGGCAGCACAACCGCTTTTATCATCTATAATAGTTCTTCAGCAGCACATAAGCATGTTAGAATGATTTCTGACGGATCATGTGACATTAAAAACTGCAGTTATGATGCTGAAACCACAGCTTTTAGTGTTTAAGGACAATTTGTAAATGATGAACAGCTTAACTTGACCTTAGAGATTTTACTTGTGTTCAAATAAGTGTATTAATAATTTGCTTGTTTACCTGGATTGCATCCATCCTTTAGGCCAAAGTGGTTTAACATCAGCCTCTAGGAATGCTTTCAGATACTCTTCCAAATTACAGCATGTAGACGACTCCGAATCATAAATAATCATCTTCAAATTGACAATCTCAAAGAGCAAGTCCCTGTAAAAGTCCATACAGTGATATTCATTCATACTGATGACATACATACAGTAATTGAATATTAATTCATTTTACTACAACATCTAGTACTCATTGGTATGGTGTATTATAAATTCAGATATTATGTAATTAGAATGTTTGCCATTTAGAGCTTTAATAATCATGTGCATTGCACACATGCA
Organism: Enteromius thamalakanensis; assembly: GCA_032357475.1. Classification (NCBI taxonomy): domain Eukaryota; kingdom Metazoa; phylum Chordata; class Actinopteri; order Cypriniformes; family Cyprinidae; genus Enteromius; species Enteromius thamalakanensis. The sequence goes on from JAUCMT010000001.1 coordinate 5,924,708, forward strand.
AGACCTGACCTGATCTCTTCATTCCATCTGAACCTCTTGCGAGGCCCAAATACTCGTTTTCCACTCCTTTCCTCTTCTTCTTCATCAGAGCCGTCAATTAACCTCTCTTTCTCAGCCTCGAGTCTTAAAACACAAGAAGAACATGTAAATCAAATCGAAGTTGCATTCTAATAGAAAAAGTCAGTACAAATACAGTGGCTGATTACTTGGCAGCTCTGGCTTCAGAGTGAGCTTGGCAGTGATGCTGGAAACGGATGATCTGTTCTGGCATGGACCTGGCAACTGCATTCTCCAGCTTCTTCAGCAGCTCTCGCAGCTGTTCATCCTGATAACATATGACCAGTGCATTAAGAGACATTACAGAGAAATTATATTGATTTGGAATTTGGATTTCGGGTAGTAAAAAAATTAAATAAAAATAATAATACATAACTACAGTTATTACTGTCATTTGCTCCTTCAGAAAGTAGAAATCTTCCTAATTCTAATACGCTGATCTGCTGCTAGAAATCTTTTGTATTTGTATTTTTTCTGTCACACAACTTATTTTGATTTATTGCATCCAAAAAAAAAGGTTTTGTTTTTGTGTGTGTACACCATGTATATTTATTATGGATATATAAAGCAAATGTTACATTTATATTAAATATATTTATACATAATACAAATAATATATATGTAAAACATGTCAAAATGTATATTGCATCTGTGTTTATATATACACGTCATAAATATACACACAGATATACTATGTACATTTTTTGTACAATTGCACAGCTAACTAAAAGTATTCATTTCTTTAAAAACGGTTATTGACCTCAAAACGTTAAAAGAACAAATTTTTTAAATCTTTTTAAAAAATCCATTATATTTAGTTAATTAATTTTGATCAAAGTTAAACATTTAGGATTAAACTGCACTGATGAATCAAGTAAAAATAAACCCAGAAACTAGAAATGAATTAAGAAAGTCAGTAAAGCCATGTCACTAGGCTGAAGGGTCATGCGGTTTAGTAAGTTCACAGACCTGCTGTAGACTGTGGAGTTTTTTGGCTCTTCTAACCAGAGTGCCTTTGTTGCAGGACAGCTGTGATGCCAAGTATGAGAAGATTCGTGAGCGCACCTTCCCACTGAGCTGTTTAGAGTTCACCTCCACACTGAACATGCAAAGAGAAAGAATCAATACAAGATAGTCCATTGGCTTGAAGTACAAAGTAAGTTTTGCTAAATGTTACCTGTTATATAATAAACGGAATGCAACTTACTCTATTAGAACACTGTTGAGTTCTAAAGACAAAATCTCCATCTTGTTTTGTCCTTCAATTTTCTTGACAGCCTAAATAAGTGATGCAAGAGAGCAAGTTACATATCCCTGCAAACTCTCCTCTAAAGTTGTGAAAGCAAATAATACCTGGGTAAGTTCCTTAATGTGTTGCTCTAATGTAGGAGGCAGACCATCGGGAAGTAATGTAGTGGGTTTTTCAGGGACGGACACTACCAGAGCCTCTCCGTTATCTTCCAGGCTTGGAGAGCAGATGTTCTGCGGCTCCCCCAAGAGTCTATCTAAGTCGAAGTCTTGCTCTGCTGCTTTGACCGCCTGAAGGAGGTCATCTGCACTGGCAGAACCAATGAGTGTGAGAAGAGGGTCAGCTGATATGGGCTGTTCTTGAACCTCAGCTTGCACGGTGTCGTTGTGGGCATGCACGTCTCTCTCTCTAGCGTTGAACATCTGCAGCTGCTGGAGCTTTTCCTTGTGGAACTTCTTCAGCATCTTATCGATACTTAGCGGCTTCTTGTTTTTCTTCTTCTTTGCAAATGATCTGTCTGGTGGGGTGCTGAGAAGAAGGTAAAAGCAAACAAGGAGGGTATTTAAGAAAGATGATTATTTCTAAAGGATTTTGTGAAAAAAATTATGTTTTCTTAAGAGTAGTAAACAATGTAATCTATCCAGCAGCAAAAACCTCGTCCTGGCTTCCTCCTCTTCTTTCCTGGCATTCATGTCATCCTCTTTCTTTTTCTTGCCATTCTTCTTGTCTTTTCCTTGCTTGAGCTTTCGTTTCTGAGAAGGGAATCAGAGCAAATAAGATATAATAATGTATGGTGACGCATAAATATGCTAACGTCTGAATATAACTGTATACAGCAAACTACTGTTTTTACAAGAAAAGGCACCTTAGGTTTAAAACTGCTGTCCTCAAAATTATTCTCGTTCTCTTCTCCCTCATCAGAAGCTGGCCGGAACTGCAGAGTTCCAGAGTTGATGTAGAAACCACCGTATCTGGTGGTGAGACAAGCTGGGACAAGCTCATCATACTGCGCCATGCAGAGAAAAAGAAGACTTGAGTAAAACATTCATGCGTTCTGTCGAGGGAATAGTTTGATATAGGCGATGACTAAACGTACAGCCTCAGAGTTGTCAATGAATGAATCAGATTCATCGTAACCAAAGCCAATATCCACCAAATCCTGTATTCTGTCTTTTTTTCTGTTGCTAGTTCCACCCTAAACAAGAAAATTGAGGACAATAATGTATCGCTTTAAATATGCACACACATATATGCTTAATCCTGTTGTATAACACCAGAAGCACAAAAAATGCAGTGATTTACGAAATGTACTTTGTCTCCATTCTCCACAGCGCTAACATGGTAAATCTTGGCACAATACTCACGTATTTTGCTTCAAACTTTTTTGCAAGCGCCTCCAGTTCATCTCTCTCCTTGTCCTCCACCACCTCATCTAATGTTAGTGGTTTCTTTTTCTCTGTGGTTTCCTTAGAATGAGAAAATAAGACTGTTTTTTCTAAATCCACCAGAACTGGTTTAATCCTCAAGGACTTTGACTAAAAACTTGAAAAAAGCTATTAAAACCAATTTGACGGTAAACTGGTAAAATACACATATCGATTGTTGATTTCACAGTTAGACAATAATATAGGCCTAATTCTACATGTAAACAACAAGGTAGATGCTTACTTTGACAACACTGCTGCTAAATCTTCAGGATCAAGTATTTAACTTGAGACTACTTCACCACAAAATCCAAAAACGTTTTGATTAAAAATTGATTAAGAGCCTACAAACTCAAAGCATTTATATTTTGCAGCAATTCTTACAAACAGTTAAAATCGTGATTTCCAAAACAAGTCAGATTCAGAAAATACATCAGTGTCAATGCTTGTTTACTTTTGCGCTGATCAAATCCGGGTAACTAAACTCCGGGCAGCGTTGTTCATCCGACTCGAAGAGTTTTAATTCCACTCTTGTTGCAGGATGCGGAGGAGGCGATCCAGCCGCTGGTGCGGGTAAACCCTGTTTGACAGGCTGGTCACTGGCATTGGGGACGGTGGGAAGAGGAAAGCGTGCATTGCTTGAGAGTGCGGTGGGATGAATTCTTCTTGGCGCGGCCATTGCTCAGACCGACAGCAACACTCCGCGATTCTTCCCGAACAGGTGCGCGTTTGGTTGATTAATTATGAACCTGTGAAGCCAATTGAAGTAAGTGTCACTTTAAAAGGGACGTGAGCGTGCGCAGTGTTTACCCCACGCTCCTGGAAGCCTGCACTTGACAGTTTGCTCATTTAAACTGGCAAATCCTTCTTTTTTAGGTCTGGAGTGACGGCGAAAGGAAGTAAATGGCGTTTTGGTTTCTCTTATTTTTGTAGAAGAGGCGTTTTAGATGACGCAAAATATAAATGGTGTTTTAAAAACGAAATTTGACCAAACGTAGGTGATTCAAAAGCATAAAAATAAGCAGTCACGTTGCATTAGGCTGCACCAGCCACCAAAAATGCAACATACAGTACTGTGCAAAAAGTCTTAGGCCAGTACATTAAAATAAAAATTACACCAAAATACACCAACAAAAAATGGTTTAAAAAAGTTGGCTATTTCTATCTTTTCGGTAGCGTGTCAGTTGGAAATAATAATAATAATCATCAATTGTAATAATGCAATGAGATTATTGTCTGCACAAGGAGTCTGACAACCGCCAGTGCTCCACACAGAGGGGCTGGTTGCATAAACATAGCCATTGTCTTAAGACTTTGTCTAAGAATTAGCCTGACCAACTAAAGTCTGTGTGTTTCTTCTTATTGCACGTTCATAAAACCAAAGATTAAAATTTGCCATGGCACAAGACAAATAAAACTCTGGCCACTTTTCTGAATCTGGCACAGTTGACAGTTGGTTTCCATGGCAACATAGATTGTAAGGAAAAGTTAGCCATGGGGTAATCAGTCTTACTTTTTAGTCTTAAATTAGACCAGTCTAAAATTGTATGCAACTGGCAAATAAAGTTAAGACCAGTCTTAAAGAAAATAATTAGACGACTTGTAAGACTAGTCTAAAAACGTTTTTTCCTTTTTTTAACCTCATGAGACACATCGCATTTGCAAATTATTAGCCGAAAATACAGGTATGAAGTCTTTTAAAAAAACAAACAAACTGATGTTTTCTGTTAAGAATAACTTTTAAAACTTGTGACCTATATTTTATAGTTTACTTATCCCCGTTTTTTTTGTAGACGCTTGACTTTGAAATATGTAGGCCTGTGGCAAAACATTTAATAACGACGTGCTATGTAACACCAGATTAAAAGTGAGGTTTTTTTACGCGTGACGCCATGACGCAAGTGCTGCGTAGTGGAAATATATAGTGTATAATTATTTTTTTTAAATCTGTCATTATGGCAATGTACGATAAAAGCACAAAATATTTACGATTTAATATTTTTTTTCAGCGTAGTTCTGCTTGCCGGGGCGCTAACGGGTATATCTGTGTGTTTTACAATACGCCTTCTGGAACCGGGTAGGCAAACTGATACAAACACTGCATCTGTAGGAAAAAGCTCTAAATAAAACATACCACGGATGTTTATCCATGTCATGTAATGGTGAATCGTCGATATGCTGTATTGTATGGCATGTTCTGATGAATTCTCCAACCAGCCTCCTCGAAAGCGTTCGTTTCATTCTATCCCCGCGGCCCTCGGTGACGCTCGCAGCCGTTCTCACGCCGATAGTCGGATACTCTCCATAAAGCATTCGCTCGAGTTATCATGGCAATGGAGAATGATCCCGATGCAAAGCGCAAATAGAAGATCTCGAAGTCGTTTGTTATTTCCAATATGGATCGCTCGATGGTTCACCTTGGCGATCACAAGGCTTTGTGTTCGATATAGTATTGACGATCAATTATATCAGTAGCGATACATTTTTTACTAGAGAAATTTCATCACTGATATGGACACCCACAACTATTTCCAAAATCACCGTTCACTGCTATCATTGGCCTAGTCAGTCTAGTCGTCATCATCCTGCGCCTGAATTTTTCATTAGGAAAGGAACGTTACTGTATGGTTGCATTAATCATGTTGTTTAACGCTGGTTATACTGTTTACTACTTTATACTGTGGTTAAATTGATGTATACTAATGAACGCTAGCCGACTAATAGAGTTTACGAGATCTTCCTTTTATCATATCTTCATTATACATTTCATAACCAACACGCCATCACGTATTGCTCTTAACCTAATTTTAACTTAATTGTAGGCTTCTGTTTATGTGATGTCCGCAGTGCTATAGTGCAAAAGCAACACAGTGGCGCTGTCCATGGTACTGAATGCATTCTGTCAGTTGTAGGCAAACGAATTAAGCGACATTCACCCCTAAATACTTACAGATAAGTTTGCTAAATAGGGCGAATTGCCCTAAAATTACAAAAAGAAACAACAACAATTCACTAAAGTCTGAAATGCAAAAAATGTCCCACTCAGGGCAATTCACCCGGCATGCACTGCAAGCACAAGGATATGCACTGCAATATAATCTTTCCCTTAAACAGAAGTAGTCTCTCGATCTTTAAATATTCAAAATTTTATTTGAGCATATTTTGAAGTGAATGACAACCCTAATAATAAATTAGTGCATTAGTATATCCATTTAATTTAAATTAAGTTATTAAATATCAATCATTCTAAGTATTTTGTACCATGTGGAAAAAAATGATTGAGTTTACTCTGATTTCGATCCAGTCCAGAGAAGAAAAAACTTCTGTTTTGACATTGATATTAATAGTTTCAAGCCTCTGCTGTTTGGTTGTGAAGGTGACCAATAGATGGCAGCAGATTTCTTAAAAACAATTGGAATTGGTGGTTTTTCAGCTGATTTATGGTTTATAAAGTCTGTGAAAATGACAATAATTAAAAACTTTCTGCAAATCAGGCCCTTTAAATAGTTTAATTGGTTTGCTACCGTTTTTGGTTAATTAAAAAAACTATGACTTGTAAAGACATATTGCCAGGTAAAAAAAGCCAAGTCATAACTTGAACCTGACGTTATTCCGTGCAACGGATGTAACAAAAATGTATGGAGACTCTTCCTGCATCTTAATAAGGATTTCTGTGGACGTCTGTGGCTTTCCAATGTATTAAATTGAGTGTGCCACTTAAAACATGTTACGCTTGACCATTGACAGCTGTTTTTTTCTTTTATTATTAATATAGTGCAATAGTTCTCCAGCACTGCATATCTTGCACATCTCAACCGATTTTTGTTAAAAGGGAGAAGTTATTAGAAGGTGAAGTCGGTAGGGCCACATCTGCCAGATGGTTGCACACCTGGTTCATCATCACCACCAACCAGTGTCTGTCTCTCTAATACTATATGAAGGATGAACAAGCGTCAAGCCATTTCACACAGATTGAACAAGCATCAAGAAACGCCGGCAATAAAAGCAGTCCGTTTTATCGACTTTATATAAGATTGTTCGGTCTGCTTTTCGTTTCCTCCAGTGGAAATTTCTGAGCCTTCTCTTTAGCGACATTAAGATTCACTTCACCTTCTTCTCTGCGGGCGTTCGCCGTGGAACGAGCCTCTTATGAATCGAATTTGACAGTCACAAAGGCGTCATAATTGCAGTCTGTCGCATTCCATTCCATGTTAACATATCACAAACTTATTCAAACGTAATTCGGGACGCATATGCTTTCGCTATCTCTCTCTCTCTCTCTAGCAATTATAAATGAATTTCACGGTGTAGGCTTTTAATGCTAATAAGATCCCCCTCCCCGCTGGCTTGCGAACGAACAGGCCAGTCTCACTGACAAACAGGGCGCGAAAACCCGTGGTGTGCGAGAGAGACATGTATGGCCACAGAGAGAGAGAGAGAGGACAGAGGATCAGATTGCATCTCTTTTGTTTAACCAGACTCCTGTTTCAATGAGCTAATGGAGCGGAAGAGATTGGCGCCCCGCGGCTTGAGAAGGCCGACAGAAGCGCCGAATTAAAAAAGGTGTCAATAAATGTGTGAAAGACAATGAGCTAAAATACACACGCTTTATAGGGAGGACAAAGAGGGACAGATGGAAAGTGAGGAGGGGGTTCCGACCAGTGACAGGACCCCTCAGCGTTTCATCAGAGCGCAGAGAGAGTTACAATATTGTCCCGGGATGATTTAAGGCGCTCTGGGACTCGGGTCCCCAAAGTGAATAATTTAGTCCTTTTATTAACTTGAGCAAACATGAGCTGTTTTTAATTAACCAGTTAGATCGGAGCACGACGGCCAAATGCATCCATCAGTGGGTGGTTCAAGAAAAAGCTTTATGTAAAACAAGTTTGACTTTTGGTATAGAATTAGCTTGAACCAGTTTTGGGCCAGATACGTACTCCCACAGCTGCTCATTGTATTATGCCAAGTTTTAGCAGGATAAATGTGTGCTGTGTTATCATATGGTATCATTGCTATAAAGTCTATCGATATTATAATAATTTACAGTATTTAGGCCGATCTAAAGTTTATGGAGGATGACTCGGATCACCACTAGGAAGCGCTGTGACGTCCACGAGAGTCCTCTGCAAGTAGCCTAATTAAGCAAAAAATTAAGTACACTTAATGAGGCTTGGGTTCCATAAACACAATTATGTATTTAATTGGTAGACTCATCTAATTATTCTATCGCACAATTTACACCTCCTTTTAATTTGCTTGTATAACGTCACTGAGAACCCTAGTTTGGTACGGAAAAAAACATAGTTGGAAAACAAATTATTGAAAAATAATGCTTTTGTATTGTTACAATATTTATATGAAGTTTACAAATATAGGCTAATTGTATTATGCTATCCTTCATTTAACCCAGAAGGTTTGTGCGATTTTTGGCACACTAAAAGATTTATTTAAAAAGTTGTAAATAAAAGATAGATTATTAGTCCAAAACAAAACCGTATTTCTTCAAAATTGTACGTTTAATTAAATAATTAAATGTGCTACCTGGCGTTTCTTTGTGATAGGTGGTTTCTACACGGACACACCAGCAGCAATCAGCTGATGCTATATGATTATTATAGAAATAACTCGTGGACCAGGATTAGAAGATTTTGTTCTACAGTGTTTTTGGAGACAAGACGCACTTCTGGAGAAGGGGAGGCCAACGAAGGCAATTCATTAAGCTGCAGAGTTAACCTGCCTCGCCTTAATTAAAACATCTTCGCTAGTTTACAGTGTGGATACTGGGGCCTCTCTGGGGTTTTGGGTTTCCTGCGCGCAGCAGATGGCCGCGTCGGCCGAAAATAATAGTTGACGCTCCTCCTCCAATGCTTCTTTGTACCAGACCCGAACAACCGTGAGCCCGCCAGCCACCGGGGGATTAGAACAGCGTGGATAACAAAGAGATATTAACTATTCAGGGCCCTCACCAAAGACCGCGGTCAGTGCACATCAAGACCCTGATTGATATCCAGGCGTATGACACGAGTCACATGACGAGAAGGAAATTTGTTTATTTAGAGAGATAAGTGATCCCGAGTTGTCTGTTGGAATAGTTTGTAATAGCCTGGAATCGTTATGTCTTATACCCCCTCCAGTCATCATCAATAGGTCTTACTGGCAAATTAAAAAGTATGAGATGGAAGTTTAACCCTTTAATCATTTATATAAAAAATCATTGTGACTTTTCTTTCTTCATTTTTTAATGAAAACGCAGTTTTTGTTGCGTGGCAAATGTATGGTATTTGTTAAAGTAGTTTACATAAAATTTGTATTTTAAAAATAATGATTAGGTTGTTATTAAATCATTTTACCTTCATTTTTTTTTTTTTGCAATAAATGCTTTAAAAGTTTAGGAAAATGTATAAACCAACATGGACACAAGACATTTGGCAATGTGGGGAACCAGTCTTCACTCCCCACGAGGGATAAAATTATTTAAAAAAATAGTAAATGTTTATGTGAAAGTGTAAAAATGCAAACAGGTTTATGGTTTATGATAGAAAATGTAATTTGGTCAATGTAAACGTTTCTATGAAAAGTCCCCACAATTCACATAAATTGTGTGTGTGTGTGTGTTTTTGCTCTATTGGGCATCATTATTTGTCACTGATCCTAGTTTAGCTTTTTTTGACACCATGGCACTTTACAGCATGTTATGAAATCACACAACGCTAGGTGGCGATAAAGGAACGGTTTCTTTTCCCACATGACAGCTGAAGTTTGTAATACCTGTGTGCTTGATCATCAATGAAGTCGTGTCACAGGTCTTTTCTGCTCATTTTCCTCACTTTTCATGGAGATGGATTGAACCAATATGCTTTTAGCACGACTGCGAGCGCACGGGCGCAAAGACACACAGGAGCGCGCACTCCCACGTGTTAGTGCTACTACATTAATGTCCTTCAGTTTCAAAGTGATTAACGGGGGAAAATAGTGGACGGCAAAAATATGTAAATTACTCTCACAAAGTCTCCAAAAAATTGGCGTCATCGCCATTGCTCAAATGATATCATTACTATATTTTGAAAATGTTAATCTGTTCAGTGGATTTCCCTGGGGAGGCAAGTAAATTAGTTCTATTTCCGTGCGCGAGGCAACGGGAAGCGACGAGCACCTTCGATTCGCTGATTACAATTAGACAATCCCTGCTCGGGGTCCGTCAAGCATTGATAATTTTTGTCATATTAAGCACGTTTTAGCAAAAGGTGATAAGTCAGTTTTAATTGAAATGAAATTATTACTCTAATAGAAGTTTGAGTTATTGTTATTAAAAGGATGCCTCATAAATGCAGACCAAGGTAAGATTTCTGAAGGGCATTGTAGGTTGTCAAGGCTGAATAAGGTAATTTGACGGGGAATTACGCTTTTCTCCCTCTCTCTCTCTCTCTCTCTCTCTCTCGCTCACACAATCAAGAAAGCAGTGAATTAAAACTCGGAATCAATCGCTTTTACTTTCTGCTTTCTCTGCAGTCAGTCCAACAATTGCAGATAATTAGTGCGCGGGAAAGTTTTAATTGCATGATTAGCTGAGCGGGATTAGAAGGAAATTTGCCTGGTGGGATAGCCTAGATTCTTACTAAAACACCAAACTCTGCGCTTAAGTGAAACACAAACACAGAAAGGAAAATCATTTTACACTTTAATTGGTTCCGTTTGCGGATCAAATGACTTTCAACAATTAATTTACGTTTCACACTCTAATTATCTGTACATCGACTAATGTGCAGCTCAGTTTTGATAGCTACGAATGAATTCACAATTAAGTTAATTTAGCCTTCAACCTTCAAAAGTATTATATTGATTTTTAATTAAAATGCTTTATTCGAGCCTAATGGTTATTTATGATTATCATTTAAAAATACCTTGTTTCAAGCTTCAGGGTGATGAGAGTTTATGCATTTCCCAAACCTTTTCATCTTTCTGCATGAACTTTGCATTAAAGTTAATAGGCTACATATAACTCTATAAACAGGCCGGACCCCTGCTGGCTTGGGGTTACAATGGCTTTTATTCATAAATATGAAATTATTTAATAGCCACAGATTAAATGTTCTTATATAAGCCAAATGGACAGGTCATATAAAAAAGCGAATGAAATGCATTTATTTTTGACACGTGTTGATTCTATATACAGGTTTATTTTTATTTTATGTGATATCGAGAGTGATAAAAGTGGAAATGCATTGAACCCTGGCCCTTGTGTGGCTTGCGTACGTATTATTATCAAGTTAATTAAAGCCCGCACATCTGACACACTCACTCTGCCGGATTAAAAACAACGGGCGCCTCGCAACGCTTCGCAGGGGCCGCTTGTCAAGGGTTGTCTACCCAGGAGCCGCGTGCGTCTAGCGGATACCGCTTGCTCAGAACCGGAGGGGTGCCCTTTCAAGAAGCGGTTTTCAAAAAGCAAACGACAAGAAGCAAATTATTGAACTTAGATGTCTGGGGAGGGGCAGAATGAAACGATTTCCATAATTCCTGTATGCGAAGTGATGAAATGTTTGGGGATAAAGAGTGGAGGAGAGAGATACAAACCAAGCAGCATCAAACGCACGCTCACGCAGGGAATCGGTGCTTTGAAAACGACTGGGGCTTGTAGAGAGGCCCTTTTTTTTTTTTTTTGCAAAGTGCTGGTTTGAAATGAACACATTGAAATGCAGAGAGGCGGCCAGCCAACAGACTGCGGGGTCAAGTGACGAACGGATTATATGCTTCTTCTTAATAATATTAATTAAACAATTTGCATGCTAATAAGGTAACAATTATCGTGCCTCTCTGTTGAAAGATTTAGGTTATTACTACACGCCATCCGGGTGCTGCTGAGGGTCAGCGCAAGCGAGCGAGTGGTGAGAAATTTCAACTCAAATTAACATTCTGGCAGCTGGAGAAATTGGATAAATAAAGTGGAATTAATTCTCGGTAATGGAGGAGGAGAGCAGGGAGAGGGAAAGACCCGTACTGACTTTATACATGAACAGGATTGATTACCATCCTGTATTCAGAACCATCTCTGCTCTCTCTCTCTCTCTCTCTTTCTCGCTTATACCACACACTTTCCAAAAAAAAAAAAAAAAGTGAACATGTGCTGGACAGCGTTTACTTATACTATTTATAGAGGCAGGGGACCTTAATTAGGCTATACTTTGAAACTTAAATGTTTACAATCATTACAAAATCACAGTCGGAAAAAATATATTTCTTTTAGTTTGCATTATTGATCTCGTGTACGGATGTGCGCAATAATAATATAGCCTAATAATTCACATACATTCTTTCTTATATGAAACAATAATGTTTTAGCTGTTTATTCTTTTACATGTGAATAATTTTATTTTCTTGATTAATATGACACTCTTTCACCACAGCTCTCTCTTGTAGAAACAAATGATAAGTGGAATAAAAGCATAATAATGTGCACGAAATGGCTTAAACATGGCAGGGATGTCATTTTTTTTTTAACCCAGTGTCCCAATAATCTAAAAGCCCTATACAGAAATATGAAAACACGTTTATTTTCATATAGCTTTCCCCCTCACATATATTCTGTGAGACTTACTTTTGTTTCCACCTTCAGATATTTTTTCATAACACCTGCCAAGATCATGCCCACAGTAATCAGAACTGTGGAAATGAGTTGAAACGATGCGAAGCGCACTGGCGTGTAGATATTAGAAAGGCTGAGGTGCTTGTAGTTTTAAATTCATCTTGACAGCTCGCAACAGGGTGGGTGACGCTAGGTCCGTTCTAGGATCACTCTATTCAGGGCACGATGCCTCCGCGTAATAGGAGAACATCATTTTACGCATTCAGAGAGAGCCAGACGTTCCTTGAAAAGTAGATACGGGGTACTTGACGTTTTTGGTTGTTAGTATGTTTATTCTGCTTTTATAGAACTAACGTGGCGCTCAGAACAGAACAATCAGCTACTGGAACAGAATCATTGTGTGTTTATGTAGCGGCTGTTTAGAATGCAGTCGGGAATCAATCAATTTGCCGGTTTCGCCTCCTCCCCTTTCTCCTCCCTCTCGCCTAGTTGTGATGTCTCGTGTCGTGTTGTGACAGCGCTGGTATTGTTTATTGAGGTGGATGTCAGGTATAATTAGCAATCGATATGGAAAACGTTTGTGTCGTGGCTCTGACGTCACCGACGATTAACGTTCCTTATTGGTCGCGAATTCCCTAGCGCGAGAGCTAGTTATTTGGACAAGAGGAGAGTTGATGTTGACAAAGTAGGAGAGAGCGAAAACCTCGCGCGCCTGCCTCGGTCTCCTTATTCCTAAGTCGGGAGCGCAAAGCATGTCAACGCCGTACGTCCCTTCACGGCTGCTGCATGCGCTCTGAGGGAAGAGTTGGAGCTCGTTTTGGTCAGACAAACGCTTCCCTGATTCCGGAGATGCAATGATGGATAGCCGGATCCTCGAGCATCCTCATGCCCAGTTTGGAGGCTCTTTGGGAGGCATGGTTGGAATGGGTTTCCCCTATCACCTCGGTCACCATCATGTTTACGATATCTCCGGACACCAGCTACAGTCGGCGGCCGCTGTACCTTTTTCTATAGACGGATTACTTAACGGATCTTGCTCGGCGTCTGTTACAAACTCCAACCCATTGCTCGGATCTGGTTGTGGTGTAAACGGGGATAATCAGTATAAACTCAGCGGTAAGTGAATGGTTATCCGCTTCATCCACTGCACGCAGAAAAAAGCAGGCTATACAGTTAAATTGTCAATAGTTTTAGGAAAATATTTACAGGACGCCTCTCGTCCAGAAAAAAAAAATGAAATGCTTTTTTTTCTCTAAATCGTACACTTTAGAAATAGCGTTCACTTTTATGAGTTCAGATAAATTGTAAAGTACGGATATCTAATACACGGCTAATAATAAAATGTCATATTTTTCTCATCATAGATAATTTTTCGTGTGTTTAAATCCGTTTGATTTTTGTGTAATTTCTAGTTGCAAATCTAGACTTTGTAAATAAGCATATAAGGATTATAAAATAGCTACTTCATAAACACCTTAAATAAATAAACACCAATAATCCCATTTTGTTTTAAGATTCATATTACTAGCAATCAGAAATATACATTGTGACCTATATTTTTAAAAGTACACTTGACGGGTTAATTAGTTATGCCAGTACATCGGGCACTGCACTTGTGTAATATTTTATTCTAGTATTTTATATGACATTTGTTTTTTCTAAAATTGCAATGTTTTAAATAATTTATGTCAACAGAATTTTATGCATAGGCTACAGTTCCAAGTGGAACTGCTGGAGTGTGTATGTTCATGTTTGCATGCGCGTGTTCTGACAGACTTTGTGGTCCTAGATGCCGGAGACCTCGACAAGGAAAGCCCTGGTTGTAAACGGAGGCGAACGCGTACAAATTTTACGGGCTGGCAGCTGGAGGAACTAGAAAAAGCGTTCAACGAAAGCCATTATCCGGACGTGTTCATGCGCGAGGCTCTCGCGCTACGTCTAGACCTTGTTGAGTCACGTGTTCAGGTAAACGATGGTTTGTTTTTGTCATAACAAAATCTTTCATTGACCTTTATTATAATGGCCTATTTATTATTAATCAGACACAGTATTAGCAATAGACACGCTTTATGAATCATTTACGTTTATTAGTGTTACCTTTATGTGCAATAATATTTTAAATGCAAAAAAATATAACAGGCCTTTGGTTATATTTTCCCAAATGCATGGCAACAGCATAGAAATGTACAAATAATAGTAAGTTCTACATGTTAATTGTTCAACCAATATTTCCTCTGCTAAAAGCATGAATACATCATATAACAGGCTGATTTATTTACGTTGATCAGTTGAGCAGTAAATGCATGTAATTCTAAAGCAGATTATTATAAATTATTAAATTTGTGCTAAAATGCTGAATAATAATTAAAAACGATAGCATACTAATGTAACATTACTAACATATTAAAACACCCATATTCACATTTTAGTTAATACAATTACTTGTGATCAGTTGTGCAAATGCTTATTAAATTAAAATAGGCCAGTGGGTTGTAAATGATACTCTGTAAGCGTTGGACGTACAGCCTTTGTCTGCTTTTTTTAAAAAAAAACTCTATTCTGGATGAGAAGCAGTCTTGTTTGGGGAGTTAAAAGCTTAGCTTTGTATTATTCTTATTTCTTAAGAAAGATTAGGCTGCGTTATCGTTAGGCTTGTGTGCTCACAGATTTTAACGACATTAACATTTTATGTGTATACACAGCTATTGTCATGTATAGCCTCGATGTCTCTATGTTAGTATGCGTCTTAGCCTGCTGGTGGATGCTAACTGTCGTGTTATCAGCGCTGAACAGACGGCAGTCGCCATGTGAGGGGCCTGGGTGTGAGGTGCGAGCCTGCTGCTCTCTCCCTCTTCCGGGCCAAATCTGTCCTAGCGCTTATACGCGCCTAAATGAACTTTAGGGGAACAGGCCCAAATTAGCCACGCAACAACCAGGCTTAATTGAAAGACTGAGAGTGAGCCATTACATTGAATCAATTGACAATTAAGACAAGCGCATCTGTGGCTGTGGGCTTTATGAAATATGCTTCGATGAAAACATTTTCTCTGTCCAAGTCGTGGCATATTATTGGAGAACCTTGGATGTATATCAAACTAGAAACACAAGATGTTTCAGAAACCAAGCATCTTGTCAGACTGTCAAACCTTTTTCTTTTTTTTAATCAGAAATCGTCTATTGCTGTTTTATTTAATCATATACATGCATTAAATTAAATATGAAGACGTTATTTTGTCATTTGTGATAATATGATAATATTCGATAAAGAATCGAAATATCGCGCATTTATTTAAACATTTGTCATTATAATTTTGCAAATCGATGTTCATTAACATAGCCTATTACTAGACTTTATTTTAAGGTATGCATTTAAATAGTGAGCAATATTATTTAACTAAGCTACATGTACTTGCTATATATAGGATTGGAGTTTAGGATTACTTGCATAAAAGCATCATCATTTATTGTTATTATAATAGTAACAAGGACACCTTAAAATAAAGTGTTTCCTACCTGCTTATTTAACTGAGTAAAGAACACACAACCTTTTCTGTTTAGGTGTGGTTTCAAAACCGGCGAGCTAAATGGCGCAAAAAGGAGAACACGAAGAAAGGGCCCGGTCGACCGGCTCACAACTCTCACCCCACGACCTGCAGCGGCGAACCAATGGACCCAGAGGAGATCGCACGACGGGAGCTGGAGCGCATGGAAAAGAAGAAGCGAAAACAGGAACGCAAGCTGCTCAAATCTCAGAACAAGCTCTTAGCAGGTGAGCTCTTCCACACGCCCGGATCTGACAGCGACAGTGGAGTATCGCAGAGCACCGATGGCGAGTCCACTCCGCACACCGGGCCTCATCCCAGCGCGCACCGACAGCAAACAGAACATATGTGTGACCAACATCCACGCCACCAAAGAGCCGGTACAGTCAACGAGACAGCGGAGCCCATGGACTCCACGCGGAACTCTGCACTGTGCGCCGCGAGCGCCATCACACGCGCCTCCACGCTCCAGAAACTCAACCCATTTAGTGTGGAGAGTTTACTAGCCGACTCAAGTCCCAGGAGAAAAACTATCCTGGATTTCTCTCAGTTACCGCCGCAGCGACCACTGGTCGGTAAAGGCCATTTCCTTCTGTATCCCATTACCCAGCCGCTGGGTTTCATTGTGCCACAGACAGCCATGAAACCGAGTCAGGATTCAGGAAACTCGGGTCACAGTTGTTCCACGACAGACAGCTCAAACCAGAAAAATATCAGCCACTCGTGCAAAGACATAGGTGCCACAAACGACGAGCTGCAAAGAGAAAGCAAGAACTCTTCCATGCAAACTTCAAACACAAGCTCAGAGAAATGTTATGCAGAATCTAATTCGCCACAAAAGTTTGAACACGACTCCGAGTCCACAGTCACAAACTCTAGCCAGAAAGAAAGCATCTCTCCTAACCTGTCTGAATATTCAGACGCGAAAACCCGCAGTTCTGCTGACACAAATACAGACGGAGAGGATGTTGACATGGACTGAAATATAAATATGCCAGAAGCAGTGGCGCCAAGTGACTTGTCACAATCCCAAAGCTGATAACCATACGTTTTTGTATACAATTTCATTTTTTTTATACTTTTCAAAGACGGATATTCTTGATTCAGGTGAACTGTCGTCTGTTCCAATTCTCTGCGAACTTGAAGGTAACAAGTTAGCTCGTGAGCAACACATCCTCAAACGTTGTACAAATGATAAAGTATCGAAAATATTTATATATGTAACATTTTGATAAGTAATAATACGAATAAGAATAAAATATTGTGAAAGAAAAGACCTTGTATTGCCACCTCAGTGCTTACAGTTAGCATGTCTATTTTGTTTATCGCTTTGAGAGGCTGCTGTACAGCAGGCTCGTGTTTATTGCTTTAACAAATTCATTCATTCAAAACCTCCAGTTAAAATGAGGTCTCACGCCGCGGGCGGTAGGACCCGGTCAGCTCCTGTGGAGTTTTGATATGAAAGTAATTATTTTCCCGGTGGCGGCTGGGAGGATACGTTTTTTTTCCTGTTAGCCTGAAGGGTTATTATACATTACCGATTCCTGCGATATGAAATCACATAAACTTCCAACAATAATAGAATTAGCATGAAAGGCTGGCGAGTCAGATTGAAATGGGGAAATAATAGCCCAGGCAGCTGCGAGCGTACGTGTGGGGATGTGTGTGTGTGTGTGTGTGCACAGTGAGGCAAGCCTGGGTGATTCGCTGGGTGGAATTTTCATGAGGCGCGCGGGCCTGTCAGGGCACGCGTAGGCGGCGATATTAAGATAGATGTTCGATGATATCCCTCATTGTTCTGTCGCGTACATTGATGTTCCTGCCTTATCGGCCTATTGATCATTTGTCGCTCTATAAAAGAGCAGCCCCCTCTCTCACGGTCTCTCTCTCTCTCTCTCTCTCTCTCTCTCTCACACAGACACACAGCTGTGTGTCTCTCTCTCTCTCAACACACACACACACACACACAGACCAATTTTGTATAAAAATGTTACCTTTACACTGTAAAAAAAAATTACGGTAAAAAAATGGCAGAAAACCGCGAAAAATACAGGAACAATATTTTTGTTTTGCGTTTTTATGCAAAATTTACTGTTAAATACATTCGTTTCTAATAATAAACCGCTTTAACTGATATAATGTTAATATACCAACCTATTAAAGAAGTGAAATCTATTTTGTACCTTTTAAATGCATTGATATCTACCAAATACAGGTGGTGATGAGGAAGTCACATGATGGCCAAGGCCCATCCCCAGTAGCTTTTAAATAATAACATATAGAAGGTGCTCAGGGTCATTCACACAAACATTAAACACCATCTTGGTAAGAATCATTAAACTGAAATGTGCAATGAACATTAATTTAACAACATTACATGTAACATATAACCCTAATAAACAATATTAGAAACATAGTTATTTTAACGAAAAAAAACATCAAATTCCAACTAAATTTAAAATGCAATGCAGGGAATTCTGGGAATGTCAGTTTATGTTTTCCTGTAAATTTAACAGGAATTTACCATTAACCATTTAACAGGTTTTTACCATAGCATTTCCACAGTTTTTCACCATTAAAATCACTGTAATTTTTTACAGTGTATCTTCATGGCATACTCAAGCATTTGCGCTGGAATATATTGACAGGGCATAAGTGAATCATTAAATATATGGTGATTACAATGAAAAAGGGATGCCTAAGGAATGACGATCCCAGCATGGGCCTGAAATGGATTTTGACTATACTTCTGAAAGCAAACCCTTTAATTATCACATTTCCTAAAAGATTTTCTCAACACACAGTTCAGATTCTGTACAAGTGGGCAGTATTATACAAGTGTAAAACCGCCACCCTCCGGTCCTCCTCACTGAGCCCTTGTATTTGCAAATAAATGAAAAGTAAACGGAGAGACTTGAGCTTTACCCTATGAATGACATCTTCCAGCCTTAATAACATTTACATAATTTCTTATTTCGGGTTACTGCTATTTGCACTGCATGAGACCTAGCTTATAGGAAAAATAATGAGAGAAGGGATCATCTCTGGGGGGATGTGCTACTTCAGGATCGAGAAACATAAATGTTTTAGTGTAGTTATGAGTGTAGTAAGAAATGAGCGTATAGCCTATATTTACAGTGGCATATTATCTTCAGGCCTGGCCCGGCCTCAAGTGCTTTAATCTAGTCTTGTGGACATTATGAACTTATAGTATATAGAACTTACAGCAGCTTATAGATTCAGGGAGTAAAAAAGTTTTCAGTTTGAGCCATGAGGCTCATTATAAGCGGAGAAGGGAGGAGTGTAAATTGTTTTTACGCTATTATCTGTCCGTAAGCCGCAATTTCTCTTGCTAATTATGAAGGTGTTGCTTCTCATTGACAGCCGGCTGCTGATTTTCAATTTAACTGATCATCATACATTCATTTCTCCGCATGATAAATCTACAAGGCCGCCATGCCCTGGGTACCGAGTGGAGAGGGGGGTGGTGGAGAGCGTGTGGCTGTCAGGGCGAGTTAATGGGGGAAGTGTATGCGCCAATGAGTGCGGATCAGGCAGCTAATTTACCACCTCCCGTAGCCTTCTATCTCTGTATCTCATTTCCTCTTTTCTCCCGGGAGGGATTGCCACCCTAGAGCCGCCTGCGCAGACAACGGACAACGGGGTTGTCTTTTTAAAATCCACCCATTAAAACCTTAACGTGGATGATGGTTCACAACATTGTGTTTTCATTACTGCTGGTTGAGTTTCCCATTTAATTGCATGTCACAATTTTTTTTCTTAAAAGCAAAACCTTTGCACAGTTAATTATCAACGTCAATTCTTGCTCTTGCTTTCTTTGGACAGACTATACAGTGTTTATTTACGCTGCAAAGTCAGCAAAGAAGCTGTATCTAAGTATCTGGCAGCATGGATAGGTCGTACACTAACATATCCATGTTATGATTCTCTAGATTTTTTTTGGTTTATATTTATATTAATGTTTAAGAGAATCACTTGTCTGTGTAGGCCTATATCTGGTCAGTTTTCCAATGGCCATACCTTCAATAGGTAATTCTAGTCCTGTAATGTCACACATTTTATGAAGTACGTAAAGTAGAAATATTCCACACAATCTCGACCTTCCAGAATGAACGCAAATTCTACAATCAAAACATGTATTAATACACAAAGGCAGCATAAGACATTATAATTGCAAAAATAAAGTTATGATTTTTTTTAACATGAAAATAGAAATTATGACAACAGGA
This sequence comes from Enteromius thamalakanensis, assembly GCA_032357475.1. NCBI lineage: Eukaryota > Metazoa > Chordata > Actinopteri > Cypriniformes > Cyprinidae > Enteromius > Enteromius thamalakanensis. The sequence goes on from JAUCMT010000001.1 coordinate 5,944,813, forward strand.
AATTATAGCAATATAAAACAAATGTTACATAATTAGAAAAAACAGCCACAAGCTTTAAGAACTAATGCATGCAAGTCATAGGGCTCTTGGGGTTTCCCCTGAAATAACTGGTATGACAATATGTAGCCTATAAACTGATAAATAATACAACTTACCAATATACCGTTCGATACTGATCGTTACTAAAAGTGCTGGATCGATGTTTGCTCAATATGGTAACAAATGCAGTTTCCCTTTGATCTGAAATGAAATGTTTTGGTAACTTCTGAACCTTTTTTGCTAACGCATCTGAAACGTTCTTAATATAACAGAGAGTTACCTGTTTAATGTACTTTATAAGACCCACAACAATTTGTTTTGAGAACCTTTGAGTGGGGGTGGGCCTGTGATGGTACACCGCTTGAGGGAGTAGCGCACAATTTCCTCAGTCGTGTCTTTAGGCCTCGGTAATTTGGTGGATAAATCAAGCACGTTTTGGTCTCAGGTTTAGCCGTTCAAGCTCGGTGATTGATTCGGGACCCGCGGTACTACAGGGTCACTGACAGTCTGGATAAATCAGACCAGTTCGCCGGTCGACTAATGAGACCAGATTATTTCAACAGCCTGAAACGAGCGTGAAAAATAAGATCTACCTCATCCCGAGGTGTCAAATCGATTCAACATCACTGTGCAAATACACAGGCTTACACACATACATTTGCGCACGGATGGGTCCTCATTGTTTAATTGGACCTAAAGCACAGGTAGGCTATCATATTAAATTGTCACAATTCATCTATAGCCTGGCGCTCAATGCTCAACAGAAGAATGTTTCACTTAATATTTTGAGGTAGCCTAAAGGGCTCTGAACATGCCCTTCATAGATGGTTGACTAATGTGAATTAACATTAAGAGTAGCTAAGTTAGAGAAGCTAATTTCTTTTTCTGTTCAAGATGAAATTAAGATTATCCTTCTGAAGTGCTTCAGTGAATCTGGCAAGTTAAAAAACGAATAAAAAAGGAATAATACAAATAAAATATATAATACAGACAAAGTGCGAAAGAGTGGAAATATAGCTTACCTGCTGAAAAAAACTATTGAATCCTGCCCAAAACACAACAGAAAATATAATGGATGTATTGGTTATAATGGGAGTTGTATTGGGTTTTAATGGAAAGTATAACTGTGTGATAGATTCTATTGGTGGGACATTAAATCCTTTTGGAAAAATGCCCAAAACACACTACAAAAATGTATTTTGTTATGGTTTTACTGGAAAAAGTTAATGGTTCATGATGGTATTTTAATGAAAACCATTATAATTTCTGTGATGGTTTCTACTGGGCTTCCATAGTTTTTTTTTAAGCAGGGTATTTAAAGAAGGTTTTACATTAAGCTGCCCATGACATATAGACAAACCATTAATTGCAATTTCATCTTTTTTTGTAACCAAAAGCAGTAACGTAGTTGGATAACTTTTTGAGCAGAAATCTCATTCTTTTGAAGGGGTAACTATAGCACGAGTACACAGCACTCCCAGTATCAAATGTTATAGGAACACGTTCCATTTACATGCATAATAAAAAGACATTAAAAAACACTAATTGGGATAGGAAAAGAGCTTCAAACGATTATTGTAGCCTCCATTGTGAGCTAGACAAAACTCGAAAGAATGAGTCAAGGTGACTGAAATAATTAATAACAACAACAACAACAAAAAAAAACGACTAAAATTTCTTC
>JAUCMT010000001.1:5970311-5994591 GCA_032357475.1 Enteromius thamalakanensis
TTTTGAACAATCTGTTGACAATAAGTAGCTTTGCACCTACATGTCAACTAACTCTCATTAGAATATTAGTACACTGTCTAATCAATATCTGCTAACTCTTTATTGTGATGGTCTCCCTAAAGACGCTCTACTAACTATAAGTAACTTTGCAAGTACATATCAACTGATTCTAACCCTAACCCTACCAGTCTACTAATACTCTGCTAGCACTCTATTGAGAGTTAATATGTGCAATGTTACTTATAATCAACAGAATATGTTAAAGGGACCATCAAAATGAAGTGAAACCCAAATATGCTTTCAAAACATATGGTAATAAAGAAATTAAAAATGTAATTGTGACTTATCTCACAATTGTGAATTGTGATTATGTGTCACAATGACCTTTTTTTTATTCCATGGTGGTGAAAAGTCAGAATTGTGAGATATAAATTCAATGGAAATTGCAAGAAAAAAGTCAGAATTCCTTGCTTATAGCTTGCAATTCTTTTTTTTCGCAGAATTGCAGGAGTATGAATTGTGGCATAAAAAGTAACTAACCATCTGATCGTTTTATTCTGTGGTGGAAACAGGCTTGCATATTATTAGATGTCAGTATGAAGTCAAAGACCACTCATTGAGAATACTTTGACCCACTTTATATTAGGAGGCCTTAACTACAATGTTCTTACACTAAAATTAATCATTTGGTTCAATGCACTTATTACATACATACATGTTTTTACATTACATTTTAAAAATATCTTAGTAATTCATTTCTGTAATTACATTTATATTTACATCCCATCCCTTACACCTTAAACCTACCCATACTAGCAAACCTGTCCCTAACCTTACCCTTAAGTGCAATACAATGTGAACACAATAGGCACATTCTGATGCAAGTACAGAGTGATTAAGGCACCTAATATAAAGTGTTTGACCGAAAACTTTGTGTAGTGCATGTACAATATTAATTAGTTGTTGATCAGGACAACAAATGCTGAATTTCTGTGTTTGTCATGGTATTGTCCTTTGAATGAAGTAAACATGTAACATGTATTTCTATAATTTAGCCACAGCGACCTCCCTAGCTGTCTCGCTTTTGGCCGTGGTCTGCTTTTGGTCACCTGGAAATGCTCTCCTGATTCCTGTTAGCTAGAGCAGCAGGAATGACCATTATCCACCACGGATCACAAAGAAAGGCCTGCAAACTCCGGATACCGAGTGAGAGTGAGAAAAAGGGAAAGAAGAGAAAGAAAGAGAGAGGGTCACACTTCTCTGACATGCATTCATCCGATGGGTCGTTTCATCCCTGAAAAACAAAAACACCACAGAAGAAAAGCAAAACTGCAAACCTGCAGGAAGGAAAAAAGAAATCCAACCGGGGGGGAATAAGCAGCAATTTAACCTCAAACACACACACACACACACAAAAACAGATGTACACATGCACACACACATACTTGATGTCGCATGAAAGCCATCATAAACTCAAGCTCTCTCTCCCCTCTCGCTCTGAACTGTGTGATAAATGTTTAATTAGGAGACTAATTGTGTGTATAATTAACAGTCATCAATCTCATAACATCGGAGAGTAATCATCAGCTAATGCTATCTGATGTGTACGCTCTCTCTCTCACACACACACACACGCAGGCACCCCGCACATGAACTCACACCAAAATATGCCATGCATATTTAATGTGATTTAAATATCCATTAACATTATTTCACTTTATAAGAAATAAAGCATGCATAAATTATATACTTAAATTTTTTAAGAAAATATGAGTGGTGGTTGCCATGTAAATCTTGTTGCCATATGCTAAGGTGTTGATGTTAGTTGCTAGGGCACTGCAATGCCTTTGCCACTCTGCATTAATGTTTTTTTTAATGTTTTTGCATTGCATTGCAATGAAGTTGCATAATTCCTGCAAACCCATTTAGTTTCATTGTCCGTAAAGCAACTGTTATCCCTTAGAAAGGCTTTAGCAAACAAGACTAATGAATTCTAATTATATGCCCGTATCTTGCCCTGACTGTTAAAATGAAATCTACTTTCAATGCAAGATTGGCATCAAGACATATGATCATGAAAAAAATGGAAACTTTTTTGTGTGTGTGTAATTATCTTAAGGATAACATTTTTAAAAGCCTTAGTACATATGGTTTAATATTCTAAGCATTTGAGATGTTTTCTTGAGTGCTATCTTTTTTTGCAAAGTGAGGATCACACAGGGACTGAATTTTGCATGTAAATCTCACAACAGATGTCAAAAAATTTACACATCTTATACTGTCAAATACGACAGGAGAGTGACACCCTTAAATTATTCCCTAGACATGGTCGCGCTGCACAAGCACACTGTCTGTGGATGCTGAAAGACCCCTGCTAACCGAATGATGGCGGATACAGATTAGGAGAAGTCAGATTATGTCAATGTTAGAACATAGATCTGGATATACTGAACTACTTTAATACAGCCATATCTGTTTAGTCCATTATAATCTTTACACACACACACATGGTCAAAGACATGGTTTTACTACGATACCAGATACTCCTGAATGTCAGATAGGATCCTTCTAAATTTTCCCTCAGGGATCTATAAAACACCTTTATCTGTGTATCTGTGAGTGATATGTAGCCTCTGAGGGTCATGTAGTGTTTACCTATTTGTAGAAATGACTGCTACTTGTCAACAAAGCAAATATATTCAAAGATATATTGTGGATGCAATTGTATAAAATTAGATACACAAAGTTGTGGACGTGAGTAAAAGGCTGAATGTGACAGGGTTGATGACTTTTTGTGCTTTAGAAAATGTCCATGCTCCAGAAAACTAATTTGATCACCTTTATAAAAACATTATGGTTCAAAAAGATACATTTCTTTATTTGTCATTAGAATTTTATTTCATTCCATAGTTTGTTTGTTCGTTGCTTACATTGTCCCTGTCAATAATAATTGTTGAAAAAAAAAATGTTCATGCTAAAATATCTTTTTGACACAATTTTTTTTTTTTTTTTTACTTTAAATGTAGATGGGGGCAATATTTTTTTGCTAATTTAAGTTATTATTAGAATTTTAGCTGACATTCAACCTTGTTATATTTCCATCCTTGAACGTCTTAAAATGTGACTTATCACAAATCATGTTTTGACGTTAAAATGTTGTGGGCTGTTTTTGTTTATTTTAAAGCACGCAAACACACACACACACACACACACACACACGTTTCTGTGAACTGTGGTGATTTTCCATTGACTTCTATTAATTTTTAACACTTTTAGATTTTATATCTTGGTATTTGTGGTGGGGACTCTCAGAGGCATAATGGTTTTTATACTGTACAAACTGTATGTGCTATTGCCCTACACCTAACCCTAACCCTTACAGAAAGCTACAGACATTTTTAAAAAACACCATTCAGTATGTTTAAGCCTTTTGAATTACGGGGACATTAGCAGTGTCCACATAAACCACCTTCCAAATTGTAATACCTCTGTCATACCCATGTCATTAAACAAATTTCCCCATAAACCACAAATACCAACACACATACACACACACACACACACACCCCTACTTCAAATGAAATAGTAAAAATTTGAAGCATTATGAATGAATGAATCAATCAATCAATGAATAAATAAAAGAATGAACGAATGAAGCATTAATATAGCGCTGTATTGCTACACACCCAAAGCTCTTTATAATCATGTGACGGGTAATTATTATAGCATATCATACGAGTATAATTTCTGCCACTATTATATATTGCTTACATATCTTTTTGTTGTTTCTCTTAGAAAGAAATGTACTTAAATAAAGATTTGGCTTAAATATTGTTCTCAGATTATTGTCCTGACACTAAGGTAAAAAGTGCAAAAATCACATGCCAATATTATCTCAAATATTAATTATCAAAGACCAAAATACTTGCAATGTACTTGATTTTTTGCATACCTTGTGGTACATGCCTAGCCTTGGCCCGCCCATACTTCCTTTGACGCTACATTCTTTTCGCGAGCAAAGTTAGTCAGGCCTAGCTGCTGTTTTAGAGCATTTCAGTTCCCCCAAAAAATGGGAACCAAATGAGAAACAAGCTCCCCCCCCCGGCACGACTGTAGATTCGTCCAGTAGTATACACAAGCATCTGATGGAAGCAGGTTAAGCATGTAGTAAGGTAGCTTGGCCAGATTATACTCCTATGAGCTTAATAGTCGCGGAAGCCAGGCTAATACATGCCAACAATTGACTTTTAAATAGGCAAAATAAATACAACTAAGTACTGCAGTCTTTTACAATATACATAAATATAATTAGCCTGTGAGCATAGAAAAACATGATTATATCAAAGCTATTTAGATGACCGTCACTGAACACAATGCTATTTAGACTACTTCTCAGACTGCACCTGAGTCCACCTGCCAAAACAGTGCAGACTTTACGTGGAACCGGTTTGAAAACATACTTCCACTTTGTGGAAAGATTAAATGATATTTGCGAGGTGTTTATGTGGATCATGTAAACAACTACACCTTGTGATATTCCAGCAGCCCGGCCTCCTTCTCATTCCCCTCTCTCTCAGGCTCCCTCACTCCCTCTGTCAGATTGACATATTGGGTTAATAAGTGCCTCTCCCTAGCCTGAGCAAACTAATTAAATATTAATCCTGAAGTGGAGGTCAGAGAAAACTAACAAACAGCCGCTTGGATGCACACACGCTCAGACATGAACACACACACACCTGCATTATCAGAAGTGTTTAAGCTGTCTAATTAATTTTTCTGCTCATATGGTGGCTTTAAATTGCACTGGCATGTTCATGAACACACCGATAATCTCTCATACAGACAGACACACAAATACTCAAGAGATCATACTAAGGCATGTTCAAAACAATCACCCTCACAAAGACAACCAGTACAGTTTGCGATCTTATAAAGCATGAATAATTCTTACAAGAGTATACGGAGTCAATTAACATTCCTTCACTTAAGTGTTATATATGAAGACATTAAAGACGTTTCTATTTCAAATCAATTCTTATAAAGAAATCCTGGAAAAGGTCTTATTGTTTCCATCTATTTTCAACACTCATAGATAATAAAAATAAATGTTTAATGAGCAGAAATCAGGATATTAGAATGATTTCTGAAGCATCATGTGACACTGAAGACTGGAGTAATGATGCTCAATATTCAGCTTTTTCATGCATAAACACCATTTTAAATGGTATTATTCTTCATTATTTAAACTGTAAAATTATTTAACAATGGTGCTGTTTTTCTGACCAGATATATGCAGCTTGGTGAGCATTACATTTTATTTCACCCCTGTCAAAGTGAACACATCTCATCATTGGTCTAATAAGTCAATGAGGGTCTGACTCAGGCAATTAAAAGGAGTGAATGAGTAACTAAGGCAGAGGAAAAGAAGAGGGTGTTGGAGGTTCAAACATCGGAAGCATTATTCTCAGTGGGCGAAGAATTATGGTATAATGATAGGTTCCCTCTCTCCCCAACCATCCGGCTGGATTTATAGCTTGACTTCTTCATGTCTTCATGGAGTCATCTGCTCACACTTACTGTATATCACGAGCTGGGTGTTGGAGAGTTTTCTCATATGGTATTATAATTATCTATTTAACAGGATCTATTATGACGGCAGTACAAAGGGGAATCGTTTTTTACAACCTGCCATCTGTGTGTGTGTGTGTGTGTGTGTGTGTGTGAGAGCAACAACTACTAGATCGTTTGCTGAAGTATGCACAAGATGTCGTGAAAAATAAATTAGCATTTAATGCATGCTGTTAAATCACACACATTAGCCAGCCATGTCAACCTTCTGGTTGTTTCAGATTAAATCAGATTATTTAATTCAGCACAGAACATCTTTCTGTAGCCAGACTAATTTTACAGCCTAATCTTTGAGCTCCTATAAAACTAACAATGGCTGCGTCTGAAGGCTCTAAAACGCTGCCTTCAGAGGCAGCATTCCAAGACAGGAAGGCATCAAGGCAAATCCGAATCTGAATTCTACTTCCTGTCTCTTGAGGTACCTTCCTCTGATTGAATTTTGAAGGCAGCATATACTGTATGTACCCTTTGGTGCCTTTGATATTCCACAATCCTGTGCGTTCTATTTTATGACAGTTGTTACAAAATAAAGATGACATCTGAAAGTTGTCAGTTTGTGTGTTAATGTATATTTCTGACTGACTTTTTGCACTTTAGATGCAATTTCTAGAGAGAACTCAGCACCATAGTAACTAATATTTGTTCAGTTCACCAAAACATGTTCTATTAAACTGTTAAGCTGTCTCAGAAGCCTGCTCAGTTTCAAAAAGTGGCTTACTGCTAAAATGCTGCCTTCGAAATCATTCCCTCATAAGGCAGCGAGGCAGCAAGTCAGCTTCCTAGACTTCTCGACACAGCCAATATTTATAAAAAAACAGGAGAGCATTTTTAAATGGACAGTTCATTTAAAAATGATAAATTGTGTAATCATTTATTCATCCTCATGTTGTTTTAAATCAATTTTCTTTTTTATGGAACACTGAAAAGTTGCAATGTTACAAAGAAAGTTGTACAATTTGTTACCATGGTTACCAATACTAGCTTACCAAAGATCTTAAAAACATCCAATTTTGTGTTTCCCAGACACACACACACAAAAAAATTTAAATTAACAAATCACTAAATATGTTTGAGTTTAAATTTCTATTTTGGATAGAAATGTTGTTATTTAAAATGTAATTGAGTTTGTCTTTTCATGGGAAAAGATTTAGAGAAATTTAGCACTTGCTCACAAATAGATCCTCTATAGTGAACGGGTGCCATCAGAATGAGAGTCCAAACATCTGATAAAAACATTTTAATAATTATTTTTTGGATGGCCTAAAGGTGAGCACATTTTCATTTTTGGATGAACTACTCCTTTAAGTCTCTCAAACCTCAAGTGTACACATCTCAGGACCAATTTATTGAAACGAACCCATTCATAAGAGTCATTAATTAATGACTCAGACATCATATTACATATTACACACCTTTAATGTAATATCAATAACTTAATTACCATAAGTACCATAAAGCCACGATCTCAAAAGCCCAATGAAGAGGCTTCCTTGCTGAACTAAGCTGCTTTAGAAACAAAAGTTCAGCAGAAAATGTCACTTTCTCACTTGCTTTATGCCCTGTTTCTCCGTCTCTTCCTGATTTTGCCTAAAGTACTAATGAACCTTAGCTTTCCATTTCCCTCATGCATTTTCGCTCCGTCTTTCACACACACTCTTCTTCTCACACTTGATAAGGCTCATGGGAACCTTTTCTTTTCAATCAAGAAAGAGCAACTATTTGTATGACCTATGAACTGTACCAAAGAGCTGGACCCTGGATGCCTAATAAGATTATCAGTGGTGCTGTTTCAAGAACGGAACAATAGACAATCAGCCTTTCAGCAAAAAATAAAGACTTTTCTCTCTTAGTCTATATAAATGTTTAATGTCTGGCAAATGAGCTTCTAACAGAGATAACTGTAACTGATGTTACCTTGCTCAAGCAATTTGGGCAAATGCATAGAAAAAGGTGAAAATTAAATCTCACTTGCACACTTTTCACAACTGCACATTGTAACCCACCAAGCATAATCAAAATCTACTGTTAATTAAGTTTGTAAAGATAAATAGGCAATAAGGCTGTTTACTAGAGCCCTTACACATAAAAACTCTATCATGCAGAAAACATGTCTTTCCTCACCCTATATGTTGTGTGGAGAAGACAAGTTAACTCCCACGGTGAGCGTGTCAGATAAATTTTTTCAACTGCTGCCGTTGAAAAAACACCCTCTCAAATAATTAAAACCAATTCATGTCAATTAGTTCCACATGGAATGCAAATTAAAAGAGCATAATTAATCAGAGGTCTTCGTTAAAGGGGGGAGGAGTAATTAGCAGGGTTTAATTTCGTCATTTTAATTGCATTTTTCTAATTGAAATTTCGTACACTTGTCTCACGTTCCGAGATGCCATTATCTCAGCGAGGTGGAGGATTGCGCTCGCAGCATGTGTGATTGTGTGTGTCTTTAGGTGAGGGATTCATTTGAAACGGTGGTGTGTGTACTTCATTTGATGATTTCTTAATATATATTACAATCAAGTCAATGTCAAAGTGACAATAGGTGGAACATCTACTCAAAAGCCTTTCTTAGACATCTAGGTTTACATATGTCTGGTTTACTATACAGATCTCGCTAAATGTAATATACGTATAAATTATAATGCATAACTTTATGTGTTTTTTGCATGCATATACAGTGGGTACTGAAAATATTCAGACCCGCTTAAATTTTTCAATCTTTGTTATATTGCAGCCATTTGCTAAAATTATTATTTTTTCCCCTTATTAATTTACACACAGGACCCCAGAATTGTTAACATTCTTCCTTTATTAAAAAAGAAAAACTGAAATATCACATGGTCCTAAGTATTCAGACCCGTTGCTCAGTATTTAGTAGAAGCACCCTTTTGATTGAATACAGCCATGAGTCAGACAAAGATGCTACAAGTTCTTCACACCTGGATTTGGGGATCCTCTGCCATTTCTCCATGCAGATCCTCTCCAGGTCTGTCAGGCTGGATGGTAAAAGTTTGTGGATAGCCATTTTTCTCTCCAGAGATGCTCAATTGGGTTTAAATTAGGGCTCTGGTTCAAAATGTCATGATCAGCTGGATGTGTCAGTCAAGATTTGATTGACACTTCAGCCATCTGTTTCATGTATGGACTAATCTCCTGTGAACTCTTGTCTCCACCCACCTCATGTGTTGTCTTGGTTACTGATATGTTCTCCACCCACCTCATGTGTTCCCATAGTTACTGATATTTTCTCCGCCCCCTCTGTGTCATTACCTCCTGTATAAATACCCCAGAATTCCCTGTGTTCCCCGCTGATTATTGTGTGTGGATTGTCCTGCCTTTGTAAGTGTTTTCCAATGTTTCCCTGTCTTTGTTTTGGATTTGGATTCACTGTTGCCGACCTCGCTTGTTTTCTGACCACCCCGTTTGCCTGATTACTCTCTGGAGTCTGTTTGCTCCTCGATCGACCCTACGCCTTTATTCTGGTTTGTTCTCTCGCCTCTACTGCGACACAGCCTGCTGAACTATGTTTATGTCTGTCCCAACAAACCCCAAGCAAATGGATTCGACTGCCTTACCTCTCGTGATTCAGGACAGAATGATCATCCAAAAGGAATCCAGCGGGAGTTTCCCAGGTAACATAGACTGGAGCGAAGATATGTTGTTGCATCTGTGTAGAGTGTTTTAGCAAGGACGTCAGCTGGAGGATTACGTAGAGGAATTCATAAATCTGTGTCATCTTTCACACGCTAGTGAAAACGAACTAAAGGACTGCTTCCTCATGGGACTCGACCCAGAAGTCCTCTACGAGGTTGACGTGGTACTGGTGGAAACCAGGCATGGATTTTGACCGATCTTATCGACGTGGTGCTTTTGATCCACGGATCTATGTTCACCATGGGCGCGGTCGAGAAGGATGTGCAACAACAGCCCCGATCAGCAAGCAGCCAACCCGATGCGCTGGGCAAAATCCACACGATTTTTGAGCTTGTGCATAAGATGGCGGCCGCTTCTGAATCACGGTTTGAGGAGCCATATAAGGGTCTATCGGTTCCGGTGTCGCCGCAAAGGGGAGCTGTTACCTGTCCCCACAGCATTTAACACGCAAAGCAAAACCCCCGCTGATTCGTATTCCCTTCCTCAATTATACACTCGCGAAGAATATGGCAAGCCATTAGGGCCTAAACCATTACAATCAGGAGAGCTTTGTAAGACTGTTTAACCCAATCTGTGCCGGTTTCACAGCCAGGAGTGCGGTCATTCATTTCAGCGGTCTCAAACCCTCAAATAACTGGTGGCAACCCCGTGTCACAGCGATAGGGGCTGTGTGGTGTTGAGTCAGTTGTGGTTACGCAGCTTGAGGACCTGTCTAAAATCCTTGTGGTACCCAGTATGCAACTTACGGGTCCTAGACCCATAGCACGGTGTGAGGAACCGTGTAGCGTCCTGTCTGTCCCGGTTACACCACCTGGAGACCTGTTAACGGGTCCTAGTCCTATGTCGGTTTCACAGGCAGGAGAGCTGTCGAAAGCCCTCACAGTTTCCAGCCATTCAGTAACGGGTCCGATTTACATCGCACTGTATGAGGGGTCGTGTTTAATCCAGTCAGTCCTGGTTACGCAGCCTGACGAGCTGCAGAAGGTCCTCGAGGTTCCTAGCCCGCAAATAACGGGTCCTACTCCCGTTACGCGGTTCGAGGAACCGTGTATTGTCCAGGCGGTTCCGGTTGCATTGCCTGACGGCTGCAGAAGGTCCTCATGGTGCCTAGCCTACATAGAATGGGTCATAATCCCATTGTATGGTACGAGGAGCCGTGTCCAGCGATGCCGGTCTGCGATTTGGGTTGCAAGTGGCCGGATCTGCCAGACCCAGTCTGTGATCCTGATCCTGTGTGGCCGGATCCGCCAGACCCTGTCTGTGATCTGGATCCATGGTGGCCGGATCCACCCGAGCCTATGGGTGAGCCAGGTTTGGCATCATCTCAATTGCCAGAACCGGTTGTGGTACCCAGACCACCCAAGCTCCATACAGAGTGTCCCACGGCATGATGATGCCACCACCATGCCACTGTGGTCTTAAGAACCTTAAGTGTAGCAGAAATGTTTTTGTAGCCTTGGACAGATCTGTGCCTTGTCACAATTCTGTCTTTGAGCTTTTTATGCAGTTCCATGCAAGTTGACCTCATGATTCTCATTTGCTCTGACATGCATTGTGAGCTGTTAGGTCTTATATAGACAGGTGTGTGGCTTTCCTAATCAAATCCAATCAGTATAATCATCAAACACAGCTAGACTCAAATGAAGGTGTAGAACTATCTCAAGGATGATCAGAAAAAATGGATCGCATTTGCTTTTTTAATAAATCTGCAAAATGTTCAACAATTCTATGTTTTTCTGTCAATATGGGGTGCTGTGTGTACATTAATGAGGAAAAAAATAACTGAAATTATTTTAGCAAATGGCTGCAATATAACAAAGAGTAAAAAACTTATTATTGTTATTTAAAACTATTAAAATATTTGTATTATTTGAAATAAAAAAATATTTTAATCTGTCTAGGTAACATTTATTATTTCCATTAAGTAGAAGGTTATAGACCTAAAATTGCTAACTGGAAATTAAATAAATACACATTTATAATAAACTATATATAAAAATACATGTAGCTTTAACAGTAATATTAAATTAAAAAACATACCAGTTTTACCATGGTACTTGTAATGACTGTGGTAGACGAGGGAAGGTCCAAGTGCAAGCATTTGTTCACAGGCATGGTCATACACAGGCAGGGTCAAATCAATGGCAGACAGAAGCTATGGAGACCGGCAAACTCAGAGTAGGCAGCAAACAATCAGTATCCAGAAAAAACAGTCCAAAGTCAAAACACAGAAAATACAGGAATAAATGCTTGAAAATGAAACACAAGGGAATTCAAGACTTTGCGTTACTCTGTTGCGTGACTGTGCTATTAAAGCGGTGTGTGATGGGTGTGGTAATTGGCTGCACCTATGGGTGCTGATTGCATGTGCATGTGTTGCACGTGCGAGTGAGCAATGCATGATGGGAGTTTGAGTCCGTGTGTAACTAAGTGCAATGATGGTGTGAATGGTGCAATGGTGAAATGGAAATTAAATAGTATTTACATTTACGCAAATATATTTCGAAATATATCAAAGTAATTAAACTGTACATGTCCAAAAACCATTGTGTTTTCCTCCTGTTGTACCCATTTAAATTTTTATTTTTGATAAAATTATTTTTGAAATACTTGTACCAGGTAAATACTATTCCACATGAGTTCAATTACCATGGCATACTGTAAAGTATTATCATCTGATAGCATGGTACAGTGGGTATATTTAAGGGTGATAAAACTATGTTTTTTAAACAGGACACCAATATAATTAAAAAAAACACTAACAAAACATTGTACTGTTAGTAACTACTTGTAAGTGTACCATACTTATATGCAACATGTTCCTTGAGAATGTACTAATTCCGGACAAAAATCAAGGACAAATCCAGATGTTAGATCTTCAAGTACACCAATACAGACTAATGTCTTTAGTGACCGGATATTTTTCACGACTTTTTGACTCCTCACCCTGTGATGCCATTGAAAGGTCAAAGGGTCAAATCTCTGGACGGAAGCGACCCGGGTGGGAATGAAGACTGTAGCGTCTCTCATCCCATCAACCATGCACGCATGCACACAAACTCACACAACCGCAAAGACCTGAAGTTCTAACCCCCTCTGCGTGAAACACTAATTGTTTTTGGACAGGGTAACATGAGCGAGGGATGAACCTGAGAGAGGGATCAGTCGGAAGAGGAAAAGAGGAGGACGAGACCACGGGGGCCAGAGACGTCTAATAAATTATACCTCCACTGGATAATACATTTTCACCTATGCGGAAGAGTGATAGAGAGCAAAAAGCAGAAAGATACTTCAGGTGGTCCTCTGAAAACTCAAAGCCTCTTTTGTCATGCATGAAACTAAGAAAAAACATCAAACAGACACAAGTTTTCTTCAACCCAAAGCAGCCTTGACCATCATTATCATCAAACAACAAAATAAGTTTAACTTATTAGTAGTTAAAATTAACAATAAAAGATTATTCAACTACATTTCTTATTATTAGTTAGTTTGAACATTTGCTACAGTAATTTAAAAAAAAATCTATATTAACATTGTTTAATATAAAATTTATAATATAAAAATAGCACTGTTCACTGTAAATTTATGTTAGCTCAGGCCCATTAAATAATATTAACAGATATTTTCCTTTTACTTAAAAATAATATATGTTTTTTTAACTTTAAAATAATTTGTAATGTAATCATTTATTTATTTTTTTATAATTACAACTATACTATACAACTATAAAAAACACTATTTTTAACTCTAGTGCTGGACAAAAATTAATTGCAATTAATTGCATCCAAAATAAATGTTTTTGTGTGAGTGTACTGTGTCTTTATTACGTACATATAAATAAACACATATGTATTATGTATTATATGTATATTAATAAAAATGTTTTATATATTAAATAAATGTATATATAATATAAATTACATAAATGCATACATTTAAAGACCTAAATATTTTCAACATATATACAACTAGAATGATAATTTTCAGCTAGTTGTCAAGTGAACATTTCTAATAATGTTATAATTTAAGAGATTACTTTTATAAAGGCTATCATGTCATCTTTTCTCATTCTCCAAACCTACATTATGTGACTTTCATCATTTGTGGAACACATAACCAGATAGAACAGCATGAACATTCATCAAAATATCTAATTTTGCGTTTCACTAAAAAATCCAAGTCAGATTGGTTTGGAACGACATGAGGTTGAGTAAGTGAAGAGAGAATTTTAATTTTTGGGTGAACTATCCTTTTAACAGGGTTCTAGTTGAACACTCTTTCGACAAGGTAAATGAGCCTAATTGAATGCTTTACACCATTAAAACTGCCCCAGCAGAGAGGACGCCAACCTGTGCCAGTGTGTTCCTACTGTAATGGCTTTTCAGTGTGTATATGAATGTAAACGACCCTCTTTTAAAAGCTCCCCCTCCCCACAAAACATCCATTAAGACATTTCATTTCACAGCTACAAAACGAGAGGGACTTCAATAAGTAACTTATTAGACCACTTTAGCTGCATGGTCAACCCTGTTATGATGCAGAGAGTGGATTTCTTTGGATGTACGCACAGGTTAAAGAATCATTTATATGCATAAAACTCAACCTCTGCCACTAAATAACGCTCTGGTTTAATTAGATTTGAAGGTCAGCGTGTGCTGATTGGAAAGAGCATGTTATATTATCATAAAACCCTTGGAAAAGTGTCAACATATTCTGATTTGACAGACCCTTATGTTTAATTCAATTGAAAAAGTGTGCATTAGTGAAAGCAAACCTTTCAGCACATTTTTGCATGGTTTTGTCACGTAGCCTAAAAAACGCACTTCATGTGCTAAAATCTAAATGAACTAGTTTTGTTCAAAATATTATTTAATATTACTGTATCAACAAGAGCACATTATGTCAGACCGGGTATAAAAAATAAGTTACATTTTTAAACTTTAGTTATTTGGTGAAACTGTTGGGAGACAAAATAATTTATTATTATTTTATATATATTATTTTAATATGTAATGTCATTCCTCTGATGACAAAGCAACATTTCCAGTCTTCAGTGTCACAGGACCTTTCAGAATTTTTTTATTATGCTAAATTAATGCTCAAGAAACATTTTCAATTTTGAAAGCAGTTTTTTTTTTGTGGAAACTGAAAACATTATAAATGTCTTCAGTGTCACTTTTGATTAATTTAATGCACCCTTGCTGTATAAAAGCCATTTTCCCATTCTGTAAAGAAACATGTTATTCAAAACTGCACGGACAGTAACATTTTTGGTCTTTTAATTATTTACATAGCAATAACTGATTGCAGTATTAATCTATGTAGCCTTTAATGTTGATCGATTTAATGTGGCCTCATTAAAAGTAAGCCAATTGATAATATAGTCAACTAACTCATATAATAGTTTCCTGCTACAAGTTTTCTTAATGATTTGCTATGTAAATGTGTAGGAGGAATGGAGAAAACAGTTTCTACGCATGCAGGGGTGTGTGTTTTCAGGGTGTTTAGGGGGTCATAAGGTGTCTGAAGGGTGACAGCTTGTGCTTTGATCATTAGAGGAAGAGGAAGGGGCGATTCTTCATGGATTACACGATCAAACGCAGTGAAATGCACACAGACAAACAAAAAAAAATTTGTACTCACTCTCTCACACACACACACACACACACACAGAGCGACCGGAGATTTGCAAGTTCCACTCGACTGATAGTCTGACAGCTCTGACTAATCAATCACTCTCTCTTTTCCTCCCTTCCCTGAATAAACGAAGAGAAAAAGCTCTCCCTCATTTCCAGTGAGTACATTTTCACATATTAACCACAGAGACATGAAAAAATAACTACAGAAACAAGTAGAGCTTCATAATGTAAAATTATTATAAGGTGTTTAATGTTACCACAACTCAACAGACATGAGCTCACCACTATTTTTAGCTGTAGTTAAATTGCTCTAATTGGGGAAGTTTCACCAGTTTTAGTAGAAGCAGAACTGGAATAGATTCATGTTTTTTTTGTGTGGTGGAGACACTGCAGGCACATGCACTCCTCAAATTTGGGCTTTTTGGGGTTTTTTATATTAGTAGAAAGAACAATTTTAAGTGTTTCTTTTATAGCGCTTCACCTACTGTATGTGTGTCAATACATTTCAATTACAATACATATTTTTAAAGGCAGTTTTCTCGAAATGAGTTTTTTCTCCAACACTGAGCCATGTATCTCCACTTCAGTTACACACACCATTTATTTTCCAATCTATATCCTGAAGGTTTTTGTAGAGGGATCTTTTCACATACTTTGCATGATTATATACAACATTTTAATTTCCACAAAAAATGTATTTCTTCCTGTCTGTTCCAAGTATTTTCTAAATTATGAAGTGTAAATGATATACCCACAATTCCCTCTGTACAAATGTTTGACTCTAATATGTCAAAACAATTATGCAATTATCAATGTAATCAGTCAATTAGGGCAAGAACTATTAGTTATTTTTTACCCAAGTCACCTGCAGTGTCTCACCTTAAAAAAGACGTGGTACTCCAAAAATATCAGAGTTACTTTTTGCCACGTTTTGTTAAAAGGAGGAGGCTTGTTTCTAGCAAAAAGTGAATAAATTAATTGATTGAAAGTCAATATGCAATCAATTCAACCTCACACTAAATACAAACCATGCACAATCAGAAGAATTTGTGTAAATGCTTACGTAACTGTAAATATGTTGCAACATGAGAGCGTGTTTCTCACTAAAGCATTCAGTGTGTTTTTCTCATTGTGAGCTGTAAACTCTCTCCGCAGGAGTCTAACAACACCTCCCTGCGCCACTCAAAACACACACACTCTCTCTTGTTCTCTGAAACCTGTGGTAATTGACCGGAGTCATTTTTATCATGGACTGCACTAGTGTCTGCTAAAACCATTGATTTGGCAAATGAGGTCAAATCTGGTTCAGGCACAACTGTTGTTTACTTAAGAGTCAGCAGACACCACTGCGTTTGCCCACAAGTGGCTGCCGGTTTGTTAGTGGACATGTCATTTGTAAGTCTAAACGGCTGAGACCTGTAATACTAATAATAAAAGTGAAAATGTGCAGTTGATACCTTAAGGAGCTCTTTCTACACGGTGTAACCTATAAAATGACCATTTCAGTATAAAGAAGAGTAATATGTGTTGGTTTAACAAATTCAGGTTCATTCATAAAATTGTGGTCATTCATGTTTAATTATATATGTTACCAAATAAAGCACATTTTAGGCTACAAGCCAAATCTTTTGGGGAGGAATAGGTGAAATAAACACATCAAATAAAATATACATTCAAAAATAAAAAATAAAAAATTTGTTGAGTATTCTGTCAATCTCGCATTTACAAGTGTATCATATGACTAACTGTGCAATGAATCCGTTATTGAGTTCATGTTAGATGCCCTTTAAATAAAATGTTGCCGATATTACTTACATCCAAGGTGTAATTTAATATCATCCATTCCTAAACTGGCACAGAGACCCATCTCCATTAAAGTTTTAACACCTCTTATATGAGAGTGGCCAATATTAGTTTTTATTATTTGGTTTTCTAAATCCGTGTCCCCCTCTGATCAAACTGCCTTTGGCAAATGGAAAAACAATTCTTCATTTACCTCTCTTTTTGTTCATTAACTCCAGCAAACTGCACTTTTTTTTGTCTGTTTAGATTTCTGTAAGACTAAATCACAGGCCACAGTTTCCTTTAAAATAGCTTGATGGAAGAATTTAATTAAGCAAGTCTATACTGCTTTTATATTCAATTAACATCAATTAGTTAATTTGCATGCAAAGAAAGTAAATTTGCTTGGTAGGTCAATCAGTGTTATATGAAGATTGGATGTTTTGTCAGGTCAGCTAAAATGTGCTTCATGTAGTTAAATATAAAACCTATTAATACGGCTTAATCACCCTGAATACATTAGGTTAGACTAACAAAAGTCAATATTAGATATTCTGTGAAATATAAAGGTTACAAAAAAAGGTTTAAATGTTTCCACCCACTTGATTGTAGCTTCCTAACTAATTATTATTTACAGAAACATGGTCATATTTACACAGAGTTAAGTGGTGCTTTTTCTAACAGCTTTGGTACATGCTGTTATATTGCAACTTGGTCTATTATTTATTGACTAAATAAATACATTTATAAAATGCACCACATGAACAGCATGATCTATAAATAATGTAATTTGTAAGATGTAAGCGTCATTTCATTGGAAGCAAGATAATAAGACCGATGACACAAAGCGTGGATTAATCAAATGTAAATAAATAAATGATTTAAAGGCGTTCTGAAATCCGTTTGGAATCAGCAGACAATGACACTATAATTTCCTCCAGCCTCCCTTCTCATTTCACTCTCCCCAGCCATGTTAAAGTGGTGATTAGGTGTTAACTAATCTCCACTGCCCAGGGTGTGAGCAGCTCCTCCCACTCTTTCCCTCACAAAAGCGTAAAAGAAGCGGTACAACAAATATATATATGTATATATGTGCTGCAATTCAATATTTTTTAAATGCTTTTTATATTTCATGAAATCATTAATAATCAGTATATCGTATTATATCATTAATATCGTACATCCTGAAGATAAAGGTAAGAAGTAGAGGATGAGAGAGCTGGCTCTTGTTAGAGAGGAGAGAGAAAAAGGTTTATTTAAAGAATTTTTATCGCTCTAATAAATGGATTGGTTGTGCTTCTATAACTCAAGACACAAATGAGGTTGGCTTCCAGGGGACCGCTGGAGATCAGGTGTATTTAACCCCGCTGTGCCTCCCTTTCGTGCTTGCTCTCCTTTTCTCGCTCTCATAAGAAATGTCAGTTTCGTAGGAAATCCCCTAAAAGGAATAACTCAGAGATATGATGACATATGACGTGTTTTTCCAAACAAACACTAAATGTATGGCTATTATATTGGTTATGATAACACAACCCCACCCTCATCTTGCCGTCCTTCAGCCCATCCCCCCTGAGAAAGCTCCGCTGAAGTCTCGTCCTTTCTTTCTTTTCCTCCCCCTCGCCTCCACCACTTCCCCTTCATTTCAGTAAAATAGATTTTTCAATTATGCGTAGAGTGGAGGGAAACGTCTCACATCTCAGGGCTTGACCCCATTTGGGTGCCGAGTTTTTCTTGGGCAAATTGACACACTTAACTCCTACTCTTACAATAATCGGCCCAGATGAAGGCCTCTCGTCATAAAACCAGACATCTTACGCTCAGGCAATCAATGAGCCAACAAATACTGTAATTGAACATGAACGCATTACACTCGTCCGTGTTTAAATGAAGTTTGCGGTACTTTACTGTAGATTTACCGCAAATCACTTTTAAATCGGATTTCAAAGTCTCTACTGGGTTTCCTTCCCTGGGTAAGGAATGATTATCTTTCATATGCACTAATATAAAACAATGAATGTAAAATAAAATAAAAATAAAGAAGATTTTATATTAAGGAAATGGAAGCGAGTGATTGCTAAGAGATTGCTTACAGCTGTGGTAAAGTGATTCGTTTAAATAAAAAATAAATATATTTTTTTAATTGCATTAAAAAATACAAATTAAACAGATAATACATTTTTATATACTAAAATTATTTTTAATGATTCTCAAATTAAGATACAGTAAAATAAAAATGGAAACACATTTATAGGATACATAAGCAATTTATGTAACATACATGATAATTTACTAATTATTTGTGAAATATAGCAACAATTGAGTGTAAATTGTTTCTACCATGCAAAAATATATACAAAATTAATATAATATAATAATATATACTAAATTATTTTTTTAAATTAATTTAACAAAAAATAAAGAAAATAAAGAAACCAATTGAATGTAATTGAATTTAATCTGAAATAAATGTGCATTATATCCAAACTTAAACTGAATAAATACATTTTGCAATATGATTTTGAAGTACCATTTCCATAGTAATGCAACATCTGATTTTAAAATGCCTTTTACAAGATGATTTGTGATGTTTTAAGCTCAGAATTGATATTTAATTTATGACGAACACCAAAAATTGGTAAGAAAAAAGGCAACAAAGACAACCTTTTTGTGACAATGGCCAGAATCATGATGTATATTTTTGAGGTTCACTCCTGACATAAATTAATCTATTACTGTTCCTACATAATCTGTAACAGACAAATTGTGGTAAAATATCAATTTAGAATATGTGTCATGATTAGATTAGGATTTAATTGTAAGAGTGATTTAAACCCAGGTGGTGACAGTTAAGAGATTAAAGAGATTACTATAGTAGTCCTAACCCTAATAATAAGCTGCACATTTCAAGTCAAATTAAGATCACTTGCATATCACTATTAGCATAATCCTTTAGGAAAACCCAATTCACAAAATTAAATATATTCAACGTGAATCTTAAAACAGCATGCACACAACGGCAAAAACACAATCAATGCTGTTCAGTAAAGGAGATATAAAGGTATATTCGACGTGATTCAACGCCTCCGGTTATTAAAGGCAGCTTAGGGGCTGTGTGTGTGTGTGTGTGTGTGTGTGAGGGCTAAAGGGGAATTGATTGCCTCCGGGCATGTTTAACATGCTCTAACAGAGACCAGAGATACAGCGAGATGCGAGTCAGATGAACACATAAACTCACACACAAAGGGTGAAGCAGGCCAATGGTCGGACTCCCGTCCTCTGCCCCTCACCCCTCCCTCTCTCTCTCTCTCTCAGAGTGGGAGCAGCTTGAGACTGGGCAGATAGTAATTATGGGGGAGTCACGGTTCACGCGGTCCACACCCCTCCCATTGTCTCCAAGTGTGTGCGTGTGTGTGTGGAGTACATCGAGAGAAAGTACGTGGTGGGTAACATGCTGTAAGGGCGTGCTGACAGCAGCATCTGGACACCAGTGGGTGTTGAAAAAGCTCTCGCACGCGCTCACACGGGGCCGCAGAGCAGAGAGCTTCATGCCATCTTGTGGTCAGTGAACACAACGCAAGCAGGCCATTCCTGTTACCCAGACCCGTACATTTCTACATCACATACTGCATGTTTTTATATACTGTATCAAATATTAACCATAGGCCTACTTCTTTAAACAATAGTATAAAATTAATATATTTCTACATCATATACTGTCTTTATATACCCTAAAAAATTATGTTATGAAATATACAAATACACTATTTATACACTAATGATATTTTATACACATTTTAAATTTTAAATGTTTGCATTTTTATTAATTAATATATAAATATATTAATAAAAAATTTAAATTAATATATTTTTACATAATATGCCTTACGTCTTTATTTACTGTGAAAATGATGTTATCAAATGTACAGATATCCTCTAGAAAATATTAAAGATAGACCTACTTTTTAAAATAATTCTATAAAATTCATATATTTCTTCATCATATCTTTACAAACAAATAATGTTTCAAAATGTACAGAATCACATCTTAATATACTGGATGAAATATTAAGGATTCCTTTTAAAATACAAAATTAATAGATTTCCACATCACATACATGTCTATATATAGTCTATGAAATACATTTAATAAAATTTTTTTTTTAATTCTACCTCATGTATAGCCAAGATCCCGTTTTAAATATATTTCCACATCATATACTGTCTTTATATACTGCATAATTATATATATTAAAATTATTTCTATATATATCTAAATACACTGGATAAAATATTAAAGATCTCTATTAAAATAAAATTCACACATTTCTACATATCTTTATAAGCTGTATAATTTATTAAAGATCCTTTTAAAATAATTTTATAAAATGTATATTTCTACATTGCCTGTGATTTAAAATACTGGATGAAACATATACCTGTAGGCACCTTTTATAAAATGTAAATAATGTTAGTTTTATATTTCAAACAACAAGAGTTGAGTCAAGCAGGCAATGTGAAACAACTTTAGCTTGTAGATTTAATGAAGTTATATTAATTTGATTAAATTACAACACAAATTATTCTTTAAAAGTTACAGAACTAAAAATGTATGAGACACTGAAAAAACTAGGAGGTGAATTGCAAAAACAGTCCAAAAGCAATTCACATCTAGCCATTCACATCGAGAAATTCTGCAGTTTTCCATGTTTTAAGTTTTACCACAGACAAATGACAGAATTAGGGCTTAATTATAGTGGAACATGCTATTTTGGAGACATAATGTCAATATGCTTCATTTGGCTTGGAGTTTAATCCATAAATAATGCAAATTTCCATAACTCTTTCAGTGCCAACACTGCGGGATTAGAGATTCCAGTAAAGATGTCAGAGGAAAAAATAGAACAAGCCGGAACTGCAAAAGAGAAAAGAAACATGTATGAAGCAACACAGAACAATACAACAAATTAAGAGATTATCAACTAGACTTCTGCTTTTTTCATTTTGTCTCACATTTAATGAACATCCAAAGGTGTAAATATTACTGCAGCTTGTGTTAGTTTGTAATGTAGGCACCGACAAAATCATCCAGTAAAAAAAAACAAAAAAACAACTCTTAACTTGCAAACACACATTCAAGTATGAGAGTACAAATTGCTAGAAAGTGCAATTAGTACCATCCAAAACATTGCATACAGTGTGAACCTCATCATGAGGAAAACCTCTTTTTTCTTCATAACACACAGAACTAATACACTCCAGCACACCAAGCAGCTTTTACGAGTGTTGATCATTCAGTTCTGTGTTACACTCAGAACCGGATTAACAAATGTAATAAAGTCTAATGCACTCTCCTATTATTACTAGATCTTTCTCGTACATGAGTTAAAGACAAAGGATCAGAGCAAATCAAACTTTAGTCTGCACTGAATTTATTCAGGCCTTAATTTAATCAGTTCTTTACACATGTTGTCTCTATGTTAACTTTTGTAATCTTTTTCAGACATTACACGCCGTTCTTTTTCCCCGCTAAAGGTCCAGAGTTTACTTTATGTTTTCTTTCAACCTTTGGAATTTTTACCTCCCATCAGAAACCAAACTAACCAAAACCAGTTTTGTGCTCCAGCTATGTTTGTCCAGCTGGCTTTGGCGTACATATGCTTGGTTGGCTCTTAATGTGACACACTGTTATTTTAATTTATTTAAGCTGTTTTCCATTCTCATTTCCAATTTCTCAACAAAACATCCCCGGTTTTAAAATCATGAGTAATACAAATAATTTCAGGGCTTCCACCATTTTTTTTTTATATTTAAACATCAATATTTGTTTTATTTTTTAACATACATTTATACATACATATATTTTAGTGCTGTCAAAAAAAAGTTTTGTGCAGTTTTTGTTTACATAATATATTTGTTTGTATTGTGTATATTTATTATGTATATATAAATACAAACACATGCATATTTAAGAAAAATATGGCATGTTTATATATTAAATATATTTATATATACATAATAAACAACAATACACACACACACACACACACACACACATATATATATATATATATATATATACACGTATATATATATATTCAAAATTATAATAGATGGAGGGAATAGATATGACAAGTATATGTACACTGCAGAAAAGTGATGATAGTGCATGCCAGCTGCCCATTTAAAAAACAAAAACAAAAATGAAATAATAATGAAGCATCGCAATGACATTTGTGGAACAGAGTCACCCTGAAATAAAGGATCTACAACCTCTTTGAAGAACTATGACAACATCAGCACCATCATCAGTAATATGGCGACAAATGGCGTTGTAATGTTAGCATGACAAATGAGTGTGATAGTATAACACACACTACTGTCAGGGAGAGTTAATATGAGATTGTCTGACAACGCCTGCAGCAGTCAACGAGCATATTAGGAGATGTAATTAACCATGAGACGGTGCGGTGCAATACTGGTGATCTCTAGAAGCACAAGACAGATGGACAGAGATTTCATTTTCAATAAATAAAGATGGCGAGCAGAGCTAAAGACAATGAGATGCAAGAGAAAAAAAAGATGGAGGAAAGAGAAAGAAACAAATAAGAGAAAAGAGAAATGAGAGAGAGATAGAGAGAGGGAGGCACCAGTCAACACTTAATTAGCTGTCATCAGCTCATCACCACAGAGAAAAGAGAGTGACTAATAATTAATGATAAAAATGAGAAGGGGAAAGGGAGAGAAACACACAAAAGAAGGGGGAGAGGGGTTAAAGAGTAGTGGAGAGATGGGGGGAGGGAGAAAGTGAGAGTAAGAAAGGGAGAACTGATTTGAAACGAGAACTAGCAAAGCCCTGGGGTCATTAAAGTCAATGAGACAAGCGTGCGTGTGAGAAATGAGAGACTGAGCCTTTAAAATCAAACGGTAGGTAATTGCCTGGCTTAACCTAGCCTGAAGCTCCAGGCCATATGATGTCATGAAGAGAAATGAAGGAGAGCGGCGCAGGAACCAATCCTGAAGGGCCCCAAATTTGTGAAGTCATTGGAACAAACACAAAATATTAGTTTACAAAATAATATTCTTTGTTTTTTCATTGGCCATTATCATAATTAACAAGAAATTTTATTGTGATTATCATTAAAATAAAATTAAAAGTATTCATATTGGAATTCAGAATATATATATAGGCTATATGTCAGTTACATTTAAAGTTTTCATTAAGTATGGTTTTAAAGTGGGCCTATTATAGATTTTTGAAAATGCAAAATGAAAGTGTAACAAAGATGTTTCAAGTGAATGAAAACCTCCAAACAAGTTTTAAATCTTGAAATCTTTTGAAAAGAAAGTGCACCATGTAAAAAGTTATTGCATCTCAAAAGCCGACTTTCAAAACAAGTTTCAATGACGTCAAAATGACATTAGCATATTGCCTGCACACTTGGGCTGCGTCTGAAATCGCATACTTCCCTACTATATAGTACTCAAAAACAGTATGCGAGGCGAGTAGTATGTCCGAATTCATAGCATTCGAAATTCAGTAGGAGAGAAGTACCCGGATGACCTACTACTTCCGGCCG
>JAUCMT010000001.1:5994691-6005039 GCA_032357475.1 Enteromius thamalakanensis
AAAAAACGTTGTTTGTTGTGATTAAATTACACTTGTTTAACACAATCTAAATAAACGGATGACTTATTGAAAGTTTACATTTTCGCGCTGTTGTGACGACGCATGACACGTGACAACATCAATATGGCGGATGTAGTACGTCCGAATTCCCTTCATACTATACAGAATGTACTTTTTAACGGTTGGGTTGTATGTTCAGTTTTAAATGTAATACCTACTTATGCCGTATGCGATTTCGACGCAGCATTGGTCCTTTTGCATTGGTCTGAATGAAAATGCAGATTCATTCTTTGCCACTAGGTGCCACTTTTGGAACGTTAAAAGCTCACAGACACTGCTTTAAATTATATCAACCAATAACTAGAGAGGTTTCCAAAAATAAATAGTTTAATGAATCACTTGGGAGTAAAAAAAAGCATATTATATGAAAATAAAAGTGTTTTTTGATTTTGCATGCAAGGGGACCCCCAAAACCAAAACATGAACCTTTCATAACCCATAATAGTGGCGCTTTAATAGTTTTTATTAAATAATAAGAAGTGATTTTATAGTTGTATCTACTTATATACGTTTACCTTAAAAAAACGCACACACACACACACACTCACACACACAAAACAGTTTAAATTAAAAGCTTCATTTACTGTAGATGTAATTTAATAGTTACTTTTTCTTTTTATTTTATGTCTTGGGAAAATCAAACAAACAAATAATGCTTTATTTTAGTACAGTTTTAATCTGCTCAACGCCCTGAAAAGTATTATTCTCAAATGCAGTGATTGTGACTAGAGTGACTAGCTAATTGTTTTGCCATGTAATTCTTTTAATTAGCTCCAGTATGTTTGCAGCATGCCAAAGGGTATAATGAGAAAAACATGACACGATATGCATGAGGAACAGATACACAGGATTTGACTATCCTACAGAGGAGAGACTGAAAGACCCTGTTTATTTAGCCGTATATGTGTGTGTGTGCCTGTGAAGGAGAATATTGTAAAATCAATGTGTTTGTCTATGGATGCAAGGCTAATTGGAGGTGTGTGGACTGCACTGAAGCACATATGCCACACAGAGCGGTGCTGAGCCAATAACTCAGCAGGAAATGGTACTGACAGATGAGCACAGAGAGAAAGAGAAAGAGAGAGAGACAAAAAGAGATTGAAACATCATAACCTTGTATTTCAGATGCCCTGCATCTATTTTAGGATGTAGACATTTACTTAACGAGTTACATGGTTAATTATAACTGTGATACCAACAGCATTGATTTCAAGTTATTCTTCATGATCTATAAAGATGCTACTTGGAAGACTCAATATAATTAGCTTTGGGGACTTTAGGGGATATATTTGTTTTAGAGTACTGCTAAAAGCTTAAGCTTCTTTTGTACAAGTGTACAGTCTTTCTCTTCCGGGACAGAGAAGCAAAACTAGTAACGATCTTGTAGTGCCTCAAAATTAATTTTCTGTACAACAACAGACTCTACAATGTTTTTAGTTAATGTTATTTCATAAAACCTTATGGTCTTCCATATCTTCCAGTTTACTTTAGCTTTTCTCACAAAGCAGGCAATACAATAGTAGTATCAGATACCAAAACAAATGGCCAAAAACACTAAAATCACAACGATACATGTACATTTGGTTGAACTGCACGTGCCCTTGTTAAATTTCCTCATCGCTGACATCGGAAAAATTTTGCTGAATTTCTTTAGTGAATGAACTGTATTAAGATATCCACTTCATCCAGGGCAGAGGTCTTTTCTATGCCATGAACCCTACAATGTCAGGTTAATGTTGTTTATAAAGTGAAAACAGTTCCAAACGATTCACTGCGTGAATGATTCAGACCAAATCGTGAACCGAATCTGACGAGGATGAGGGGAAAAAACCACTGCTCTGATTTTTACGCAAATATTTTTGGTAATAAATAAAATCTTTGCTGTAAAACAAACAGATTCGAATCCTACTAAATAATTATTCAATTTACAACTCACTTATGAAGACTGGCGAATGTCAAAATATATTCCTCATCTCTAATGCACAAAGTGATGATAAGAAATCAGTGAAAAACCCTAGTAAATAGCTAACTAAATATATAGATGCTTTATTATTACTGAGCAAATACTTCTAAAGTTCAGAGGTTTAAATTAGACAATAGAGCACACGATGTTTCACTCTCAAAGAATAAATGCACAACGTCCCTACCTTTGGGTAGCCTATCAATTATCCCAATTAATGAATGTGAATGAACCCTAAAAACTCAGACTGCAGTGTTCGTGTCCATAGCACACAGTCCTATCAGTGTGACTGTGAATGAACTCATCTTTTAACAAATTTACAGAAGATATCCAGAATAACTCATGACATGGTACACTCATCTGTGAGAACGGACAATTTACTGATTTCAAATCGTGGGTAAAAGCACGCAGAGTAATAGAACAGACATGCTAGAGGATTCCGGTCAGCATTTTGGCATTAGCCATCAGTGGTTCATTTGGGTTGGCATGAATCTAACAGGGATATTTCAGTCTGAGGTCTCCCCACACATCCATCTCTATTTCTCGCTCTCTCTCTTTCTGGCCAGTGTTTATTTTCATTTGGCTTTCCACTATGCAATATGGAAATCAGACAAAATTAGCAACACTGGAAACCCGCAACCTGTGATGTATGTGCGTTTTAGCGAAGCATTGGACTTGTTTCAAAACACTTTAATACACAGATAATCCACTTGAAAATAGTAATGCCACATATAACACAAGGCCAATGTCCAAACAGAAGGAGTTCTGATATGACTGATTATATGGTTTTATGGTCACTTTAGGAGTATTTCAAAGCTCATTTATTGCACCCAAGTGTTTCAATTGAAGAGTGTCTATTCAGCAGTAAAATGAATGTAAGGATGTATCTACAAGGACAAAACACTGATGTGGTCTTTCCTAATGATCATGCTTCCCATAAGCACACCTAGACATCACACTCTGCCGTGACCCTTGTGCCGCTACCATGGAAGCTGTGTGTGGTAACATTATTACCCATGGGCCTTTGAGTCAGAGGTTTGCCTGTGGGATTTAGAGCAATCTCACAAAACAGCTCATGCACCAATGCAAAACAAAAACGGCAGCGCTTTGCTTGTCACAAGCAAATAAAAAAATATGAACATTTATATATATATTAATCCCATTCTAAGTCTTAGTTTGCTGCACATTAATTACATACATTATTCAAACAAAGTTTTAATACGCAGAATATTTGAAACCAAACTATTCATGGCAACACTTTAGTCAAATAAATTAAATAGCTTAAATATTTTCACTAACATATCTGATTTGTATTTAGACCTACATTTTGCATGGACATAAAAAAATAATCGCGCCTGGCTTGAATTTACATTTAAAATACAAAAAGGTATTTCACTATTCGTCTTGCTAGCAAATACATATTAAGTAGCACAACAGTTTTAAGCAGTTTCTTGAGCAGAAAATCAGTATCTGATTTCTAAAGGATCACTGAAGACTGGAGTAATGATGCAGAAAATTCACAATTTCATCAGACGAATAAAAAAAAGTTCAAACTGCATGAAGTCAATATCCATCAAGCCCTATGTTCACTATTAATTATGTACACCTATTACATCTCATATAACCAGAGAGAAGTGCTTTAATAAAGTAAACGAGGCATATGTATTTATGCCTTTGCATTCATTTCAAACCAATGACTTTACAGCTAAAATAAGTTTATAAATAGCTTAGAACAGTCTTCAAAAGTGATCGTATACATTAACTATGAAAGAATGGTTGAAGACTTTGTTTATATGTCAAACATTTTGCTTTTTATGCCTGCGCACATGTGCTATTTAGTTCAATTATTTCTGAAAAAGAATCAAGAGCCGTAAAAGCGCTCAGAGAGAGATCAAGACTATTTCCTTGGAGGAATTCTAATCATAAAAACATTTACAGGTGCCTCCAGATGCAAGCAGAGTTTGTTAGATTTGTTGCTGTTTGTATCCAGGCACCCAAATACACACGTGAAAACAAGCTCATTAGTCTAAAGGGTTTTTGGAGTCTCTGAGCGCCGTTTTGGACTTAAAAATCCTCTCTGTGGATCAGACCTGTATTTTAAACCACATTTAATTGCTTAATACCTGGGAAAAGAAATTATTCAAATTGCCAATGTTTTTTTTGCACATCATGTTTGTCACCACTCCAAGTTGACTTCTTTTGATAGACTCCATCGTATGATTGTTTCTTTGGCATTTGATTTCAGTACTGCTGGTTTAGTATGTGAATGAAAACGTATCTGTGTATCACCTTACTAGTGTAAAGGTGCAGTCATCTTAGCAAAATTTGGATAAAAATTCACATGTACAGCATGAAGCGCAAGTAAAAACAAGTATAAACCAGACTTAATACAATGTTGGTTATTAAATGCAAAAAGCTAAGATCTAGTGGTATTTGATTGCAGATAATATACTCTAGTGTAACTTGTAGCAGAATGCAAATACTCGAATCTTAGACCTAATAGTTTCATCACTGAAATGCTCTCAGTGCTGTGTTTTTGAAATAATTCTGACCCTCTTGTGAGGTAACTGGTTGCTTTTTTATCTAATAACAATCTGAGATCCTGACATTAATAATAGCCACAAAGTACAGAGATTTGGAATTAGATAATTGGAGTTAAACGTGAAACACTCTTTAACCAGATATTGCACATCTTTGACACGTGGGTCTATATATTCGTCTACTCATTATTGATGCTTAAAGGGACATAATCACGACCGACCTCTAATGAAACAGAGGGAGAGAATCAGATCAGTGAGCATCAAAGTGGGAATTTCCAAACCCGTCACGACATTTGCTGGGATAAGGCAGAGAGACAGACAGAGATGTTGATTCAGTGTATGTCTGATTTAATTGCTGCCATATGCAGCTTTAACAGGAGCTTCTTTCCACTAATGAGACCCAAGAGGGAGAGGGGTTAATTACTACAGCTGCAGTGTGCAAGAGTGAGTGAACGAGAGAGAGAGAGATGTTCCCCGGAGTCTTCATGTCTCTCTGAAGGAGATGTTTAATGAAGTGCTAAACAGGCAGAACAGTCTGAACATACACATATATACTGTACACACACACACACATACATACTAGCATTCACACCTTCTTTGTTTATTATTTTGTTCTTCTTTGGTCACGGCATCACCGGAATCACAGTTCAAGGGTCTGTTTTTCATCTGCTGTTTGTTTACACCAGCTGATGCTGTACTACAAGTTTTATACTAATGCAGAGACGATATTAAATGGTCATATTGGATTTTACTGTCATATAATATTTACAAAGTGTAGAGCGACCATGGTGCTCTCATATGATAAAGAATGAATTTATAGCCATGCACCATTATATTTAGATATTATTATTATGTACTTCAAAGATGACCATGATATATGTAAAAATACCGTAGTGCCAGCCCAATCTTACTGCAATTTGTACATAGTTTACGAAGTGACTAATTCAAACTTATTCACACAACCTCACTCATACGAATTTATATGATTTTTACAAGATGCCAATTCGTACCAACAACCTAACCTTGTCCCTAAACCTAACTGGGGTTTAGACAAATCGTACAAAATCATACGAGTGAGGTTGTACGAATTAGCCACCTACTAAAATACGTAAAAATTGGTTGCGAGACTGTGTTGGCAGTGCTGTCAAATGATTAATCGCATACAGTGTGTAGTGTGTTTATTTATTATGTACTGTATATATAAAGTAACAAATAAAGCTTGCGTGCACTAGTATTTATGTGTATATATTTATATTCACATATATCATATCCTATGTAATAATATTTAATATACAAACGTAACATGTTTCTTACATCTACACATGTATGTGGGTGTATATATATATATAAATAGCTTTTGGTACTTTTGTTGTTAGTGTAACTCTATCTGCAGATATTTAGTACCATAGCTAAACATAAAATGTTCAAGTAGAAATACTGAAATAGTAATTTTGTAAAACATGCTCCAATAAGCTTTACTGAAAAGTTATTTTTTACTGTTTAAAAGTAGTCAGTAATTGGCCAAAATAAGACATTCAAGATTTACTATGAAAGTAAAAAGTCTGATAAATATAAATGCAAAGATAAATATTGCAGTGGTGTTGCGTTCAAATATGGAGGAAAGTCAAACATTTAAAAAAAGAGTGATGAAAACTTACTAAACATATACTGGCTTGGGTGGTATTTTGTCAATTTTCACATTTTAATCTGTGTTCAACACACTCAGTTTACATCATTTACACATCTCAGCCCAATATGTTTGATAAAACATTTGGAAAGTTGATTAGCAGTTTTTTATTGCATGTTTAAAAACAATTTGGCACCTATTAGTCAAAGCTTTGTTTTTAGCGATTCAGACAGATGTTTGAGAAGCGCACGGTGTGGAAAATCCCGTCTTGCAGAAAAAGCAAACAGCTAAAGCTGGTAAGAGTGAGAGCTGAGAATGAGATGAGGTGAATGTGAGAACACATCCACGAATCGCACGAGACATTAATCAAGTATATTAATGTCTTATCAGGATGATGTCATTATCTTGCTAATATCAAATTATATGATAGATGACAACGAGCCAAATTATGCCGTTAACACACAAAGCAATTAACAGGTGATATTTACAAAATATACATAAATAAATCAGATAATTACTAAATATCTATGAATTATAGTAACAGGACAGAAAAAGCAAATCTCCAGTGTTTTTCCTAGACAGCAAGAAAACTAAATGCAGACAAACAGGCTTTTTTATGGCTAAAAACACACTCTAAACAAGCACATACTGGAAATTATTCAGACTGATACTGCATTTTCATTTTCATTTGTGCACTTGAGTAAACTTTTTTTGGTTTAAGTGCTACTTTTGCTACTTCAATATTATATACGGACATATCAGAGTTATTACAGGAAACTAAAAGTGAAACAAAAATTGAAACCATTAAAAAAAATTTGTTACTTAAAATAAAAGCATGCTAACAGAAATAAAATATGAAAAAAAAAGATTTCAGCTAAGGCAAATTTCTAATTGTTTGGAAAAAAAATCATTCTAGTAACTTTTGTGTAATTTATAAATCTCTGTAATTTCGTCATTCATATAAGTCGCATTTTCTTCAGAAACCATTATAATATTCTGATTTGCTGTTAAAAAAGCATTTATCTTATTATCAATAAAGAAAACACTTTCGCTTAATATTTTGGTGAAAACGGTGAACCTTTTTTTCAGGATTCTTTAATATATCGTTTTTTTTTCCTCAAAGGAATTACGTGCTGCAACGATTATGACAAAAATCACAATTGTCACAATAAAGGTATATTTACAGAAACAGTAAAGTGATATTCAAATGAAATATATCTCATAACACTGAGTCTCCTGAGCTATGAAAGGCCCACCTCTGACTTGGACCAATACATCTTTTCCTTAAAAAACTGAAAACTCTGCTGCACCCAGTAAGATTTTGGCACTCACATACTCAGGGCAGAATGGTATCACAGTCACACTGAACAGGGACACGAGTAGCTATAGTGATGTGCACCGATATCGCCATGGTGACATCGCTCCTGCTATCACTGTGGCAGATACCCACAGCGCCGGAGCACAACACACAGCCGGAGAGCGGCAGATACACACATACATACACATACACTCGCTTCCTACAGATGCTTCTCTGTGAGTGACACCTGTTCCCAGAGTGTGCAAGCTTCCTGCCAGTACAGGAAGTTAATCCAGTTAAACACGGTTCTCGGTGAGTGTAGTGAAGCAAATGTCAACCAATAACAAACAGTATATATATATATATATATATACAGTGCCCTTAATTCCCATTAATATTCACAATTTTAAGCACTCCGGGGTGATTATGAACATGAAAATATCCAGCCCTGGCTTCCTGTTTCACAGAAACATATATAGGAGGGAAAACAAAGCCCAAAATCCCTTAATCATCAACACAATGAGAAAAACCATAGAATATATTTCTTATATGCTGTAAAAGATAATTGAGCTTCAACAATTAGTGAAGTGGCTAGAGCTAGAGCAGTGAAAATTTCCATTTCCACCTTCAGGGAAATAATTAAGAATTTCCAATCAACATAAAGTGTTATTAAACTGCCTGGAAGAGGAAGTGTGTCTCTATCATCCTAATACACAGCGAGGAGTAGAGTTTGAGTGGCTAAAGTCTCTTCAAGGATCACAGCTGGAGAATAGCAAAAAAAAAAAGTAGTTTCTCAGGTTCAGAAAACCTTTAAAAATCTGTCCCTACATTATCCTCGCTCCAGCATGTTCAGTTGTCAGACAGGACTGGAACTACAAATGGAACTGGCTTTGTTTTTTAGCAGCAATCACTCAAGATAGGTTTGGTGAACGCAGGGATGAAAAGTACTTCATGTATACAATGAAGTTTACTGCTGGGTTTTTGATGTTGTGGGTCTATATTTCAGCTGGAGGTCCTGGGCATCTTGTTTAGACACATGGCATCATGGATTCATCAAATACCAGCAGATCAAAATCAATAATTCACAAACATCAAAATAAACACAAGAATTAGTTACTGAGCACAAAATGAAGCTTTTGCCACGACTGTCCCAGTCCTCTGACCTGAACCCTGAGTGAGATGAACTAAAGAGGAGAACCAACAGGGAGCTGGTAATCTAAAGGGCCTGGAGAGATTCTGCATGAAGGAATGGTCTTTTCTCTTATCAGGTGGTCTCTTAACTCTTCAGGCATTACAGGAGAAAACTGTTATCTTGGGAAAAGGACACAGCAATAATTGGGTGCCAATAATTGTAGCCAACATGTATTAGAGAAAAATATTCATCATGAGATTTTCATCATGACTTTTTCTCCCCATTTTCAATGATAGGTTAGAATGTTGTACAATTTTTGAACGAAAGATTAACAATGCAGATTTATTTTCGGAGCCACCTTTGCTCAGATTGCACCAAGGGTGCAAGGGCACTGTATATATGCATATATATATTATTACCTACTAAACAGACACGAAATATCGTTATTATTAGTAAGTGTCTCTACTTGATATTAATGACAGAAAATTTGATTCATCAATGACATTTTTCATTTCCTCCCTCTCACTCTCCATATTTTGTCACCTGATCTGTCATTTTAACCTCTTCTGCCAAGCGTCAGACACACATTTAGACACACACACACACACACACACACACAGAGCACGCAGACGCACACACCAGATGCCAATTTCAAAAGAGACATCTTAATAGCGCTGTCAATGAATTAATTAGACGTGTTAATGAGCTAATGGCAGCTCACTCTAAATTAAATTAATGCTGTAATGGGTTCAGACAGAGAGAATTAGCTTCAACTTTTCAAAACGATTCTTGAGTGTGTGTATGTGTGTGTGTCATCTGCTGTAAATGGATCTAAAATGTACACAAAGCCCAGGCTGTCTCCATCCCCCAAAGCTAATCAAGAGACACTTTGCAATTAAAAGCTTAATTACTGTGTGTGTGTGTGTGAGAGAGAGAGAGAGAGAGAGAGAGAGAGAGAGGCACAGAGAGATCATAGATGTTTCTGAGAATTTAAGAAATATCTATCGCTGCATCCCAGTATACACTGCTACTACTATAGTATGTACTTTGCTAGTGATGGAACAAATACTACTTTTGGGTGTAAGAAAATAACCCAAACTGCACACGTTCCAACTATATTAGTTGGATATTTGTACAGTATGTGAACAGAGTGTATGTATGAATTCACAGTAGTCAGAATAAAGTCCCTGAATGACTCACTTCGAAATTTTCAATTGCACATCTAATGGACAATTACTATCCCATGAGGAATGGGAGAGGATTTGGGAATGATAGGGAAATGATGCAACTGATGTGGAAAGTCACATGACAATGACATCACGAAGGTATGGACTATGTTCATACCTCATGCATTCATGGAACATATTCTTTTTGGGGTCGTTAAGTTATTACTTATTTTAAAAAAAGTACTTACACAGAGAGGGATAACAAGTGGTCGCATTTTAAGGGCATATGCCATAAAAGATAAATAAAATCATCATCAACAACAACAACAACAAAAAAGCAATCACACATGGAGTATTACTTATGTAGGCTATTTCATGTAATAGAATAAAATGTGTAAATATCTTGAGCAGTGATGGGAATAACTGCGTTTAAATAAACGGCGTTACTAACTGCTTTATTTTAGTCAGCAACGAGTAATTAAACGTATTGTTACAACGCCGTTACCGTTACTGACAATAAAATGTGGCGTTACTATAATTTATTATAATATTATTAGCATTTTTCA
>JAUCMT010000001.1:6009945-6020116 GCA_032357475.1 Enteromius thamalakanensis
TTTTCTTAATGCCTGTTTAACATAACAGAGACATTTTATGATTATTACAATACATTTCTTACCTAATGCTCCTTTAACTAATTATTTCTAAATAACTTTATATATATTAATATATACAAATGTAATTTCTTTTATTGATCAGTTTAATTGTTGAATATAACTAATAATGCCTTAATATAACTTCTTAACTTCTTACTGACCCCAAATTTTTAAACATTAGTGTAAAATCACTGTAAATGTAATTTCTGTTATTAAAAATTATTGTGACCGTACCATTGTATGCAGTTTTTGTTTTTGCACTTTAAACTACATACAAAAATACCATAAACAAAACAAAACAAGACAAAAACATATTTAACCTATACAAAAAGCACTGTCATAAATCGCATAACATGGTACTAAAATTCATGTACCAGGGTATTTACATGGTATTCTATTTACTAGCATTACAGCACCAAGATACAGCACTATGTAGACTTCACCATTGGATGCAGGGACTGTGCCATGGTACTGAAATGGTACTGAAATGGTACTGAAATGGTATTATGGTACAATCAGCAATTATATTATGATATTTATTTATTTTATTGATCATAAAAAGTACTGTGTTTGTAACATGATAAATTATGTTAGAAAGCACTTATTTATTACTTTTTAATAATACATTTACTGCATGAAGTGAAATGTTAAATTTGAGGTAAGATGCCCCACTTCCCAGCTGGTCATGTGATTTTAACCCTCATGAGACAACCATTCCCATGTTTATTAAAAAAAAACTTCCTTTATCAGGCTACGAACACAAAAACAACACACTGAGTAAACTGACTGATAAGCATGCAAACCACAGACTTGCATGCAGCAGTGTAAACGCGTATACGCATGTGCACATGCATACTCAAAATGCTAATTACGCCGAAGAGTGTGAAAGCTCATTCGCCGGCCAGACTAATTAAACAGCATCATCTCATCTATATTCGTAATTAAACACTTGAGCATAATCACACAACGCACCAGGACTCCAAACGAATCAATTAAAAGCGCCTGATTAATTAATTTATTCTGACTACATTTGTCCCACTTTCTAATAAATGGATACTTTGTAGTCATTTCACTTTAGCCTCATTTATCTTTTTTTCTAACCTCTTTGTTGTTCTCCATAAAGTTGACCACAGGGCAAATGCATGTCATTTCCATTTTTTTTTTCTTTTTTGCTGTTGCACTATTTTCTCTTTTAAGTTGCGTTAAATTGAGCCTGCTTGAGGCAAGTGCTTTAAAGAGAAAGAGAGAGAGGTTGCACATACACCCATGCTTTGATACCATTTAACATGGTTAACATACACAGGAAAAACTGTATTAAAGGGACAGGCCACGCAAAACAAACATAAATAAATCAATCAAATTTTATTTCTCATGTGGGACACAAATGGGAAATATTTAATTACAGTTATTTGGCAAGTGAAGCTTTCATGCTTCAAAAAGAGGTAAATAATAAACTGCTGGTGATCTTTCTGTTCAGTGGCCCTTTAACTGTTGCAACAGAAAAGCTGAGCTGAACCGAGAACTGGATCCGGTTTCATGAATGAAAAAAATCTCATTCATTGAAATTGATCACTTCATAAAATGCACCGATTTAAATGTCAGTTTGCTTCTCACAGATTACTATTATTACACATTATTATATTAAAATATAGTCATATGGACTACATTTACAATGCTTTTCAGTCTATTCAGTCTTTTCAGTCTGGTTTAATCGCCATTCACTAAAATTGGATAATTATGTAAAAAAGCAACCAGTACATTCTACAAAATATCTCCTTCTGTGTTCTACAGAACAATGAGGGTAAGACTTCATTTTCGGGTGAACTATCTCTTTAAAAACCAAGCGTTGCATTCATAATGTCAGACACGCGCGGCACCAACAAAGTCTTTTAAGTTTAGCACCTTATTGTCTTTATGTACTGTGCAGGGAAGGAATGAAAAATGTATGTTGACAGACGAGTGTGTGTGTGCTCCATCGACTGCTCCCAGCCCCAGCGGTCCCATTTACCTAGTACAGTGTTCAGGTCTGTGATATTAATTAAGATAAATTCGCCTCCATATTCTGCTGCTGTGCTATCACCCCATTTATCAAAATTAGGTTCATTATTTCTGTTCGCCAGCAGAATTATTACCTTTTTCATGTCTGATTTTTATTAATATTCATAATTTAATAACGCCGCATTTGAGGCTGTCCGCAGAGGGAGCGTTTATGAGATAAAGAACTGTGACATTCACAGACAGGGCGGGCAAAAACACACACACACACACACACACACACAGTCTGTTCACACAAGGCCTGTGTTGATAATTTATTGGAAGAATCATGCATTATTTTTACATAAAACTGTTGTTTACATTTTTACAGGCAAAGTATATTCATAAGTGTGCATGCCCTTCTGAAACACACATAAAATTATGATTTATTGCAGCAACATCATATTAAGATGCAATGAAGATATCAATTGGTAATACTGAGACTCTTACTTGGACATATGCTTTTCTGCTATTATTACCATAGGCTATATTGGAATATGTGGAAGAACCACAGTACAGTTGGGAAATACATGTTAATCATTTCCATATGAAAGTACCATGGTGTTCCTGAATGCCAATTATTATTCAGTACCATTGATGTACCATATTTTTTTATACTGAAATCCATATATCATTGTTTTTGAATGGTACGTTTTGGTGCATGTCACATTAAATAATAAGATACTGCTCCACCCACCCCTATTTTAATTTTAATTTTGAGTTATTCTATGGAGAAACTGAATGTGTAACGAGTAAAATATATGTATAACCATCATGTATTTGAAAAAAGATGATGCAATTTTTCCTTTTTTTTTCTCAATATCATGTATTTAAAATGACGCTACTACGCCAACATTTCCTTTGCTCGCACTCGCCTCCCATCCATCTCACATTCACCCTGCAGGTGAGCTGAGCTGAATTGACATTTTCCTCCCTCGTTTTCTCTCACCCTCCGCCTCTCTGGTACTGTAATTTGGCATAATTAATGCTAACATTACTGCTGATAATTTAGCTACTTAATTAAACTCAGAGGACTTCATTAAGGCCGGGATGGCACTGTGACTTGTGTGTGTATGTGTGTGTATACATCATCAGTGTCAGCAAATGTGTGTCAGAGACTGTGTGTGTGTGTGTGTGTGTGTGTGACATAATTTGCTTGTGAACAGCGACTTGGTGGGTAATTGTTTTTGTCATTAGATCTGAAGCGGTGATAAAGATGGGCACAGATAAGGGGCTCATGTGCATGCGTTGATATTGTCTTGTTTTTGTAGTGAATTGTCTTTTAAAGGACAAAAATAAATAACCTTTGAGACCCCATGTTGTGAACTAAGAGGGGACATTTTGCTAAGATCGCATTTTTAACACTCTTTGTTTGATCTTCAACTCACCAGTCTAATTGATACAGAGCCTCTCTAATTAGAAATCAGTATGTATACTCATTAATTCCGTTTTTCCGTATACTGTCAACATGCACAAAACAATACTGCATGCAGTGCTATATGCTATAATGCAATAGGCTCAACTTGTTGTCTACATAGCAGCATCTTGTAATGCAGAATTCAAACAGAAGCACAACTGATTTCAAGAGAGTTTTGCATAATATGTTCCTAAAAATGTGATATTAAATTTTTTTTTGTATACACAAATATGGCACAAAGCAGCACATAATATAGCACTAATATATATATATATATTAGTTCTGACAAAGCTGTTATTTCAGAATTAAATTAAATATATAATTTAAAATAAGCTCTATTCACCATCTCATTTTTTTTTTTCAAATTTAAATAAATTGATACTTCTATACAGCAAAGATGCATTAAATTGATTAAATGTGGCAGTAAAGACTTAACATTTATATTTAATATTTTTAAATGTATTTATTTTACACATTTTTCTTACACCTCCTTATTGCTGGAATTTATCTTCTATGATTTCTATGACTTTACTGTAAATTCTTTTATCCATTATGCATTTATTGCTATCCATTTAATACATTCTCAAATATACATTATTATTAAAATGTTAAATAAATAAATGCAACCTCAGTGAACCTAAGCGATTCTTACCAAGCATATATCAGCGTAATTTTGCTTAAAGTAACATGCCTAAAAATACTGCCAGTGAAAACTCATGCCGTAACTAAAAGATCTATTTAAAAGAGGATGCTGTTTTAGCTAAAACTGTTAAGTCTATCTGCTATAATAATCACTGTCCAAACAGTCAAATGAATTATGCCTCATTCATTCATTATGCATGCGAATCACTGTGTGTAACTTGGCCAGCGCATTTGAAAGGTCCTATAATTCACTACTGTTTTCTTATTCTGCTCTGGCCTCTCTCCGCTCACTCTCTACCATCCTGCCACGTCTTATTAAAGTCATCATGAAGACAAAATTGACCCAGTGTACTTTCTGGTCTTACCGTGCATGACTCATCTGTGCAAAAAAACAAAAACTAAACAAAAAAAAAAAAAACAGTAAGCTAAATGAAATGACTTTCTCTGCCTCTAAAAGCCAAATATTTAACCAATAGCCAAATCATAATTTTAGGCAACTGTTGTAGGTAATGCAGCCTGTCTATATAAAGTCAATCTGAACTGGCATATGCAGTGCATAATGACTAATAAGCTTAAATAAGATTTTAGTTCTTTTTTAAAACAAATGAATACTTGTATTCAGCAAGGATGCATTAAACTGATCCAAAGTTACACTAAAAAGAATCACCGTTTCCATTAATATGTAAAGCAGTACAACCATTTTCAGCACTGATATTAATAAGAAATTGTTTCTTAAAGCATCAAATTAATATATTAGACATCGAAGACTGTCTGCTAAACATTCAGCTTTA
This sequence comes from Enteromius thamalakanensis, assembly GCA_032357475.1. NCBI lineage: Eukaryota > Metazoa > Chordata > Actinopteri > Cypriniformes > Cyprinidae > Enteromius > Enteromius thamalakanensis. Next base: position 6,014,869 of record JAUCMT010000001.1, read on the forward strand.
CCATCAAGATCAAATTATGAGTTAAAATAAATGTATTATAAATTGCTATAACATATTCACAACATTACTGTTTTTCGTTATTTTTTATCAAATATGCAGCCTTGGTGAACGTAGTAAAACATTTCTGTGTGAAACAGTACGCTCAATAAGCTAGTCCCTTACTATAACAGCAGTGACCTTTTCACAATTAGCCAAGTCTGATGTGTTAAACCCAGAGTTACTGTACAAAAATGCAATACAATGAATCATTCAAACAATTAGACCTTACATCAGACCAGAAACAGTCAGACTAAAACTGTGTCTTAAGTCTATGTGTGTTTATGCGTGTGTTTAAGGTGTGTACCTGTGTGTGTGCTTGTAGTCACAGGCTCCAAATCGGTCTGTTCGCATGCTGAGTGGGTTTTGGATTATCTGTGTACTAATTAACGCCCGGGCCGAGGCGAGGAGAGAGGGTCTGTCTCAACCCCATGAAATACACACATGCATGCACATGCAGGTACATGCAAAATTCACACCACATTACACACCCCGGTCACCGATGAGTTCATGACCAAACATACACACACATGCTCTCAAGGTTGACATGAAGGTAAAGCCTTCTCAATGCGATTAACTAGATTTTCACAGTTTCTGAAGAAAAAGGGAATGTTTAATCAGTGCAAAAAAGTGCTAAATGCTATATTGATTTAGTAGGGTTTTCTAGGTGTTTTCTCGTCAAAAAAGTCAAAAAGCCTTCAAAGTTTTGTCCTTCAATGTAAGTCTGTGGTTTCTTTGTTTAGAAACACAATAAAATACCTTTTATTAATTCACTTGCTTCAAATTTTCAGCAGCTAAAAATATCTGGCAGTTTTTCGGCAAACAAAAATGATTTCAGTGCATTATTACCTGATATTGTAAAGCTTACTAAGAAAAGCATTACAAAAAGGTGTTATCCTATTATTATTTTTTTTTAATTTGAGATTTTTTAAATTTTGAAGCCATGCCATAAAATAACCATTCTGGGTTCCACATAAAATGAACATCTCTTAAAAAGAACATTTTCTCCTTAATTCAAAGAACATTTTAATAATCAGAAGATTGCCACTTATAAAGAACCAATGCCTTTTCACAACTTTTAGGTTTTAAGTGGATACAATTTTTTTTTTTTTTATCATTGCAGGTTGTCCACAAACTGCTAAAAAGCATTTATATGAATTTTTAACTGTTCCTATCACTGTGGAGCAATGTAGGTTTCATTCCTAAAAACATACTACAGTATGAAGAGTTTTGATACCCAATTAACACAAATTTTACCATCAGTTTTGAAGAATAAATTGCTAATTCTGGTGCATCACTAATATAATGTCCTGTAGCACATGCATTACAATTTATGCACTGATGTTTAATATTGCTTAATAATTCTAAGCTAGCTTTGCCAGTGCATGAAAAACTAAAACCATTCTCATTATCTAATAATAAACATGACATACATATCCAAGTGTTGTTAGAAAGTGGGCCATTTTATGGATGGATCTTAACTACACGAGTACATCCCAAAGATATGCAGTATCTTAAGATTCGATCTCTAATCATAACTATAGCCAATTCATAACTCTCGGTTACAAGGTAACTCTTCTCTATGAGAGAATCCAAGCTATCCACTGCTATCTGAGTCTCTCGCACAGACCATGAGAAATAGGTCCGAAACACGCCTGGAAGGCATTAAAAAGATGTGAAATTACTTGCAAAGAGAGGGAGAGAGTGTGAGACGTATGGAGAGCAGGCCTATCAAACGACTCCAGGCAAGATGATACGATAAGGGCATAATCAATCAGGAGCGTGCAGAAATCCTTAAGTGGTTGGTGTAGCCTCCCTCAAATTCAATCAGCCAGCCTTAGAGGAAGCTTACATGCCATGAAGACATGCTGGAATGGGAAGCTCAGATATCAGCTAATTCTATCATAGGGGCATGATGAAGTTCTACACGCCCGTTGGAAAGGCAAAACTAAAAGGTCGGGGGCTTTTTTAATATTGAAAACTGAGGAATATTATATCATTCAATTTGTAATAGAGGGAGGGGAGATCTGATTAGGCCGTCTAATGTGCTTTGGCTGAGAGAGGTGTCTCTTCTTCAATGGCAAGCCAACAGAGAGGTTGTAATATACTGTGATTAACTATCTAATCCACTAAACGGAGTAGGATGTGTCTTTATCTGTGCAGACTACATGAGCTGAAATCAGGTTAGCTTAGAAACAAGACGACGGAACGCAAGAGGAGAAAGAGGAGAGGATGTGTAATGAGAGGAGAAAAATAAAGGGGAAGAAACGAGAGAGGAGGTAATGGGGGGAATAGTGTAATGAAGAGGATAGATGGGACATGCGAGAAACGAATGGGCAGATGTCGGTATATGTGTGTCTATAAATCTTTTTTCGGCCTTCTACACTTTTATTAATAACACTTTCAAATGTATACTAGTTTAATAAGATTCAATCCCTCCTTTAAATCTTTTAACACACAGGCTGGTACAGTGGTACATTGCAGTGCCTTTCAATTGTTTATGTCAAAATTCGTTGGATGGATGTCTTCGCGATGCTTTGCCCATGACGGGTCAAGCGCCATTCCCTGCCTTTCCGTTAATCGTTTCTGTTTTAAACGTCCTCTAACACGCTATACAAATTGATAATAAAAAAGAAGGCCAGTGTCACTTTGTTCCATATGGTGTGTCACTCCCATTCTGAACACCGTTAGACTTGATCGATGTTGTAGTCAGAACATGTTGTAATTCTTCAAATAATTAGCGGTGGATCTGCTCAGGAGACCAATTAAATGCATTTACCTTAAACTGTCATAAGCATGCTAGTCACACAAGTCCACAGAAAGTTTTAAAATGCTCTTGAACAGTCCGATTCGGTTCGTTCTAAATGTCTGTTCCATTCAACCTGATATCACGGCAATTCGTAGGTATTTTACGAGGTGGCTAATTCGTACGAATTTGTACGACCTCACTCGTACGAATTCATACGATTTATTCTAAATCGTACATATTTTACGAGATAGCAATTCGTATTAATTTGTACGAATGACCTAAACATAACCCAGCCCCTAAACCTACCCATCACGTGATTTTAGACAAATCGTGAGGTCGTATGAATTAGTACGAATTGGCACAAATTTGGCACCTCGTACAAATACGTACGAATTGCTTGTGAGACTGTTGGCTAGTCTTACGATGGAAAACAAAAAAAGGTCAAAAGTCGAAGAAGAAAAAAAGACGGAAGCAACATGGAATGAATGCATGTAAGAGAAAACTTATGTCATGTTTTGGCATATTCTTGTATCATCTTTGATGGCTAATGTTTTCTGACTGCAGTGCTTTGCATCCAGCTTCTAAAACACTCTGAAACATTTAGTACGCTTGCATATTTCACCACTCAAATCAAAGGAACAACCAAATGCACACTGTCCAACTAGCAGGACATCCTTAGAGACTGAGAATCTCTACTGAAAAACTAATTTCTTCAAACTCCATGTTTGCATAGAACCAATGCCAAAATAATGACCTTTTAATTTCTAAATAAATTAATTGAGGCACACTTATTTGATATAATTAATCTCTGAATGTGTGAGGAAACCAATGCAGTGCAGCCTTTATTACAAACAACATTTCAGAAATTATTTGCACAAAGAGGAACAAACAGCCCCAGGCCATCTCTACATTCAGCTAATGCCAACAGAATGTCAACAGTGTTTTAAATGGCACCAAATGATGTGGAAATTTGCAACTGTTACTTTAAAAGCATTTATTTTTTTATCAGAATAAACTTTAAATCAATACTGAAAGAATGCTCTTTAAATCTTTAACAATAAAAAATACTTTCTCTTCAATAGTAAAACTTAGTGAAACAACTTTTCACAGACTTTTTCCTAATTGATGGTAGATCATTGCATGCTCTTAATGATCCATCAGCTAGTCATTGTCATAATTATATTAATATATTAACTCAAATGTCATTTACCCCATTCATTTTATTATTTTGTTTGACTAAGTGTGTTTCTGCCCAAGAGCAAGGGTGACAACAAGCATGAGTGATGCAAGCAATGAAAATGAGCAATAGAAATGTCTGTCCAAGTGTTGTCATTATAAAAGACTATAAATCTAATCATAAACATTAAAATGGTGACACAACATTTGCCTTCATGTCTTATTTGACCTTTTTAAAGCAATTTAATGAGTGCTAGAAATGATAGAATTACTGCAACATTTATAGCAAACAACTGGCAGACAGCTGTTTGTGACCGGATAAAAACATTTTTACACTGTGACAAGCTCTTAAAATATAACGATTACTTCCCTGAAAGTGTAGGGGTGGGGGAACTTCCTGCTTACAACAATAAAGACAAAGACAAATGACATCTTGGGAAACAAAATGTCAACACTACCATTAGCTTCAGAAGTTCATTTGTCAACAAATACATCTTCTAGCAAACTGGAAAGGATAAATGAAGCTATGTTATGTTAATATTTGCTCTTCAGGTAGCTATATGATTGGATTTATTACCACATGATATATGATCTTTTACTCATTGGTGCATTTTATTTGTTTGAAAGTGAATGTTTATTATTAAACTGAGTGCATCTATCTGGGTGCCGCCATTTTTGTGTGCCATCAATTTCATCTTGTTGAAATCTTGTTTGCTTCCAAGTTTTGGAAAGTCTTTCAAGCATTCCACTAAACTTTTCCAGGCAGAAATTTGAACATTCCGGCATTCTAAGTAATGACTTCCACTTATAATAGTTGCTATAGATCTGCTTGTGTGAATTTGTTTCAGGAAGCAGTGTGAGAACAGCAAGGGACCTACAGGCCTGAATAATCGCTTTCTTGGCACATAGTACCTCAGCGCAACTAAATTACCAATTACAGTCAACAACTTCAATCCATTCCCCCAAGAGCTCACAGCACCTTGCACACTAGCAGCCTGGCTTTAAATAATGCATTAATTTAGCTGATGCTTGAGAATTTTGTGTGGTAATAAAAAGATCAAGACACACTATAAATATTTTCATTTAAGGCTAGGTATGTATCTATTTGTGGTGTAAGTTTTAGCTTTAATAGTAACTGTAATGGCGCTTTTCCACTGCGTGGTACGACTCGGCACGGTACGGCTCATTACGGCACGGTACGGCTCACTTTGGCTCGGTTTGCGTTTCCACTGCAGTTTAGTACCGCTTTAGAGTGGGCGGGATTATTCACGTGTCGTTATAGTTGCG
>JAUCMT010000001.1:6035447-6048641 GCA_032357475.1 Enteromius thamalakanensis
AAAAAATTATATAAAATATATATTAAAAAAAAAAAAAAAATTATATATATATATATATATAATAATCTAATATATATTATATTATTACTATCACTATTGACACTTCTACTAGGCCTACCACTAATCTTAAAATAATAATAATAATAATAAAATACATTTTAACATACATATATATATATATATAAACAAATAAATCTATATAAAAACAAATAAAGCGAATTTAGCCATCGCAACATTATAAAGTACAGTATGAAAATTATTTGCAGTGTTATTAAATTGTTAAAGGGAACGTTAGATGATAGCAAGATATGAATATTCAGAATATATTGAATATTGGACAACATATCAAGTTTTGACCAATACCAATTAAATAAGAGATGTAATATCCACAATATGGTAACAATATACCATGCATAAATTATTTAAAATACAACATTACATTCTTAAAAACAAACGTTTCAAATGGCAACGTGTCATTTCTTTTTAGATTTTTACAATTTAATTCTAATTCCAATTCTAATCTGATTTAATTCACGAAGTATTTTTAATAGTTTATTTAATAACAACACTGATCTGATAAAACATCCGAATGCTGAACTGAAAGACATGTACCTCTTTCTGGCTTCTTGGTTCTTCTGTACACTGTTGATTTCTGGTTTAGGAGACTCTGTGGGCGTTCGGGGGCTGAAGGACGACTGTACAGTTGTAGTCTCTGGTGCTGGAGTAGTTTTTGGTGCAGGTGTGAGCCGAACCGCTGGAGTAGGTGTAGTGGTGAACTCACGAGGGGGTGCTTGGTCACTTTTTTTGGCTAACCAGCTTGATTTGGATGCGTTAGGAGTTAGACCAGCTTTTCCAGTATCTCCTGAAGCATTCTGGTTAGTCTTGCTTATAACCGTGGATGGTGTCTTCGGTGAAGTCACTGCGATGCGTGTAGTCGGGACAGTTACAGGCTTCTCTATGCTTGAGTGTGTCTTGCAGATGAAAGTTCCCGCTTCTTTTCCAGGCTTGTAGGTGCCGGAGAGAAGAATAGTAGAGCACTCTTTGCATCTGTTGAACAGAAAGTTCATAGCTAACAAAACAGAGACAATATAATAAACTTAGACCGGAGGCATTTACACTGACTGATCGAATCATTAAAAAAAAAAAAAAAGACCTTCTAAAACATCAGGGGATGGACAATCTTTACTCCCTTTTAAACATGGCAAAAACATTTCACTTCTATTACTCACGGGTATTATCTTAAATGATCAGCTGACTGAAAAACAAAACAATGAACCCTACAATAGCAGCCATACAGCAAACAATTAAAGGAATTCATAGAATTTTAATTGATAGGCAGCTTTTACAAAAACGTTTCCCCACAGTACACTGCTCAAATTAAGTAATTATGACAATTAAAGCATTATATACATGGTTTACTAGTCATGTGTGACGGATGCATTCACATACACTACTTGTCAAAACTCTGGAACAAGACTTTTTTAGGTCTTAGCTTATGCTCATCAAGGCTGCATTTATGTGATCATTTTAATATTTTAAAATGTAACATTTGTTCCTATGATGGCAAAGCATCATTAAACCAGTCTTCAGCATCACCAGATCCTTGAGAAATCATTGTAATATCACTTGGTTTTTAGATATTATCACTTATTACTGGAATCTCAATTACTAACACTGGTTCTTAGTATTATCATTGGAATACATTTTTACTGCTTATTTTTGTGGAAACATGATACATCTTTTTTAGAATTTTTTAATGCATTAACTGGAGTGTTACAAGAAAAAAATCCCTTAAGTTTCAAAAAGATACATTCTATATAAAAGGTATGAATTGTCCACAACCCCCCTAAAATGACTCATTTAAACAAATAGCTGGCCAATCGGAGCACACCTCGCTTTTTAATGAGAGTGATGAGTTTTGTACAAATCGACCTGTTTCAGGAGGCGGGGCTAAGAGGAGAAACAAAAATGCACAGTATGTGGAAATAATAATGTGTTCAGAACAGTAATGTGTTCTTTTGCATCTTAAACTGCATAAAAACAGAACACCAAACACACAAAATATTTTTAGCAACATCATGTGACCCCTTAACCTGAACACCAACATTTTAAAGTATTACTTTTGATAATATAAGTGAAATAAGTTCACAATGGAACTGTTTTTACTGTATAAGCCTACAAACTTGGAACCTTGGTAAGCAAAAAAATCTTGGAGAACACAACAGTTGGCAAAATTGAACAACCATGGTACAATATTAACTTCTTATTTACTGAACTGTTGTATAAACCACATTTGCAGAGCTTGTGTTATATTGCTGTCCTTGCTGGTGTGATATCCTTATATGATATAAATGAGTCAAAAATTCATTTTGTGCCCAGATCTCTTTAATTTTAGGGCATAACTGCATTTATATAGTTGTTGCCTTGCATTAAAATATTTAAAATCATATTTTTTCCCCCCATAACTAATTATTTAAGTTTACATATTAAACTGACAGCTCTATTTATAATAAATTAATACCAATTTAAAAAAAATAATAGACTTACTTAAAGCAATTCCTGTGGTACAGTTTCCCATCTACTAGGTGGCGCTGCACAAGGTGAACATGCTGGTTGCACATGTTACAACTGCTGCTAAGAGTTGTTTTATTGGCACGTTCAGCCAAAACTTCTCGCTAGAATTGATAAAAACAACAACTGATCAATTAGTCATGAAGCACTGTGCAAACACTACATCAATATAAGATTTGTTTAAAACAATAAAGTTATCATATCAGAAGTATGTAGCCTTAAGATAAGGTATGTAATGTACCCATGAGTTTGCTCTCACACACACTCCATTAGAAAAACAGAACTACCGAAGTTCCTGTGTAAGCTGACAGGTGTCGGATGAGTTACACACTACCTTGCTTTCGTTCACAGGTTTAGGCGTCTTGTTCTCTGTGGCTGGTTTAGGGGAGGGAAAAACTTTAGCCGTCACAGGTGGGTTCTTCTTCTCAGATGGCGCTTCGTTAGACTCTTCAGCTGGTCTTTTAATCCCTGCCATACCTCCAACTGCACATCCACACAGTGAAATGTTTTTAGCAATGCTAGTCCTAATTACGCTTAAAAGTGAAGGGTGTAATTTCTGCACCATCTGTGGCACCAAACGGAATTGCAAAAATGTAGTTTACCACTGTTTGCTGGGTTATGAAACTCCTACGGTTTCACATTATACTACTTTTTATATTATGCTTTATTTATACTGTACTCTTATCCCAAGATTACGTTTTATGGCCTCTGTATTATCTGTATTTCCGAAAATGATCAGCTATGCAGTGACAATACTTACTAGGAGAGCGTCCATGGAAATAATTGTAGTACTGGGACACATAGGTCAGGATGCTGAGGCGATCAGGCACTTTTAAAGCAACCATGTCTTCGGCATCCAGCAAGGCAGGGATACCTAACTGCATCTCTGCCACCTCAAATGCCTGATAAAAAAGAAATTAATAAATATAACAAACAATATATAATTTATTGTGTTTATTTATACTTTTATTTGGATCAAGTGTAAAAAACATTCCAGATTTTAAGAGCTGATATGTACAAGCTGCAAAGGAAAACTAGCTGTTGATGAATATTAACTTTCTGCTTTTGTTATAGTAGCTTCCACACAGAAAATGCTGATTGATATTATATACTAAAACTGAAGCTTTTGTCTTCTGTGTGCAATGTCGGGATACTATTACTTTCTTCATAATAGTGGGAATATGTCAGCAGATCATCTTTTAGCTCGTGTATAGTTTACAATGTTACAATGATGAACAGTTGGGCAAAAGTTTGTAATTTGTGGTGATTTTCCATCCAGAGGCAATGAGTGGTAAAACTATAATTCCTCCATGCCCATTATAAGCACACAAAAATGTCAACTTGGCCTGGATTTCTTTGGGAGAAAAAAAGCTTCCATCAAAAATAAACAAGCCCAGACTTGAACAACGAGAGAGAATAAGAAAACAATCTAGATAAAATCAAGAGGAATAAAAGGAGAGGTATTCCTGTGAAAAAGATAAAAAATAAAAAAAACAAGTAATGCGATTTAAAGACCACAAATCCAAACCCGGAAATCACTACAGATCATAACTTAAACTATCAAGCCAAAGTTACTATTAGCTATAACTGTGAATGTTAAGGCCTAGAAGGGAAAAACCATTACATTGCCCTTTAACCACTGTGTAATTTGACAAATTAAACGTTGAACTCTCAGTAGGTGCCAGCTTTCTCTTGTACCTGATACTGAATCTCCACCCTGTAAACCATGCATTACCTTATCTCAACAGTTAACACTTTCATTTTCACTGTCTTGGTCACACCACTTCTGTTTGGATAGAGAGGGTGATCCTTACTTTCTCACAAAGCTGCACTTCTTTCTCAACACTTTTCATTACATGCTGTCGTATTCTCTCTTTCACAACAATGCCCTTTTTGGACAGCATTCCTTTTCCGTGGAAACAGGAACATAAGAGTGTGCAGATGATGATTTATTACGGCCTACAACACCACATGTGATTCAACGTTTGCAGAAACATAAGGAACCACAAAAACAGGCTGTGTCGCATCTTAACCTTAGTCAAGCGCACATAGGTCAAATAGCTCTATGGGAGGTCTGAGAAACTTGCTAACCGTCAACACATGATGGGGTTGTGATCTTTGAAATGAAGGCATTTCCCAGAAAGCTTAAAGCAGATTCAGTTGTTTTGCTCTACTTTTCTGGCCAAAAATGTTCTTGCTAAGGCCTATATGGGAGCATGTTTACATTAAACAAAGAACTTCTATCTTTACAAAAAAACACCAAATAAACCAGAATATAACCTATAATGCTTTCCTAAACTTCTATGAACTGTCAAATGAGGACAAGATACCAAAGACAGGTATTAAAAATTATTTTTACTGTGAAATTTATTAAACAAAACATAAGGTACTGTATCAGCAACAATAAAAAAGAAGTGATAATAAGAGACCATTGTATAAAGTGAACATTCTTACCCGTTTATTGTTTTCATAGATGTTTTCCTTGCTCAAAGAGTCAAAGTCTCTGTAAGAGAGCAAATCAATTGAGACAAGCATACGTGAGCGAAAAAAAAAAAGGTATTTTCCGATGCCAAATATTAACAATATAAATGTAACACTAATACAAACAAAGCCCCAAGCATGCAGTGTGTCTATCACATTAACGCTCATGTTGAAATAACTAGAATGTAAGAGTAGGCTAATGGTGTTTTTAGAGTAGTTCAAACTAAAACTGTTGCATAAAATCTAAAATAAGCATTTAGATTTTGTACTAAAATTCCAACAACCTCATTGTAACTTTCAGTTGGAATTTCTTAAGTTTTAATATAAGAAATCTGCTAATGTTCTAATCCTAAATTCAAAAAGTTATGTTAGGCTATTATCTTAAAAGTCGTTCCGTATAAGCTTCATATTAAGCTCTTCTGAAGTATTAAATGTACCAGTTTCCTACTTAGTTCTGAAGTTTTTATAAAAGTAGTTTTTTTCCCCCAGAGTTACACATTTCTTTAAATTTTAAAAGTTGCAATGTTCTCATGTTTCCAAGTAGCCTGTACTGATACCATCCTATTTATTCCACGTTCTGAATCACTGAAAGCTCTGTCCGCGTTTTATCCGCTCAAACGTGTCTTTTGTTTTGAGCCACACACAGTTCTAAACGTGTATAAGTCTGAAACGAGCTTTAAACAGTTAACAAACTCAATGTTTGAATGCTGACCGTCTCGGCTTTCTTCCAACGTTCATACGTTTTCTGAGCGCAACGCAGCGCTAAACTTATTCGTTACTTACATCAAGTCCGGTCTGTGTTTGTGAATTAGAGCGCAAAAAGCCAGACCGTCCCGGAAAGATGTGGTCATGTTGGTGATCGACACGTCCCGGTATCCTTCACACTGGATTTTGCACCACTGTTGAAGCGCCTTCACAGCAGCCATAGCGCGAATGCGATTGAACCCGGGAGGAGCGCTTTAAACCGAATACTGAACCTGGAATCGCTGCCTTCCAAAGCGGCGTACACACTAATGGAACGCTTAGGATTTTCACTCAACCAAGTGAAGTGACCTCACCGTCAGCTGGATCAAGAACCCCCTGAAACTCCTGAGAAGTTATGACGTGCTCATGGGTGGAGTCAGGTAAACGATTTTAAAGACTTCCTATCAATTGTTCCACAACATGGTACTAGAGAATATATATATATAGCTATATATATTTATATATGCTGAATGAATCGCGTATTAGGCACTTAAATAACAAACAAACACACTTTTTATTAACGGCAATATAATGGTATACACACACACACACACAAATACATAAATGAATACGTATATATGCACACACTACCAGTTTTTGGAGTTTTTAATTGACAGAATGTTAAAACAAAACTACTGACTGGTATATGAAGCTTTGAAAGCATAAGATCCCATCTTCCCTGCAAATCACTTGCAAAGCCACGCCTCCTTCAAAACACATGAACGCGCACGATGAGAGGTGGCATTTGTGGAGGGTTGAATGCAGCATTGTCAAATCACCTCATGTCTCATTCACTGGTGAGAAAACACTGCAGTAGGCTACAAAGCTCATAATATTATAATAACAATGCCTTCCGTTCACGCTTTGTCTGCAATGATGTATTATGTAAAGTTATGCAGGTCAAAGACGAAAAAGGGTTTAATGTTAACCATAAAAAACAGTAAGAGTAATACTGCTGTTGTTTTTCCAACAAAATATATATAAAAAAATCTTAAAAGTAGACAATTTACTTACATTTAATGTGCTTCTATAGACAAAATAATCACTGATGTGGACAACTTAACATCTTTAGCACTATTTGGACGAGACTAGTTTTACAGTGGGTCCTCCAGAGCAAACTACCTACTGTTTTTCAGCAAACTCAGTGTTCCTCTAAGAAAACTAATCCCGTCCGAATGCGATGTCGGTGATTGCCGGTGATATATTTTTTTTTACAATGTTTCCTTGTGTGTTTTGGCCAACGCGATATGCCGTAGAGGTTCTTACGGCACCCACGTTTGATATATTTTGATATAGAAAAAAATAAATAAACACAAATAAAGAGCCAGTGGCCTGTCCCATAAACCAAGATTAGAGTATAAACCAGGCTTATTTCAGTTAGTCTGACATATTGCCAGTTAATTTGTATTAAAATAAGTCAGACTATCTGCCATAAGCCTGGCTTATTTGGTAAACTTGTTTTATGGAACAGGCCCCTGATCACGTAAACTATTAAGACTGTCTGTTGTAATATCAGTGTCAGGTAAGATTACTCAAGTTCATTTCTGCACTCGGTTACATATGTTTTAATTATCAAAATTAACATGGGTTTACTACAAATAAAAGCATAACAGTTAAAATAAAGTACACACACATTAACATGTTTTTTATGTACTAGACATTTAGCTTCACCATGGTATTTGTGATTATACTATTTGTAATCAATCTGAATGACTATAGAAATGCACGCATACAGAGCGAGTGAACTTTGTGACGCCCAGGGCCCAGTTTTTCAAAAGTAGCCTAATCCAGTGGGATTTTGGATCACGGATTGGATCAAATCTTGGAAATGGGTTTTTTAAAAGTACTGTAAAAAAGGATTCTGAATTAAGATCACACCACGTTATCCAATCTTACATTTGATTTGGATCAAACCTGCTGTTTGGGTAATTCAAAACTTTACACTCAGATTGGGATCGATTTGATCCAAAAAAACAGGATTATCCTAAACCCAATCCTAATTTTTTGACCCAAATAAACCCAATAAAATATATATTTTGTTATATTGTTATTATTATATATATTGTTTTTTTTGTTTGTTAGGAGAATGCTCACAAACTTAACGGTTACTGATGGTATATAAATTCCTTCATATTTGAAGCCTATTATATATGAAGCATGCCACATATAATGATATTGAGATATGTTAAACAACAACAACAACAAAATAATATCAAAGCTATCAGATGTCAAATAAATGTCACTGTTCTTGCTCATAGCTCTATAAAACAAACAATGGTTATTTGTGGCCACTGCTATTTAGCCTACCTGTAGTTTTTTGCTGAGTCAGCAGGCTACACTGTTGGTTCCATTTAAGGCTATGGTAAACAGGATTTGGTAATCCTGAAACTTGATATTTGGTGATCACAGTGATCCAACCCAAAACTGGCATAAAAGTAAGATAGATCAGTTAATCCTGGATAGCAAAACATGGGATTTCCAAATCCAGACTCAGATGTACAAAACAGACACGCCCACCTCTGTAATAAACACGGAGATGTTAGTCCCGTCCGAAATGGTACATGAAAATCACGGACGTCAGGTGATAACGATCGAAACTCAAACGTAGTTTAGAAAACTAATCCTGTCCGAATAGGGCTTTAGATATAAAGCTGATCAAATTGCATTCATTCCAAATCAAAAGCAATGGAATGCAATATTATGTTCAATTAATACACATGAAGTCAGTATATAAAATATTCATCTCAATATATATATATATCAGAAACTCCAAAGAAAAGCTTCTTGTGAATTTTGACTTTGCTTTTGGACACAATACATTTTTCAAGCCCGTTTAATGCAATTTGATGTGACATATTAATGCATCATTATTCAAAAATGTGAAATTTATTCATTTTTTATGTATTGTTTCTTCTGAGGTGTTTTCTTTAAATAAAGCTTATTGGGAATGTTCTGAAATGTTCGGTGGATTTCAGACGTCTGTCTGAACATCTCTTTAATGTAAATGAACAAAAATGTTCAAGGGCTATAATGGAGTCATTTGGAGAGGAGATGCAGAGTTTGGTATCATGAGCTGATCTTCAGCAATAAAGGCTAATAGTCCATCAATATTTATCAGTCCATAAATAATTTTTTCATTAGGCTGAGGTTCAAATCGCATACCCTCTTGGTCTGTTTGCCAAACCTGACAGCAGTCTGTTCTGGGGCAAGACATATTTTCCCATCATTCCCCTGGAGTTTCCATCAGTGTTTGCGACATTTGAGCAGAGTTTTTACATCTATTTCCCATGTTTTTTTTTTCTATTTCCCCAAGGCTTGTCCAGTACTAGTCCAATATCTGAGAGATAGAAGAAATGACATATATAAACAACTGCTGAACATACTTTTCAATTCTGACCCAGTTTTCTCCAAATGGAACCCATCTTCGCTATTTGCTTTTGTGGCCTCTCGGATTTCATTTTTGATAGTAACAGCAGCTATTTTCAATCCCAGGGAATTGAATCATCCATTGTTTGCAGACACTCTGTGAATGCTCCTTCATTTAGATTTTTGGGTTGGTTTCCTTAAAACAAGTAAGATTTCAGACCCTGAAAATCCACCGGGCCATGAAAGTCTGATAATTTACCCTGTTTTGGATACTGGGCCCAGGAGATGCTCATTGTTGTGTTAGCATTTCTTCTGAGGAAATACTGGGGCCAATCCACAATACAAAGAAACAAATGGTGCAGGAGAGGAGCTGTTTAACTTAGTCTCTCTGGTTATCTTCTGAATTTTCAGAACTTGAGACAGTATTGAGTGCGGAGAAGCTGTGTGCTTTCTAAGAAACAGGAAGTAGCTCGTCCATACTTTTCCTAAAATTCAGTAGTGGAGATTTGAGTCACCTCAGATTGCAGGTCCTGCTGAACTCTTCTAGATTGGGACCCCCGTGGGATCCTCTCCAGGCCTAGTCATACTGGCTTCTTTCCTGTCTCCGAAGGTGCACAGACAGATACTGGCTCCCTTGTGGCATTCCTTGCTCGGTTAAGCCTATTCTGGTCAGCTCTGGTTCGGAAGGGTAGGCAGAAATCTCTGAAGCATCTCTTGAAATTCTCATCCAAGAAAGCATAGAGGACAGGATTGAGACTGCTGTTGGTATAGCCAAGTGCGATACACAGGTGCCAGCTGGCAATCACAAAAGGGTTCTTTTGGTTGACATCTACAAGTGTTTTGACAATGATGAAGATGTGGATAGGTGTCCAGCAGATAATGAAGGCGGCTACCACTACCAAGACCATTCGAGTGATTCTACGCATGTTTCTGTCCTTCTCCTTTGAGCCAGAGAGAAGACGGACACTTTTCAAGCGTAGGATCATAAGACCATAGCAGATCGTAATGACTAGCACTGGTACCACAAATGCAAAGATAAACACACAAATCTTTGTCACTGTGTCCCAGTACCAGTCTGGATCAGGGAACTTCAACATACAGACAGTGGCACCTGTTATGGAATAAATTTAAACAGTTCTAGAATCAGAATTCAGAAGGTTAACTTTCGATCGATTGCTTTTATCAAGATATATCTTCCAAAACTTGTTTTCTAAAAATCTTGCTTCTAAATATGTACTTACCTTGGTTTGTCACTCTGGTAACTGCCATTATCATGATTGGCACTCCAACAGCAGAAGAGAGAATCCAGATGCACACATTGATGATTTTGGCCTTGATGGGGGTACGAAATTCCAGTGCTCTCACAGGGTGGCACACGGCAATGTAACGGTCAACACTCATCATGGTAAGGGTGAAGATACTGGTGAACATATTATAGTAGTCAATAGCTATGACGATTTTACACAAAATCTCACCAAAAGGCCAAGTGTTCATTAGATACTTGGCACTCTGGAATGGAAGTGTACTAGTGGCCAGAGCATCTGCCAGTGCCAAATTGAAGATGTAGATATTGGTGGCAGTTTTCAGCTTGGTGTATCTGCAAACACAGAAACAACAGAGAGGTTTGTTAGAACACATGTATGGGTTGGCCAATGTGGTCTTATACTTTATAAAATTGGTATAGCAAAGTGGCTCAGTGGGTAGAACTGTTGCCTCACAGGAAGTCCTTGGTTCAGGTAACAGCTGAGCTAGAAAAACTGTGCATTGTTGCATTGTCTCCCTTTGTCTATTATCTGTCTCAAATCACCAGGTGCTCTGTCACAATCACAGCCTGCGTGAATAGACTGATAGGCCTGCAGAGAACAGAAATCAGCTAAATGTGGTAGTACTAGTTTTCACTATGTAAACATGTAATAGTCAAAAGTTTGGATAGAAGTTGGGTAAATTCAAGTGACCGGTCTCCAATAATTTTTTATTTCGTAAGTAATATGTCTATAAATTGTAGGTTTTAGGTTAGGTCTAACTTATTTTAGAAAAGAGGAGATCACATTGTTTTATCACACAGGTGTATTGTGAACACTTCTGCTTATGTAGTACATACAGTATGTGTACAGTTTATTGTATTGCATAGCATCTATTGAGTGTCTTTTTTCTATCCACTCATCTTTCAAAGTACTTTCAAGCATCGCCTTGTGGTGATTATTATTATTATTATTTTGTATTTCTCCAATCTTAACATTTATAAGTAAAATGATCTGCTAAAAGGGTACATTTATGTGTCCAAAAAGCATTTTAATAACATTTATTGAAACAGAGTTATGGATACTAAGACACCCCATCCCCCTTCTCCTCCCCCATCTCTTCATTATAATTCATTGTGCTGTCAACTTGCCTGCATCATGTGCTTGTAAAGTGCAAAATGAGTTTACCCTGAGCCAAGTCATCGTAGAAGAAACATTTCCATTATGCAGCAAGTGAAAACTGTTTTTGTTCCAAAAAGGTAGCACAATAATTTAGTCTTAATAAATTAGATTCATTAGAACGCTTTGCTAAGAGCATAACAGTAAATATAAATTGTTCATGCTTTTTGGACTAATGTTAAAGCTTTCAAAGCACTCATTTCCACTTTGTGTATTTATTAGATGGAATGAATAAACTAAAACCATCCAATGGAAAAGAAAGCACCTAGGTATATTGTTTTTGAAATGCAATTTAAAGGGTATAATTTCAATATGACTTAAACCACAGCAAAGAAATGTACTAAATCTTGTACTAAAACCTCATCTAGGCCTGGTGCAGGTCAATGAGGCATAACATAACAGCTACGGTTATTAACATGAACACAGCTGGTATTATATAATAGTTATGCAAGTGCATGTCTTGCTGATCTTATACTGAATTGTGCTAGGATGTGGGTGGAGGTGTTTTTGTTTCAAATTGAATAGATGTGATTTCCCAAAGGAGAGGAGCATTTAAATGGACTTCATTTATTACAGCACTATTTTATTACTCCCAGGTGATTGTCAGGTTGACACGAAGCTCAACCTCAAAACTGTTGGAGATTAAGACACCCAGGAAAGTCTTTTAATCACACATAGTATTTGAGAATGTATTTGCAGGTTTACTTTTGTGTTAATTGGACAGGCAACACAATTATGCTATCAACATTGCAATAAATTCTTCCTTTTGGCCAAGTACAAAAGAATACTTTGAAATGTGATGCAGAAAAAAAGGGAAAAACTCATTTAAAATACATTTTAGTCATCCCCAAGGCAGTCAATTTGATCTCCATTTTTCCCAGGTAATTGGCAGTTATGTAAATGTCTTTGAATCACATTTAGTCCGCAGAGAGAGCTCTAGAAAAAAAAAAAACATCTCATCTCATGCCTATTCCCAGAGCAATTGTCCAGAACAATTGGCAATGCAATATAGGCTCTTGCATTCTCCACTTTTTTATCTTCATCTGTAGCTATCATCACAAGCCTGCTCATTGCTCAGTGAGATCTAAAGCATTTGCAGGATTGAAGGTGTCTGGAGGGAGAAAAGCATGAGAAAAGGGCATGAGCTGACATTGGCTGAAAAAGAAAAATATGACTTTATTTGTGTTGATTTATTTAACAGTTCATTGTATGTTTTTATTCCTAACATGTGTAGGAATATGACTAAAATGCACACAGTCCTTTAGAGGTATAGATATAAATGTAACAAACATATAGAAAATAATTCAGTTGAGGGGATTCCTCCAAGCAAGTAATTAAATCTGTAATAAGGCCAAAAATGGTTAATTTAAAGTGCCCCTATTATGCTTTTTCAAAAAATATTGTTCATGCAGTGTGTCATGTAGCTGTATGTGAATATAAACAATCTGCAAAGTTGTGACGCTGACAGTGCAAGATTAATAAAGTTATTGTCTATCAAAAACGGCTCACATTCGCCTGCACGAGTCGTCAGCAAATTGAATCTTCCTCTGTTACCGAGCCACGTCACTGGGTAACATATTTTGCATAATGTCCGCCCACGTTCTACGTCGCG
>JAUCMT010000001.1:6048741-6060832 GCA_032357475.1 Enteromius thamalakanensis
CAAGGACAGAACATAACTTAGGATCGTCGCTGGTAACTTCTACCTATGTTGAGAAAGATCGCTGATGATTATATCCTCTGCCTGTTTTCAATAAAATACATTATTTTGAACTAACCTCTGTTGTATCCCTTGTCTGACCGTGACAGGTATCAAGTAATAAAGATGAAAGTACAAGTTTTTTCATTAATTGTTAGGTATTGTGGTAGAACTTTTCACCCAAAAAGTAACATTTTCATAATATACTTGCCCTCATGCTGTTTTTAAACCTGTAAGAACTTTGCTCATCTTCAGAACACAAATTAAAATAGTTTTGATGTAATTTCATAGACAGCAAGGATACTTCTAAGGGGAAGACAAAGAGCTGTAGTAAGGTCATCCTTAAAGGGATAGTTCACCTAAAAATGAAAATGTGATGTTTATCTGCTTACCCCCAGGGCATCCAAGATGATTTTCATTTCGGTGCATCCCTATTATATAAAATATTTTTAATTCCTTAATGAATCCAGAAATATCAGGGATTCTAATAAAACATTAAACAGCACAACCATTTCCAAAACTGATAACAGTATCAAATCATTATTTCATCATCTTTCATCACCATATTTTATCATGTGGCACTGTAGTAATGGCTAGAGAAAATTCAGCTTGCATCCCAGAAATAAATTATATTATATTAATTATATTTTAATATTACACTAAATGATCATTTTATAAAAATAATCTTTTTTTGTAGCCTCCACATTTTTATTAATGTGCTTCACCAGGAATGTTATATTATGCTTTATAAATAAGCATTATGTTAATGATTAAAACATTGTCTTTATGGTCATTACAGGGTCAGAGGAGACCATGGAGTTGAGAACGTGGATATTGCACGTTAAATGTTCAAAGTTCGTGGCACAGGGAGAAGCAGTTTCATTTCTTGAAAAAGTGTCCACAATCAAAGGTATGTAAAAAAAGTATGACATACAAGACATATGTCACCTTGTGCTTTATTTTCCAAATGCTTGTTTGAACGAACTGATTGCTTAGGACTTTTCTCGTAATGCCTTACGTTGTAGAATAGAGCGACTTTGGAGAGATGTGTGGACTGCAGTGACCAGTGTCTACAATGATGTACTGCACTATCTCAAGGAAGCCAGCCACCTTCATACTGCAGACCAAACACATCTCTTCTGTTGCCACTACACATTTCTAACATGGCTACAAGATGATCTGAGCATTTTCCGAGGCGGTTGGGATAATCACCCTTTGAGAACAGAACACAACATGTCTCCAAACCAGCTCAGTCAAATTCATTATCCAGTTGATGGTCCCCAAGATGACGAGTAATTTTTGTTAATGCTAATTTAAAGCCATGTTCCTTCACTGGTGTTTAAACACTTAGTATTTGGAACTATTACAGCTGAGATTATACACCATTTATACAGAAATGTGTTGTTTTTTGTTTAAACAGGAACTGAACATTACTGATATTGATTGGGAAAGCAGTGGATTGCCTGATGAAAGTGTTGGTGTTAACGTTACTATTGTGGAATGTCCACTTACAGCACTAAAAGACACAGTGGATCCAAGATCACCATCACAATCCCATGGGATAGACATTTACATGTAAAACTGTATCAAAGAAGGTATGCTGTAAGCTATTGCATGGAGGTTACCAAAGTTTAAAAAAAAAAACGGCAATGCAAACAATGCAGGACAAATTGTGGGACTGTAACTTAATTTGTAGAAATGGTGTCTGTATTAGTTTTCACATAACTATACAAGCCCAAAACCAAACTCAGAAGTGCCAATTGACTTAAGGAGCTCGTCCCTAAAATGGCTAAAATCCATAATCTTAGCATATTAAAGCAAGTGGAGGACTTTGGCATGTCAGCAGTCACAACTTCCACTGCCATCTTTCCATCTGGCACTTTGTGAAGCCAAAATTTCACCAAGGCCTTAAGGTCAGAGCTGGATGCTAAAAAAAGCAAACATATATATATATATACACACATTATTTATACACACACACACACATTTGAATCATGAGCAGTTCAAAGAAAAGTTTCCTTTTTGAGAAGAGTAGTGAAAGTATGATGTCAAAACACCACCCTCTGGTTCCCATGATATTTTCCTATAGACTCTCATAATGACTTTCTTCAATTTATGAGTAAAATAAAATCTGTATTAATCATTACTCTCGTCAGGGTACATTTATCAAAAGCTTTATTTGACTTAATTTATAAAACCATGGGAAAATCTTAAAGGAACCAGTGGTGACATTTCTTTCAGTTTCTGTCATTGCTGCTACCTCTCTATTATCGATTCCAATTATAAAAATGTAGTCTGGATCAAACTGGTCCAGATTTGAAAATCCCATGTTTTGCTATCCAGGATTAACTTTTATGTTTTTTAAAGGTACATTGGGTTGGATCACTGTGATCCAAATATCAAATGTACCTGTTTACCATAGCTTTATATGGAACCAACAGTGTAGCCTGCTGGCTCAGCAAAAAACTACAGGTAGGCAAAATACCAGTGAACACAAATAGCCATTGTTTGTTTTATAGAGCTATGAGCAACAGTGACATTTATTTGACATCCGATAGCTTTGATATTATTTTACTCAATATCATTAAATGTGACATGCTTCATATAGGCTTCAAATGAAGGAATTTATATGTCATCAATAACCATTAAGTTTGTGATCATTCACTTAACAAAAAAATATATATTTATTTTATTGGGTTTATTTGGGTCAAAATCCACCCTTCTGATGGGATCACGATAAGCCTGTTTTTTTGGATCAAATAGATCCCAATCTGAGTTCAAAGTTCAATTACCCAAAGGGCAGGTTTGATCCAAATCAAATGTAAGATTGGATTACGTGGTCTGATCTCAATTCAGAATCCTTTTTTTCTTTTAAAAAACCCATTTTCAAGATTTGATCCAATCCGTGATCCAAAATCCCACTGGATTACTTTTGAAAAACTGGGCCCAGGTGATAACGATCGAAACTCGAACGTAGTTTAGAAAACTAGTCCCGTCCGAATAGGGCTTTTGACCCATGCGTGGCAAAGAGGTATGCAAATACATACACTGAAAGGCAGTTAGGACAGCCTATCGTAATCTTCAGACCCAGGGATATGATTGGATGACCATTTTATGGTCCTACACCTTTCACAGATTATATAAATACATTTAGACCAGTGATCGGGATGAATCAGACTTCAACCAGCATTATTAATTTTTTTCTTTGGTTCAACTGTGCCTTTAAGATTAATCCTTATATATAAAAATTGTAGTTTTTGGTAGTTTAAGTGTCCAAATAAACGTGTTGTATTTAAAACAATGCACAATGTTAGACAAAAATGAAAATGGTTATGTGCATACTTTATATTTTCATCCAGCAGTGAAGCAGTGTATTTGCATAATGGCAGGTCAGTGTTTATGCAGGTGGTGTTCTTTTATATGTTCTGATGGGTGTGTCTATGTTGCTCTAGGTGTAGTTGGACTTGTCTAATCTCGCTGAGTCACTGAAGGAAACAAACCGAAGCATGTGCTTTAGAAATGATTGACCTATTTCAATTTATAAAAATAGCCTATATATTTTTAAGTAAGCTATCAACTAACTTGCTAATCTATTTTTTCAACTAATTTCTTTATATTTAATTATCAGCATGTGTGGCTATGTTTAGTAGTCTTTGGTTGCAGTAAATAAATTATAAATAAGCATTTACAATAAACAATGCAGAATATAGAACATTTATGTGAATACACAATGTGTCAAACATTTGAAGAGGACGTGGTCATACAAACTTAAGTAGTTGTCATTCTTTGTATGACCAATAGATGTCAGTAATAGACCAAATCTTAGTTAGGTGACAAATAACATGGATATAAAGCAAAAGGAAGGTCCTTTGATAAAAATTAGGGCTTCACGTTGCGCCACGTGCCTAATATTCACGTGCACTGGACAGAAACACCGCGCGCGAGGGGAAAATGCTAAATAGTGATGGATTGGTAGTCAAAATGAAAGTATGCAAAGTTTAGGAATGCAGTTTTAAAGTCAAACGTATGTTTATGAAACGTGAAGCAAGATAAGAGAGTTAACCACGGTTAACTACTTCAAGTGTGAAAAGCCCTCTTGGTATTGGAATAATTATAATATTCATGTGGCTATTAAGCTACTTGTTAAACAAGCTACCACAGAACACAAACAATCATAGTAATAACATAGTAGCCTACAGCGTTTGATGATTAAGACAGTAAAGAAATATATGGTCACGTTTTGTTCTCAGATTGATGAAAATGTGGTCTGGTGTAATCAATCCTGATTAATGGCTTGCAGCAGCCCATGGATACTTTTATCTTAATTGGGACTTAAAGAGGAAACAAGAAATCAGTTTAGTTGGAAATGCTGAGATAGCCTGCCAAAAGATGGTTACAACTCATTACAAGAGCATGTGGTGTGACTCAACCATTTCCCACAAACTCTTGCACTGAATTTGTGTGTGAAAATGTGTCTGCCTTCCCAGAAGCTTGTGAGTTACCTAAGCACGGTGACAGACAGAAACTAATGTGAAGTCAACAATTCATGGTATAATGTCACATCTTTGGCAGCTAAAAGTAAAGCAAGGCAATGATGGAGTGAGAATGTGGAACATCTGGAAGCGGTTGTCTCTGAAGCCCTCAATATGCAGAGAGAATGAGGGGGAGTGTGTGATATTATCTTATTGTTTTCTTCTAGGCCAGTATGGAGCCCACACAAAAATACATTTTATTGTGAGATAAAAAAAAATTGGGAATCATTTCTAATTACAAATTAAGCTGGGGCTGCACTGTAATGCAACATTCTAGAATTTAAGGACTTTTTTTCCTGTTGTGAAATGTGCACAGTGTTTGTTTTTCATTAAGTGTGGTTATTCGGTTTGGTTCCTTTCAGTATTATGAATACTTTATGTAGTCAGAACGGGTTTTGTTGAAAATAAGTTTTTGGGGTCATTAAACAGACAAAAACAAGCATAAACTGCAACATTTTAAACTATTTTAAATAATTTGCCCATTGGACTCTTAGTAACTTAATTTTATTATATATTTATACATTATATATTTTGACTTTAACAATATTTACCTTTTTATTTTATTCTTTTTTTTTATTACAATTTTAATCAAAGAAGGGTTCATTAAATTGATGCAAAGTGACAGCAAATGTTATTTGTTTGAACAATTCACCAAAAATCCTGAAAAAAGTCTAACAGTTTTCTTGAGCAGCAGTGCAGCATATTAAAATGATTTCTAAATGATTGTTTGACACTGAATATGTTGAAAACTTGGCTTTGCCATCAGGAATAAATGACATTTTAAAATACAGAAAACAGTTTCTATTTCACAATATTACATTTTTGACTTTACTTCTTTCCAAAACATTTACAAAATCCCGCTGACTCCAAAGTTCTGAGCAGTAGTATATTTTTTCCATTGTACACTATTAAAACTGGGGGGAAAAAAAGAAAGATAAATAAATAAATAAATGGGTGCATCATATTTTATATAAAAATATTAAGATATAAAAAGGGATATAAAGCCTTTAGCTGAAGGGTCTTCATTGGACTTGTCCTAACAGTCCTCTAGTACTTAAGAGGGTTTCTCATTATTTCAAGAAGAACCGATAAGTGGATGATGACAGGAGCCAGCGTTGACATGTTTCAGATTCGTTAACTTGTTAAAGACACATGTGCACTGTAGTAATAGTCTAGGTCTGCTGTATTTTAAAGATAATAATGGTGGCTGTTTTGTTAATAAACAAAATGTCTTAACAGAAGAAGCTCATGTATACATTATATACTTTTCTACATGCAGGATATTCTTATATATTCTTAAGTCGAATCATTTTTAATTGCTTTGTTAATAACCAATCAAGAAAATCAAAGTCCTGGTCCATGCTTAATGCCATCTTTGTCCATCTCTTTTCATGATTCTTTTGGTCTTTATTTCTCTCTGCTCGTATCGGCCCGTACAGAAGCAAGGCTTTAAACTCGCTGTCATATCATACTGGATGTAGAAGCACAAGTCTGGCTTTGATCTTCAAACAGGTCTTGTGTCAGCGTGAGATGAAAGCTGAAGGTTCAGACGTGCAGATACACTCCCAGAAGAAGCCGCGTGACTATCAGCGTGGGGTTCACAACAATTCTTCTTAAAACGACAAGAAAAGAATCTTCTTCAAGACTAATTTTGCTGAAAATGACAGTGTCAGGCATGCTCAAGGTCGAAACTAAATCTTGTAGCTAATTGCTTTCATGCTGATATTCTGTCTATTGTTATAAGACGTTAAAGTCTGACTTTATTCATGTATTTTGCAAAAGTAGAAAAAAGATACTTTGCCTGAGGTCACTGCACATAAGAGAATAAAGAAAGTGCCTCTAAATCCAGTTTCATGTGGCAATAACCTGGGCGCATCAGAACTATAGCTTTGACTTTGAGACAAAATAATTCGATTTTTTAGGTTTGAAGTGTAAAGATTTCCTCCGAGCAAATGCTGTGGTTTGAAAGTTCATATTTTACTGGACACTAAGAGGACCAATTGAGTTACATGATAGAAAGCAACAAATGAAATTGTATTCAACCATTTGCCACGGTTTTCAGAGTTGTTCAGTTCAGTTGCTAGGGTTTTCTGGGTGGTTTCTATGGTGATTGCAAGTGTGCATATCAGTCGAAAGAAGAAGAAGAAAAAAAACACACAAGAGAAAAGATAAACGCTTTGATTTTTTTATTGCACGCTACCCTTTATGTCTTTTGAAAGGCTGTACAGCAGTTGTTCAGGGTCATTTAAAGGAAAGAAGCCTTAAACAGGCTCGTACTCTCATTTATATATTGTTTAGCTTCAGTTTTAGGAGCACAGGTCTATACATTAGAATTTTTTCATTACATTTGATTAAAGTTGTAAAGCAGCCCAGTGTTTTGAACAAAGGGTATATTATACATTCACAGTAAAGCCACTGAATGTTGAAATCACAGCTTCGATGAAATATAAGGCACAATGTTATGTTATACATTATAATATTAACAGCATGTGGTAGCAATTTACAAAATACTGCACAATTATGCCTCTTTAAGCCTTGATGACTGTACAGGGATTTACTTCTGTCATATTTTCATGGTTGTACATTTTAGAAATACTTGCTTTGGGCATTCAAACAAACAAATCATAACAAAAACAGTTTCTATCAATCACATTTGGATTGGCTGAACATACTGCTTCAATTTAATTGCATGCCTTCCCATGCACGGAAAAAATAGTTGCTAACTAAAGCTCAAACATGCATTTCTGCAGCATCAGAATGTCCTGAACTGTGCAAACACGCTTGTAAACCATATATACACACATATGCAAATCAACACCATAATAATCAACATAATCTGTAAGGTGGCAAGGTCAGCAGGATCGCTTTTGAACTTGTAGTTGTTATTGTTTTTTCTGTACCGCTGTTCTTTTTAACTCAAAATCACCCTGAACTTGCCTAGTTTTTGATGGCTACTTTAAATAAATCTACTTTAAAATAAGAAGCTTTATTCACCATTAAAATGCCTGAAACAGTGATAGAAGAAGAATCTTTCTGCCCTATAGAAAACAATATCAGCAATTACAGGCAGTAATATAACAGCAGAGGTAAAAATATCTATTTACTCAACAGATCAAACAAATACAATTAGTCAAAATACACAGTTTTTCCTTTCGGTTTTGCTCCCTCTGAGTGCAACTGACCTCTGCTGGGTCAATAAAACAGACATTCAACAACATAAAATCAATAATCTGTCATATCCTTTCTGGTTGATATTTGATTACAGGACTTTCACATTTACATCCAACTGATCGTGAAGTTATGACTGAGATTCAGACCCAGGTCTGTTACTTTCAGCACCTAGACAGACATGAAACGATACATACATTTCATTAAGTCTTATTTTGCATAAATGAAGGTTTTTTTCTAGCAATACAGTTTTTCAAAGTATTTGTTAAAAAAAAATTATAAATCACTATTGATGTCAACTGCTAATTTTGGTTTATGGTATATTAATATATTTGTTTTTGGCATATTTTATGTATTTAAATATTATTAAACGCATTACAGAAATAGCAACATTCTCCAAAAAAAGTATTAAACCATCTACGAATTCAATTATTTCCAGTACAGCCTAATGAAGGTTTTATATCCTTACTGTGACCCACCAACAAAATACACAAATCATTACCCTTTTATAACCAGCAGCTTTCTAAAACAATATTAAATGATATTACCTGATTGTTACGGTAAGTGAACGCTGCCTCTTGTGAATTCACGGTTACATTTTCTGGCTTGGTCTTCACTCCGTAAAACGAAACGGTTTCCACTGTGATGTAAGTAGCCTCCTCGTGATTATGCAGCACCTCTGATGTCATTGTGTTCTGAAGATCATTAATAAAGTAGATCATTCTATTTATTATTCCTGATATTAGGCAGAGTAATGACTACAAGTAAACAAGCAAGTGATGTGTTTTATAAAATAACTTTGGATAAAAATGGGTATAATCTGAATAATTCATGAATAAATGTTAATAGGGGTGATGTGAAATGACCTTTTATAGGGTGCCCATTCTATGAGGATTGAATGAATGCTCAATAAAAAGACATGGTGGTTTACTGCAGTAAAGGTGAATTGTGCATTTTCTGTACCTGTTCTACTGTGAAATAGATGTAAGCGTATTGATCTTTCTCATATGTGTCTAGGGTCTCTCCATCATCCCAAAACAAATCACCATTGGCCAGGCCGTCTTCACTTAGACTCACAATCAGATGAAGAGGCTGACCGCTGCTCACCCACAGGGTCGTGTTAGGTCTCTGAAACAAATAAATTCAAATAATCATTGACACAGATAGAAATGATCTATCTATATTTTAGTTAATCACTAAACTAAGACTTTCTAAAGTTCGCAAGTGCAGATAGAATAAGATGGTGCCGCGCCGCGCCTGTGGCAGCGAGTTACAGCAGCTTTGACATATTTGTTGTTTTGTTTGTTGTGTTTTAATGTTTTTTTCTCTTGTTTTTTAAACCCTTATGGGGTTGTGCAATGAGGGGTACAACTTTCATCACATTAGCACTTTTTTTGCCAACTTTTTGAGTCTGTCTCAGGGGACCCTTTAAGCAGTGGCTCCAGTGTTTACACATGGGACCAGCTGCTAGCTCTCTCTGGGTCGATCTTCTCTACATGAGGAGGCTGGAGGTTCCTGTGGAAATACAGAGGAAAAGTCGAGGTTGCAGAGCTGGAGTTAAGCGCCAGGAGAAAAAACGGAGATACAAACCATGTGTACCATCCGTTATTATAGGAAACGTCCGATCTCTTACCAACAAGATGGACGAGCTAGCAGCGCTGATGAAGCTGAAGCAGGCACTGGGAGAGCACCCTGCTGTGCTTTACTGAGACATGGCTCAACCAGGATACACCAGACTCTGTGGTCTCTTTGACTGGGTTCACATTCGTTCGGGCAGACCGGAGTGTGGAGAGCGGTAAGAAGAAGGGCGGGGGTCTGGGGGTGTTTGTGAATGACAGATGGGGTAGCCCTGGACACATTAATGTGAAGGTGCAACTCTGTAGCAGGTACTTTGAACTGTTAGAGGTTAGCATTCGGCCGTATTACATCCCACTGGAGTCCTCACATGTGCTGGTGCTGATGGTTTACATCCCTCCCTCGGCCGACACTACTGCTAAGATGCACAGCAGCATCTCTCAGCTGCAGACGGAACACCCTCAGGCCCTGATCGTCATCTCTGGGGACTTTAATCCTTCTTTGCAGTCCATATGGGGAGGACATTGATTCACTCACACACTTACGGACTTACTTGTTATGGACTTACGAACATAAACATCTGTGTGGAGAATACTCCTCTCAGCTTCTACCATTAACACCTCAGCTCCTTGCACACCACTCTAGCCTTCCTCCCACTGTCAGTAAGGGTGTACTCACACTAGGGAGTCTGAACCATGTCCACCAAAGCGCGGTTCGTTTAACTAGTGTGAGTGCTCCAAAACGTGCCTGGGCGCGGTACGGTTAGCTGGCCATGGCCCGCTTTGAAGAGGTGTGCCAGAGCACGGTTCAGTTGGACTGGGGCGCGGTTTGCATGTAGTGTGAGCGCAACTGTGCTGGAGCACGGAACAGGGCGTGCGACGTCACATTTTTGCGATGCTCCAAACCAGACATAGTGGGGAAAGGATCGATTCGGTCTACAGCAGAGGTGCAATCTTTGTTTAACAATAAGCTGTAAGAGGGCTGTGGACCAGCGCCGACCAAATGACTCAAAATTACTATCCACAAAGTAAACAGATCAATGGACTCCATCGTGCACAGCAAGAGCGCTGCTCTTCCGGTGCAGGCCAGCGGGGGAGTGGGGAGGGAGGACAATCATACTCTGGCCCAGTTCACGGCAACCATACCAAGTGTGAGTACACCCTAAGGGCTCTGACCAACTTTCAGCTTTAGTCCAGTTAACCCCCACCCCCCTCGGTCTTACTCTGGACAAGGTTAGGAGGAAGTTAGACCAAGGCCTAACCAGGAGGGAGCTAGACCAAGGTCAGGAAGGCCACAGGCCCTGATAACATCAGCTCCAGGCTCCTCAGGGAATGCGCAGACCAGCACTGTGAGGTTGTTCTGTTTATGTTCAACCTGAGTCTCAGTCTGGAGAGTCCCAGCGCTGTAGAAGACCATCCATGTGGTTCCAGTTCCCAAAATATCACATCCCAAGGTCCTGATTGGACCATCGACTACCTCACTCACAGGCCACAATTCGTCAGGTTGCATGATTATGTGTCAGATGTGGTAGTACTTTCCCCATTTCTGTTCAACCTGTACTCATCTGATTTTAAGTACAACTCCCATCACTGTCACCTGCAGAAGTTCTCAGCAATGCCGTCATTGTTGGCTGTTGTGTGCTGGGCAGGGAGCTCAGACAGAGACAGAAAAAGACTTAATAAACTTGTTAAAAGAGCTGGTTCTGTCCTAGTTTGCACACTGGACACCATCAAGGAGGTGAAGGACAGAAGGATGCTGGTAAAACTGTCATTCATCATGGATAACCCCTCCCACCCCCTGTACCACACTGTGCAGGCTCTGAGCAGCTCTTTCAGCACAAGACTGTTACACAATAAAAGAAGGAACGCTACCGTCGATCATTCCTCCCCACAGCCACAATACTTTACAACACATAGTTGCAGTGACATACACATGCTTGTGTACATTGCTTGTTTTGCTGTTGTGCAGTATTTAGACCATGTGCAATATTTCAGATTATGTGCAACATTTTTTTCTAATTATGCTCAACTCATCTCCTTCGTTGTTTATCCATATAACTAGCACTATGAATAAGTTTTTCCTTATATTTATAAAGCTTAGAAATTGTTTAAATTGTTCTTATATTGGTATTTTTGCTGATCCTATGGGTCCTGTTAAATTGTTTTTTACTAATGCTGTTTCAAAAAGAATTTCCCTATTGTGGGATTAATACAGTCAATCTAAGCTATGTAATCTAATTATGTAATCTAATTTAAGTTAATATATAACTGTGTTGCATGTATATATATATATATATATATATATATTTATATATATATATATATATATACACATACAGTGGGGCAAAAAGGTATTAAGTCAGCCACCAATTGTGCAAGTTCTCTCTCTTAAAAAGATGAGAGAGACCTGTTATTTTCATCATAGGTATACCTCAACTATGAGAGACAAAAAAAGAAAAAAAGAAATCCAGAAAATCACATTGTAGGATTTTTAATGAATTAATTGGTAAATTCCTCTGTAAAATAAGTAAAATAAATAACGTCCTCTTTAAGAGGCTCCTCTGTCCTCCACTTGTTACCTGTATTAATGGCAGCTGTTTGAACAAGTTATCAGTATAAAAGACACCTGTCCACAACCTCAAAAAGCCATGCTGCGTCTGAAATTGCATACTTCCCTACTATATAGTAAACAGTAAAACAGCATGCAAGCGAGTAGTATGTCCAAATTCATAGCACTGCTTCCACCGGAATTCTGTAGTACGTATACCATGGACAATTTCC
>JAUCMT010000001.1:6084772-6098112 GCA_032357475.1 Enteromius thamalakanensis
ATCTCACATCTGTACATGTACAAACTACTACTACATATACTGTAAACATTACTTTGTTGTAAAGCTGCTTTGCAATGCTATGGATCATGAAAAGCGCTATACAAATAAATTTAAATTGAATTGAATTGAATTTTCCATTTGGAATGTTTGTTAAGCCTTTTCAATGACAGGAACATAGGCATTGGTATCACCTTCAAATTGTAATACCCATGTCATTATATTAGTGTTGAGCATCCAAAATAAAAGTATTTTTGTATATAATGTATGTACTGTATATATTTATTATGCATATACAGTACACACACGTATATATATTTATATAAACATGCATGTATATATTTAAGTTTTTTTTATATATATTTAATATATTTATATATAATATAAATTGTATGAATATAGTTTTATACACGTAAACACATGCATATTTTCAAAATATATACCATGTGGCAATACTTTATAAATACAAACAATATAATACAATACACACACATAAACAAAAACTTTTTGGATGCGATTAATCTTGCCCATATTCAGCCCAGTCTCATGAAAATGCGTATAAATATTACACCAAATAAAAAAAACGTGGTTACACGAAGAAATTATTTTGACGTATATATGACATGCATGTCTTTGGCATGCATATAATACGCAGTTTTCGCGTGCATATGATACAAAATTTATTGGCGTGCATTAGACACGCAGTTTTCGCGTGCATATGATACGCATCAACCCCAAAAACCTAATCCTACCCATTATTCAACGTACTATTAATACGCTCCTTCATGAAATGGGGAAGCTTAATAATATAAGGAAATATAATGTGTGCAGAACTTAACTAATGTAGCTACGTTTTGAGGTGCCCAACAATTTGTCTCGATCCTCCAAAAACCCCGATCTTATTTCGCAACCTGTATATGAGCAGTCTAATGACTGAGCAATATGAAAAAAATGATTTGGGTTAACGATTTGTAATCTGAAAACCCCCCGAATAATTCCAAAATAATCTAATTCCCCCACAGTGGGAAATAATAACAACCTGTCAATCACCCCCACCTCACCACACACACAACTCTCTTTATGAACGTGTGTGTCTGACAGCGTCTGACTGGTTGCTGCTCAGTCCACCGCTTGGTGGTGAGAAGTACAGGCACTCTGGCTCAGAGCGGGATAAACACGGGACGAAGGTGGAAAAAATACGTACTCTCCATCACGCGTTAGACTCGAATTAATCACCGCGTGCTCCTCCGGACCAGGAGATTTGTAGCTGCCGCAGTGGCTTGTTCCAGCAGCGGGCATTTGCTGCTTGATGCGTCCGCAGTGCTGGATTTTGCAGTTCTGAAGTAAATGAGATCTACAGACCAACACTCTCTCATCACAACACCTTGACAGGAGGCTTGTTATCTTAAAAGGTAAGGCTTCAAGTTGCATTAAATACGAGGCGACGAACATTCTCTATAGTCTGTAGTCAACTCTATGTGTCAATAGCGCAATGGTCTTTCATATCGATATCCACTCATCGATTACACATCTGCTTCATTGCACTCGGCGCACCGGTCGCGAGGGTCTGTGCTTCTCTGTTCTGTGGGAAACATTTCGCATCTCTACCTGGACCAAGGCCGTCTTATACCGAAGGGCTTGAGGAAATTAGTATTCAGAGTTGGGCTACTCCTTTGCGACTGCTTCCGATCCAAGTGAGACCAGACCACCGAGCCTATCGATACAGCGCTGTCTCATGCGATACGAATGAGATTTTAAGCAAGCGACAAATGTAGGACACAGACGGAAACGAGTGGAATGCAAAAAGTAAAAGGGGCCGTTCAGACTGGACGCGTTCCTACGTAGCCTATAAAAACGCCAAGACGGAGTGCAACGCAATGGAACGGATCGCAGGTGTTTTGAAGTTGAACAGTTTTTTTGTCAACTTGACAGCCTCTTAAGACGCAACGCTTATGGCGCAAGGCAATGAGACGCGACGTAACGGCCAAAGATGTTTTCCTGACGCATGTATCCAAGCCAGGTTGCGAATTAAGGGTCGGGGGTTCTAATCGAGGCTTTAACTCTCTCTCTAGGGCTGTCAATCAAAACATAGTTGAGAGAGGTCTTGCAGAGCACGTTCAACTGGGTTAACTAAATGCGTTACATTAGGCAGTTTATTAGCGTTCTCAAACTTTTCAGACTGTCGCAGTTTCACCTGCTCAAAAAATAGACATTTGCGAATTGCGTTCGCCTGAGGCAACAACCATAGCAACGAAACGCCAGAGAACATGCATTTGGAAACGTTTTGTTGTTTGACTACAGGCTGTACATTAGCGAACTATAATTATCACTTCACCTCAAGATTAGCACTTCACACGTACAGTATGTTAAAACAGAAACGTGAAAATAGTTACTTCTATATTAAGGCGCATTAAAACACTGAAGCACGTGCATTAAAAAATTCTTAAAAATAGTTCATTTGTAGCGCCGAAAACTTAAGTAATTCCCAGCATACTGTACAAATCAAGTCTATTAATAATAGCTCAGACTGAACGTTGTGAACGTTCCTTATGAGAACGGCAATGGAACAAGCCATTCCAAAGGGCTGAATCAATAGCTTTTCAGAACGCTGGACAGAGCTCAGTGTTGCTTTTGGTTGTATCAAGTCTGCTTCCGACTGACTCAAAACTTGTAATGGTATCACGGTATGAAAAAGCACTTCCTGATATTATTTTGTGGCTGACCTGGAGTGTTTTTAAATGAAGGTAAGTGATCACGATCTGAAAACTGCCACTGCCATGGAATCTAAGTCGTTTGGGTGTGAATGTAAAAAATTGAACCTAGACCTTGCAAAGGCACTCTGTTTTGTTATTCATTTTTCAATGAAGTCATTGGGGGTGGAACAACTGAATCATTTTCAGTCTAATTTAAAGCAACGCTAGAGCTATCTATATGTTTTAGTGAGACCTACCTGTTTGTTAGGCATAGATGAATTGACAAACTGAAGCTACTTACATCTTCCTTTCATTTAATTTAATTTCAAAGATATTGTTGTCCGTGCAGAAAAGTCTAGAATTTTGCGATACATATTTGAACTACTGTACAAACCCATGTACATGTATCATGGTATCTATGGTAGCCTTTATTCATTTTGTTCATTTGTTCACTTTTATAATTTGTCCAGAATCAGACAGATTTATTTAGTATCCAAATTCATTCAATCTAATGCATTTTTTTTAAATCAATACAACAGATGAAATGGAATGGAATGCACAGATGTAATGCATAAATGTGGGAACCTCAGAGAGATCAAAGTTTCTGTCTCTAAGCAAAGACTCTCTCTCCCTCATGCACTTTATAGGACATTTCTTGCTCATTCTCATCAGATTCAGAAGGCTGCCCTACTTGCATTCATGAGAGATGATTTTTGGGAGAAGGGCTTAAACTAGTAGCCTGAGTGTCTGACAATACAAATTCTCTTTGATGGTCAGAAGTACAGCAAAATGGAAGGCTTAGTCAGTTTAGCTCCCAGACAGTTTGAACTTGCAGCATAATGATGACTAGGTGTGTTTGTAGGCAAGTTGGCCACTGTAGTCCAAAGCAGACTATCTATCTATTTCGGCTGGGTGAAAAAACACAATTTGTTTCACTCAAAAATGACAATTTGGTCATCATTTACTTACAATTATGCCATTCAAAACCAGAAAGCATTTCTTTCTTTTGCTGAAAATAAGGTACTTTTATTTCGGTTTCTATTGACTTCCAATGAATCCATAGAAGTCAGGGGGCACCAAAACTGTTTCGTTATCAACATTCTTCAAAATATCTTCTTTAGCATTCTACATAAGAAAGAAATTCATATAGGTTTGGAATGACAGTAAATAATGATAGATCACCCAAACCGTTATTTACTTATTATTTACAACCATGCCAATTGAAATGCATTTCTTTCTTCTGGAAGACAAAATAATATTTATATTCAAGGCTGGATGTCAGTAAATTGAATTAGATTTTCATTATATCTTCTCAGAGGATGAGTAAATAATGGCAGAATTTTCCTTTTCAGTGCCTTTAAAAATATTATCTGGAGAAAGTTTTGCAGCAGTACATGGAAATCTCGTCCCAAATCCTGCTTATCAACTTAAAACAAAAAAGTTGTTGTGGCAGATGCCACATAAGAACCATTTTGAGTTCCTCGAAGAATCTTTTAATGAAAAGTTTTGAGACTATTTTTTCTTTGTATGAAAATCTTTTAAAGAAGAACCTTTTTTCACTATGTGCACGGGTAATAATCCATGAATGTTTATGGTTCTTCACATACCAATATGCCAATTAAGCACCATTATAGTGGAACTGTGCATGGAACATCAAATATATTTTGATTATCTGAGACCCTCTCACATCACTTTTTTTGCAGCATTTTTGCATTCAGTGTAGACAGAAAAATTGCCTGTCATTGAAAACTTGTTGCATCACACCTTGTACAGACAAGTCAGGTGGTGTGCCGTGAACTATTATATCATCTGCTATTACAGATATTCAGTCTCAACAGTGCCACCTGCAGCATGATTAAACTCCCATCCTCTCTTAATGTGATTAGAGCGTCTGAAAAAGGCAAGGCACATGCATTCGGAGATGTAGCGTTGCCATGGTTGCCTTGACTTTGATGGACGTGGTGGTGTGTGACACTGGACGCGCGCTCATTACCGGCTCCACGCATCAAACGGCACCTTGCGTCTTGCTAGGCTCCGAGCTCATAAAAGAGTGTATTCCCCAGCTCACTGCTGAGCTTGTTAGAGTCACTTTCAGATTGTGATGACAGACGCGCTATGTAATCAAGGAGTTATTGCTCAGCGTCAGCGTGGCCCTCACTTATCATACATACTGATAACAGAAATCAAACTCCTCTCGTCAATCTCCTGGCAACTGGGCATTGACCTGGCCTATTACACTGCAAGGCTACCAACAGCTGTGGTCTATTCATTGTACAGCCGTGGCATTATGACCTCTGATGTCTCACTACGTATTGGGTCAATATCTCCTGACATTTCGTTGGATTAATGCACAACAAATCAACACAGAACAGAAGTCTACCACACTCACGCCACACATGCACAGGCAGAGGATGCAAGCTTGGGGTAGGCGATTAATACTGTGTCCACCTTTTGACCTACTTACAGAGTTATGAATATTTTAGACATTTTTATGCATGCAAATTGGCTGTAAGTTAAAAAGAATCTGTGTTATAATTTAACAGAGACATGACTCTGCTTGTCAAAGAAACTGGCTTTTAGAAAAAAAAAATTGTATAATTAAATATAATGGCTTTGGTAGATTCAGGAGCATGAAAAGTGTACATAATAAGAATTCTTATTAATTATTAATATGACGTTGGTACAGATACGTGTTGCAGCGGTTTAATTATGCTGCTTGAGGTACGTTTTCTGATCATTCAGAATTCAAATATCCAGTAGGTGTCAAACCCAAACCTACCAGATAGTGTAAACAAACCCAAAAGTAATATAAAAACGTGAGCTACCCTACTGAATTAGAAAACTTATTAAGCTTTATATGTGATGACAACATTCAAAAGTAGCAGTTATTAAATATTGCAGGATGTTAAAATTGCTTTGAAGTCATAACTAACATTCTGCAAATAACTGTGCGAAAATGAGCCTTTATTAATCAAAAATGTAATCCTGTAAATTCGAGTTTTGTGTGTAAAGGAATGCCTCTAGTGTTGATATTAACTGGAAACAGCAGCGAGTACGTATAGTTTCGCAGAAATGTACTCTAGTTAGTTAGTATTTCCAATGTGCTTTAAATGTTTAATGTAAAAGGCATAACAAAAAAAAAAATATCTGCGCTCGTTAGAAAAACGTTACTGTAGTAGAGAATTATCTTATGTTGCTTCTTGCATGTTTCATGATACTTTCTGTGTGAAAAAAAGTAAGCATGTTCAGCCTGCACTTAAATTAGCTTGAACAGGAATACTGTGAACTAGAAACTGTGTTTTCCTGTATAAACTGTGGTGTGTAATGTATGTATAGGTACATTTTTTTGCCAATAAGCCTAGGTTGAAAAATTAATAATATACATTAATGAACAGCACTAATAATATAGACCTATAATAAAGATTAAGTACACATGTTTACTCAATTATTTTAGTATAGGTTAATGGTTAAATGTATGAATTAATTGTTAACAAACATTTACTCTCCCTCATGTTTTTCCAATAACGACTTACTTTGAAACAGTTTTAGTTACACAATCAATTGTGCATTTCTGCAAAAACACATTTCATTGCAAATATTTCGCTAAAACATTCCCCAGTAGCAAACATAACAGTTGCCGTTTCCATTAAATCTCAAGACAGACAGGAAAAGCATACATTTTGTGTTGTAAAGAGTTCTCTAAATAAATAAATATTGTAAGTGCTTTTGAAAAACCAGCTATTCTGTTGAGTTTTACTGTTGAATGCAAGCATGCTTTTTGCCCGAATTATGCAGTAACAGTGTCTACCAGCAGGGGCTCCCTGTCTAAGCTCATCAGACAAACCTTGATCTCCTGGGTCAAATGGTCTAGTTTTGAAATGTCACAGCATACATTCTGAGTCATCTTATCCCATTCCGTTCTCCCCATGGTCTTATAATGTTGGATAAAGAGCACTCTGCAGGTATATGAGCCATTGATGTATGCTACCAGGACCATGTGGTTCGTGTCAGCTGTGAAGTCAATGATGAAGTATGATCTCATTAAGGTTGTCACGCTATTGGATGCAGTCCATTCTCTTCCTTCACCTTAAGGTCCTAATCCACACGCTAACAATAATGTGTCTCTACCTCTCTCTGTAAGGGTCTTTTCAAAGTCAGAAAGTCGTCCATTAATCAGACAAACCTGTCAGTCGGCCCCCCGAGGTTTTGCAGAAGTTGGTGGGAATTCACATGCGCTCAGCTCCGATGTCAAGAAGACCCTTTTTTTCTGAGTTCTCCTTTAATGATGAAAGTGTGTGTACGTGTCAAGGCTGGGGCTTTCAGGTTCCTTTGCCCGTTTTCTCTCTTTGTTCTTACTTCCGCGCGCCTGTTTTTTTCTAACCCAGGAGATCAGCCACTGAGTGTCTAATTGAGGATCTTTCAGCTCCAGTCTTGGCCAATTAAAGCTAGTGCAGTTAGCGCAGAGTGCAGAAATGCAGCGGGGCAAATCTGCGTAAGATGAATGGCTCTTATTCTTAATCCTGTCATTAGTGGATATCTATTCTTCGCCTTTGGGTTTTTAATAACCTAGGGCATAGAACCTCCTCGCCCGGCCTACCAGCATCTAATACACGTCCCCTCCAGCGCATCCACAATGCTGCCGCTCCACTTGTTTTTAACCTCCGGAAATTCTGTCATGAATTTAATTAAAGAAACTGTTATAGACTTAAAGTGTTGCCAATGGCCTGCCCACTTTAGTCTTTCAGTCTCGCATGATTAGAAATTGCAATTGCCGTGCTTCTCAGGGTTTGAGGCCTAGAATAGAATGGCTTGTTTATTTTAGCTACTTGTCTTGGCAATTGTCATTAAAGGGACAGTTCACCCAAAAAATAAAAATTCTGGTAACACGTGTTTATAAACAGCGCAGTACAAGTCAGTGGGGCCCAGTGTTGTTTGGAAGCTAACGCTCTTCAGAATATACTCTTTTGTGTTCCACAAAAGAAAGAAAGTCATACAGGATTGGAAGAACATGTTCTCACCATGATTGATAACTATAGACCTTAGTCATATTTAAGTTTTGACAGGTACAGTTCGGTCAGTGGACTGTAATGATTGTTCAGGCGAAGTTGCGAGCAGTAAAAAACACTTGATCTAGGTCCTGTCTATCCATAAGTCTATCCATAACAGCCTTGTTTTCCTCTGTGTACAATTTAATATGGCATCTATAACCTGACTGAGGTCTATAAAGATACAGTATATGACACTGTACTAACCAACGAGTTAAACCATTTGAAGAAACTTGCCTTGAGTGGAAATAAATATTGTTTTTAACCTTAAAAGTCCACAGAAAATGCTGCTTCTTTTATAATATTATATAAACTACAAATGCACTCAAATACAATTGCTTTCTTTTTTGTGCAGAACTCATCTCACAGTCATGCTACAGACATTAATAGTACTGTCTTTCATATTGTGTGGTAGTAAAAAAAGATTTTGAAGAAAATCTTGGGAAATACTTAACCAGAATATTGTAAATAATATGGGATGGGCTCAACTTGGGCAAGTAGAAAAATAGAAAAGCACCCTTCTGAATCTTTTGGTAATTGCATAGCAACACCCTGGCGAAGACCAGGAAATAAAAGACCTAATTGTAAATGCAAATGTAAAAATAGCTGTACTGTAATTGGACCAAACTGGACAACAGCATCTGAAAGAAGAAGTTGTAAACAAAGTTGTAAAGTTAGAGCTTACTGCAACTTTAAAGAGATTAAAAGAGGAGGATAAAACTTTCCTACAACCCAGCTGTGTGGACCAGCTTGGAAAATTGGATACACCTGAATGCTTTACGTCTCAAGAGAAGTCAAGTCTGCCCATCTTCCTTGACTTCTCTAACTTTGTACAGCTCCTCTAACTCAAGAAAGAAAAGCTGCAGTTTTCTAACTTCAAATAGCTCGGTAGATTACAGGCTCCTGTTGTATTGCAAGTTTAACAATGTATTAAGCACCGGAGCTTCAATAAAGGTCCTTTATGAGGGTTCAGGTTATGGCCAAATATTAGCAGGTGGCATATTGAAAGTTTGCTGAGGTAAACAGGAAATTTTGAGAAAGAAAAAAAGTCTGCAGCGTTGCTCTTGGCACAGGCAGGGATGTTCTCCGACCAGCTGTCCCTGCCACCAATCTAGCTGTAGTCATTATAAAAGAAAATTATGAAACCTGGAGACAGATCAGCAGGAAGTTGCAATATCTGCCACGACCCGCACATTAACACCATGGCCTGTTAAGCACAGATAAGACAGAAGCACTCAGCAAACTTCCTCCAGTCGCGCTCTGCCATCAGTGTTTTGTTTCCCTTGAACACTTCAATTTAATAGAGTAAAGATGGGGCTGTGAGTGCTGAGATTATATCACACAGAAAGCACACAAACTAGGACTGTGACTAATAGCAAATTTCACATTGGCATGTAGGAGAGACCAGCATCAATGTTGTTCTCTAATTGGAGGAAAGTTTACTTCCGCCGAACCTTTTCAGGAAGCATTTTCTCATTCTCACGGCAGAGATCTGTGAGCCTGGAGGCTCTTTTCAAGGCTGTTTTCATGAGCACTGTTTGCGATGTCTACGTTGATGAAAAGGCGAAATCATTAAAAATGTCTTATTGAAAACGTGTTTTGCATCCATTTTTGATACTTTCTATACAACCATTTAAAATTCTGCGTATTTCTTACATGAGAATGCATATGATCAATCCCAAGCCTATACTAACTGATTATTAGTTGTGTGAAACAATAATTAATAAAAAAGATTGTCTATGATTTTTCGTCTTTTGATTAAAACGTTGTTTGTTTGTTTTTTTTTACAATTAACAAACTTTTAACAGTTTTTTTTCAATCCAAACAAAAATGCTCAAAATTATTTGTAACTAAGAAATTGGATGCAATTTCCATCTTAGAATGTTTTATCAATATTAAAATAATCTCTATTGTTTTTCTATGTTTAGACCATAGACTGTAAAAAAAATGGATGTAGTGTCCGTGATGTCATTTGTAGGTTTCTGAAGAGCGTTTTTGAAACCTAAAGTGGGCGGAGCCGACCGCCGCCATCTTGGCAACGCGTCACCGTGCATCACTCCCGAATAATCCAAAATGGGCAATGAGGCAGGGTGTAGGCGGCTAACAGACAGCAGATAGAGACATCAACCTGTCACTCAAGTGGCCACGCCCATAATTATGCAGAATTTTAAGGCTTAATATAATTTAAATGGATGAGTTATAAAAAAATTCACCCCCCTCACAGTTGTCACGAAGGGCAAAATTAGCTATACAGACCAAAAAAAAATAATTGTACCAGGCTGTAAACATATTTTTTTCTACTGTAAAGTTGGGCATTTTAACATGGAGAGTCAATGTGATTGACTCCCTTTTGGAGCCAGAAAAGACTTTCAGTTGTGTTTACTCTATTATTTGGATTGAATTTCAAGTACCTTTATTCCGCTGTTGAGCGAAGAACTTTTGTTAATAAACTTTGTTATATTTTACGTCTGTGTCCGTCCACTTCTTTAACAGTAGACTACCTAATTGCAGTTAAAAAGAAGTACACATTCAGGTTTCTTAACTGATTAAATTATACATATTTAAAAAGTACACTGCAATAATGATGCGTGTTATGTTTTAAATTATGTCTTAAACCTTTATGTTTTAATAAAAAAAATTATTATTTAAAGTAACTTGGGTCCCACTTTATATTAAGTGTCCCTAATGTGTACTTACATGGTAACAAGATGTGTATCTAGTATGTAACCACAGTGTAAGTACACATTGCTACATAGTATCTACAGCTTCAATATTTCTATGTAACA
The DNA here is from genome assembly GCA_032357475.1 of Enteromius thamalakanensis. Classification (NCBI taxonomy): domain Eukaryota; kingdom Metazoa; phylum Chordata; class Actinopteri; order Cypriniformes; family Cyprinidae; genus Enteromius; species Enteromius thamalakanensis. The sequence continues at coordinate 6,095,294 of JAUCMT010000001.1, forward strand.
ACCCTAAGAAGGGTGTGTGTAAGTACAAATGTGTAACAGGACATTGGTAACAACTTTTTTCACTTCACTGAAGTAGTCACAGTAGTCACGTAACAGGAATTACATAGCTACATTTTGTAACAGCATGTATAAGAGTAACTGGAAAAGGGGGCGATCGAGGGATATGAAAAGTGGGCGGAGTTGGTGGAGAAAACTGCTAAAAAGTTTTTAACCTTTCACTTTCAAAATTTCTATGAAATCACTCACACTCTGAACACATGTAAGTGACAATAAAAAGTTTATTTTTACTTTACTTGCTCATAAAGGCCAACAAGTTTATGCATCTGCACAATAACAGGCGAAGGAGAACACAGGCGAAGGAGAACACAGGAGATCGCGGAGTTGAAAAACAAAGTCTGAAAAACAAAGCATGAAGGAGAATCCAACAATCCACACGTAACATTGATAGACAAAATCAAACTCAAAAGACAGGGAATTTATACACAAGAACTAAATGACTAAAGTGAGGGCAGCTGGGGAGACATAGGTGAAAAACTAATCAACTCATAATCACATAACGACAGGAAAAAACAAATAAGGGCAAACAGGAACTAACAAAATGAAACCAAAACAGGAAGGCGTGAAAATGAAACTAAACAGACCATAAACGTAACAATAAACCAATAAACAGACACTGAATGTGACATTACCTCCCCCTCCCGGAAAGGTGAGCATGCACTGTTGACTCTTGCAGCGCAGCCGACTCAGGGACCGGAGTAAGTTCTTGTTACCAATGTCCTGTTACACATTTGTATTTACACATACCATTCTGAGGGTTGTTCTGTTGTTAAAGAAATATTACAGCTGTAGATCCTATGTACCTGTGTGCACTTACACTTCTAGTTACTATGGAAGTACACAGGTATTAGGGACACTAAATATAAAGTGGGAGCATGTACAGTCACACTTTATTATAAGGTGTCCATAATACAGAGTAATTACCTGTTAAGTACTTAGTTTTAGCCGTTGTACTTACATAAAATAAATATGTACATGCAATGTAACTGTCACGCTCAGGAACAACAGGGAAACTAAGTAAAAGTAAAGTCTGCAAGTTTATTTGCAGTAACATAAAGTCTTCTTTAAACAGGTGAGATTCAACATAAAGTTTCCTTCAACTGGTGAGTATCAAGGTAAGTAACATTACAAGTCTTTCAAACAGGTTTGGAGCAACGAATGAAAGACATTCAAGTTAGTACAACCAACAGAACGTTTCGACTGGCAGACTTAATCTCACAGGTGAGTAATGGGTAAAGATACTCAGAGTTCAGCATGTCTCCAATGACTTCCAGTGCTCAACAAGTCCATTGAGTGGTAGGTGATTTGTAAGTGCCCAAAAGTAACAGTTGCTGCCTGTTACATCTGCATAATTACAAACTGTAATTACAGGCTGTTCCATAACTTAGTTACACACACACACACAAAAATGAATGTATGTACAATGGCTTATATTTAGCATATAATTAGGTAATTACTCTGTATAAATAAAGTCTTATCAAAGGTACTTCTTTTTCACGAAGGAAAATAAGCAGATATTTTACAGTATATAATCTTCTAAAATGAGGTTACCAAAATAACATTTTGACAGTTGTTTGGACAGACATCAATACATCAACATCTCCTTTGTGAGACTGAGCTGTTACAACAACTAAAAGTTTAAAACTCATCAACACTTTAAATTGTGTTTACAGATGGCCTGACCGATTGCACCTGTTTGATTTTATATGCTTATTTTAAAGTACAGGAAATCGTTACACATTCAAGCCTTGTAATTAAGTTGAAAGTCACACATTAAATTGCTCCAGTATCCCAGTGTACCAAAAGCGCCCAGTGACTAAAAATAACCACCAGTTGAGATTTTACACTAAAAATTTTCCATTGATTTGTCCCATCCACATCAACATTAGGTGTCTGAGGTGGGAGACCTGATAATGGGTTTATCTCACCTGCTGCTATACTCATCAAACTTGTTTTACTGACACTAGATCCCACTACATCTACACACGTGCAACACTTTTCTCCTGCCTCTTGCTCCTTTCTCCTGCTCCCCTTTGACTTCACTTTGAGCATCCCAGGCTCACTGAATATATGTTAGTATTGCTACATTCCTAGAAAACAGGAAAAAATGTCCACAAGAGGTGCTAAAAGCTATATACTTTTATATTATTAGTATTTTTAAATGGGTTTATTAAACATTACAAAATAAAAATATATATATATATATATAAATAAGTATTTTAAAAAGTACAACATACTTATTGTGATCATAATGTGATCTGCCCTGGAGGGCGTCTTCTCTGCTGTTTGACCCACCCAGGTGGGCGTCTCCATCCTAGTAGTTGCAAACACCTCTGGAGTCCGAGATAATTTCGGGGCCTTTGAGATATTTTGACATGCTCTGATATTTGTGCCTTTTTCAGCTACTTAGAACATATTATTGACCAACCTGTATTTTTCTTTTAATCAGCACAAATGGGTCTACAACAATGTGTGACCAAAATGACTTTACATGTTTGCATTTTTTAGAGAAAAAAATATTATGCGTGGTTAGTAGGTTTTGTGAAAATAAAACAAGCTGAAATAAGGCCATAAAACACATACAGAACATTTGTTCACAAGACTTTTTGATAACTGTGCTGGTAGTGTTTTTGCTTCAAAATGATGTGAAAATGACCGTTTTTACTTGCTCACAGAAAACAGTACAGTGATTAACATTTTTTAAGTCACTTTTTGAGTGTAAAGGGTTTATGTGAGAAGGCGTGAACTATCAGTACTAATGC
>JAUCMT010000001.1:6098212-6113929 GCA_032357475.1 Enteromius thamalakanensis
GAGACATCAACCTGTCACTCAAGTGGCCACGCCCTTAATTATGCAGAATTTTAAGGCTTAATATAATTTAAATGGATTTTTAAAAAATTTAATTTTAAATGGAGTTTTAAAAAAATTGACCCCCCCTCACAGTTGTCACGAAGGGCAAAATTAGCTATATAGACCAAAAAAAAAAAAATTTGTACCAGGCTGTAAACATGTTTTTTTCTACTGTAAAGTTGGGCATTTTAAGATGGAGAGTCAATGTGATTGACTTCTTTTTGGAGCCAGCCCCCAGCTGCTTGTCGATGAATTGCAGTTTTAATCACTTCCGTGTTGGTTTCACTAAAGGGAGCGGGAGGTTGCCCCTTGGTTTAGATCTATACTTGTTTTCTTTTTATTTATTACAATATTTCATAAAAACTTGCTATGTGTACTGCATTAGACTCGTCACAGCCCTTACGTTTTATTGTTTCTTGTTTTGATTGCTTTAGTTGTTATCATTTGTAAATCGCTTTGTATAAAGGACTAAATGTAAACGCAGAAAACTGGGGCATTTTCAATATTTTTTACATTTTTTGTTGCCATTTGCTGTAAGTACTCGAAATGCAGATACAACTTTACGTCTTTTTTGTCAATAGTACCGTCATGTCGTCTGATTTGTATCAGTCTTTGATGACCTTGTATAAAGTCTTATACCAAAAGCTTCACCAAAGACTTCCAGCAATCTGTAGCTGACGACTTAATGAAAATCTGCATAACTTTTATGATTTCATTTACCCCAGGAAAATGAACCTTCAGTGACCTAGTTCATTTACTTTTTTCTTTCTTTTTTTTTTGTATGTTTCACAGCATGAGGTCGGAGAGGTGTGCCTTATCCTCCGGCACTGGCTAATTAAAAAATACGTGTGGTAATGACTCATCATGCTCAGAGAGCGTAGTCTCCCGAGTCTCATTTCTCTCCGATGTCTTATTCAGGGCAATGACAGAAGGACTCTTTCTGAATATTAATAACCAATAGGAAAATAAGTGATGTAATGCTTTAAGTAGAACATGTTCGGATTGTGCAATCTTCTAAAAAACTTATTATTACCTGTAAAGTAAAACTTTCTCAATATAATTGGGCTTCTTCATTAAATAAAGCACTTAAAACTCTCATATCAATTACTAGACACTGTCTAATAAAAAACTAATTTTGCTGAATTAAAAGTTCTCAAACTTAAATTAAAATTGCTTCAAATACTTTTATAAACTTTCTTGAAAGCTAAAAAGATGCTGTTCAAAACATTTCCCATAGCAGAACCTAAAATGAAAAATTCTCTTACATTTGGCAGCTATAATTAATTCAAATAACTACAAGATTTTTCTAAGTCTGGTTTGAATCTAACCGGTTATGTCCTGATTAAATACAAGACAAATCAAATTAAATTTACAAAAGTGATTGTATATACAAAGAAAGCATACTAAATGGCAGTAAAGTGTTTAATGTTTCAACCCCAGAGACACTGCAACAGTCACTCTGAAAGAGCTACAAAGGTTAGTAACATTTAAAAAAGGTAGATCAAACCATTATCAGCTTTATGCAAGAATTACAAACATTTGCTATTATTCCAGAAAAAGTAGGCTACAGTGGAAAATGAAAGAACGAAACTTCAACAAGAGCCAGTCAACTTAAGATTGGTATTGCTTCATACAAAAATAAACAAATAATAAGTTTTGTTTAGCATGATTAGATCTGCTGTTGAAACATTTTTGCCGATTTTGTCTTATGTAATTGAGACAAAATGTTGTGAAGATTTCAAGTACATAGAGCTACACTTGTACAAGTATATAAAAAGCCTTTATTTGGCTGTGGTTGCATCATCATTTTCATCTGGACATTCTGTTTGGATGAAAGAAGAATGAGATAACTGCTATAAACCCACACGGAAAAAAAACCTGTATAAACATACACGTTTTAATATAGGTTTTATATATATGTGATGCATATAAAATTGGCCATTCTCCTATATTATATGTAAATATATGCACATATATGTGTACATGTATGCACATATATATGTACACACACACATATATATATATATATATATATATATATGTGTGTGCATATATGCACCTATATGTTCACATATATGTTTAGCTATACAGTCGTAAAATCATTAAAATATATAAAATTAATTTTTAACCCACCCAAGGGCTCAAGGGTCTCACCTCAGTCATGGTATTGAAGGTAGAGAGATAACTGGTTATTCATTTCCATCACCTACAATCCCTGCTGGACCTGGGACTTGAACCCCCAACCTTTGAAATTAAAAGAAGCAATACAGGAGACCTATATGAATTTTATATGCACATATATGCACCTCAATCCTATATACGCATAATATGCAGCATTTATATTATCATATATGTGCATATACTGCATATAGGTTTCATATATGTGCTTATATATATCATATATGTGCTTATATGTTGCATATAGGTTTCATATATGCGCATATATATTATCATATATGTGCTTATATATTGCATGTAGGTTTCATATATGCGCATATACCCTTATATAGATTCTTTCCATGTGGGAACAGAAGGTCCATGTCAAAGTTCTTTTGTCATGATAATTGTCACAAACACAAGGCCAAATTAAAATCAGAGTGGTCCGAGAAAAAAACAGTAACAATGTGTAACAATGGTTTACTCAAAGCTGTGATCTCAGTCCTGACGGTTTGTGGCACTATTTGAAAACTCCATCTGGTACCTGCCCCCAGAGTGTATAAATACAGCATTAAAAATAGCATTACCAAAGTTTTATATTGATATAGCCTAAAAAATATCAGAAAACAAGAGAACAAAATCTTAACAGATTTTTTTTATTACATCAACCATTTCCATTTTTTATTACATCACCTTGCAATTATGCAAGTTTACTATATATACTTTTTCTCAGAATTTCACAATTTTCGTACTCTGAGATAAAAAGTCCCAACGACCTCTTTTATTTCTTTATTTCGTGGTGGATATAAACTTCCATGCTGCTAAAAGTGAGGTTCTTTAAATCTTTAACTTTAAAATTCAAGTTTTTAACATTTTCCATAATGTTTTTTCCCCCACTGTATTGCATTATTCTCTCCACTTAGAAGTAAACGCTTCTTTATGAACACTCTCACTTTCTTAAGGTGTCATGGAGCCGTCACTAGACCACATATGAGCCTGCAAAAAAAAATCTATTACTTTTTAAAAACCATTCATAGCAAGTTAGTCAGATAGAGGATAAATATAGAACATCAGACAGGGTGAACACGAGCATCTCTTAGACTGTTAGAGCAGGTAAATGTAATTAAGATAAATGCAGGCTTTGTGTGGCGGCAGATATTTCCCCCGTGGCCACGGAGAAAGGGAGCGAGTTCGTGACTGAAAGAGAGTTTGCTTTTCAAAGACGCAACTGGGAAAACTCAGAAAAGGATTGGCAAGGACACAAAGTTTTGATGCATTACTGTATACGTGTTTGCACAGTTAAACCAATAATGAAACCATTACTGAAGGGTTCAGTTACATATAACAATAGAGACACCATTAGCGCTTTGTATCGACTTTGCTTTAATGTTTTCTGACAGCCGTATAACTGGTCATTACTGTAACTGACAGTATTTGCTTTCAATAGCCACAGTTGGCTTTTTCAATTGTATTAAGTAGGTGTTTGAGTGTGTGTGAATCTGTGAACGCCTGTCTGCATTTCAACAAATATAATTACTGCCAATATAATATTTCTCTCATGCTCCATAGCTCTTGTCACTCCAGGAACAATAGACATATGAAATATGTATGCTCACAGGGTTGGCTTCTCTAAGATCTTTTGTTTCTAAAAAAAATTTATTAGAACTCTTCGATTTATTTGTCAAAAAATTTATATTGTGAAATGTTATTATAATTGAATGGCTGATTTTTCAGTGCCACCTGATCCTTCAGAAATCAATCTAATATGCTAATTTCCTGCTCAATTATTATCATTATTTTATGCTAACAGTTGTGCTGCCTAATATTTATGTGGAAACTATGACTCATCTGTTTTCAGTATTCTTCAAAGAATAAAAAGAAGCATTTTTAAAAATAGAAATATGTTGCTAAATTTTTACTATTGATCATTTAAAAGCATCCTTGCTTATTTAATAGTATTTTTTCCTTAAAAAAAAAAGAAATCTGATAAGCCTCAAGCTTTTGAACAATAACATCTTAGTGAGATTATGCTGGTTATAGGTCTAAATAGAAATTAAAAACTAAATAAGAGGGCTAATTTTGCTGCTGCAAATGTACATAAACACTCAGTGGATTTAAATAAAAGATGTAAAAGAATATAAATGTCTTCAAAGCAATACTTTCTCTTTTAAAGATCATAAAAAGAATGCTGTGCGAAGCCAAGCACTATTACATTGAATCAAATGCAGCACAGAACACTGAATTTTCTCCAAAATAACCTAAAAATGTGATAACATCCAATTCAACTGATTTTGTTTGGTTTACCCGTATCATCTTCAAAACTATCAATTTGAACCAATCACCTGAGCTGTAAGTTTGTTGATGCTCTTTGGGCTAGTTACAGCATCTAGCAGAGGCTAACCAGGCCATGCTAAACCTTACACGATACAAGCCGTATTTAAGGATCAGGTCAGGCGGAAATAGCTCCTTAAAGACAATAGCACATTTTCTCATTGTACAGCATATAAGCTCTATGGAACTAAAGCAGGAAGTATGGCGGAGAAACTACAAATTCGGCTTGGCACAAATCTACACTTTAAAACATAATTACAATAAAGGTTCAGCGTGTATATATATATATATTTAGATGCATATGAAAAGCCTGCCTTGGTACAGTACATAATCCAAATAGTTTTCTTTGTCCAACAAATTAGGCAAGCCGGTCCAGAAAATGCAGCTTTTTTGTTAGAGAGTTATGTAATGTCTCAAATGAACATAATTCTAACAAAAACATAATTTTGGTATTGTCAGGCCTTTCCATTGCTGTCCCTTCCTGTTGTTTCCCAAATAGGAGAGCCAAGAATACAAGATTTAAATCATTCATTCTGCATCTGTCTGTATCTGTCTCTGATTATCAAACCCCTCCATTCATAATTAAAGGCATGAAAAACTTCAAGTAGTCAACCGCAGGGAAACAGGCCTCCTGTTGCCATAGAAACAAACTGCATCTGAAAACTTCAGCTGGCGTGCTATAGGGTTCGGGCGAGTGTGTGTGTCTGTGATGGTGAGAAAGAAAGGATAGGGCAAGAAAAGGAAAGAGAGAAAGAGATAAACCCCTGTGAGAGAGTGCTGATTAAGTATGTGTGTGTGCTGGCATGTGCATGTGTGAGCAGAAGTGACACTGTTTTTTAAGTTCTGTGAAATTTGTTTGAAGGTCTTGCCTTTGGGACCACTTCTACGGTGCTTTTGTGAAAATTCTGGTTTTCATAGGTTTAACAGAGAAAGGATATGTATGCTGAACATACATAAAGATCTTTTACTCACTTTAGGATTATTCACACTAAATGCACTTTGCTTTTAAAAAACATGAAACATGGGGAGAGAGGAACGGACAATGCATTTTTTAGAATATCTGAATGCCAGGTTCGAAAATGTTCAAACAAAACTCATTAAAAATCACTGGGCAAGCTGGTGATGGTGTTTGGATGAACATCAAAACGACTACTCGTCTTTTTTCATTTGTTCAGAGATTTCTTTTATAACATTTATTTTGAACACAACTGAAATATTTTCAGTGCGACTCTTGGTTACATCTTCCACTGTTCTTCTGAGAAATCTTACATGTGTCTCCAGTATATTCAGAAGAGGTCTCACCTCACCTCAGGCTTGCCAAGTTCACAATCCAAAATAAAAAGATTTAAATATGAACCAAGACATTTCTCATTATGGTCTCCCAAAACCAAATTATCTGAGCTATTCTACAGTATGTATTCATTTTATACTGCAGCTTTTGCCACTATATGTCAACAATTTTTCCAATTTCTTTTTTTACCTAAGACATTTTAGGAGAACCAATGGAGGTGAAAGGACAACATATTGAGCCATGTGTCACATACTAAATCAGTGTTATTTTATTATCTTCTATGTGTCTTATTATATTATATTATTATATTATTTTGATTTAACCTTGTTTAATTTTCAGTTTTCATTTTAGTTTCAGTTCACGCTTCCTCATAATCATAAAGAATAAATAGCGGGAGAATGGCAGATTCTGAACCCTAGTAGTTTGAACCCTGTCGAGGGCAAGGGTTCGGCTTCCAGCTCGGTCTCCGCCTGCCCCCCGAAGGAAGGCGTGAAGCAGGATAGAGGGTGGAGAAGGGGTGGAGGAGGGATGCGCAAAAGATGATATGCGGAAGTAAGGGAAACTGGGTTATTAATAGTAGGTAGGAAGGATTTGATTGATAGATAATGCGATGCCAGCCATGATTAATTCGTCCAGTGCTCCTCCCGAAACTTTGTTATTTGCAAAACATGCACTTTGTGTTAGTGATTTTATGAGCTTTTGTTATTTTTCATTATTTCTTTTTTGGGGGTTATAGTTTAGTTTTAGTTATACCAGTGTATTAATAAAAAACGTATTTTACTAAGGCAGCTTTTTTATTTTATTTTACCTTTTTAAAGTTTTTCAACCAATATTTGCATTTTACTTAATTTCAGTTTTGCTTTAATGCACTAAAGTGTTTTTTAATAATAAAGTTTCCCTGAAAAACATGCTTTTGTAAGACATTTTCCATGAACCTGATTTTTGTGAGAGTGGGACAACCTGTCTCTAGTATGAGATCATAGAAAGAACAAATGAAAACGATCAAACCATTCACTCAATTCTTCACATCAAAACCATTCAGGAAGCCGTTTCACTCGGATGGACATCTCAACCGGGAAGAACAGGCAATTGCAAATTCCATTTTATGCCAACTTAAGCAATAACAACACTAGCCTAAACCAGTCATTTACTACTACAACTAAAGCATTTATCTCCAAATGAGATGTAAAACTGTGTAGAGGTACTGATATAAGTTAGCACTTAAACTTTAAAGTGCATTGTCACAGAGAAAAGTTATGACTACATCTCTGCAACTTTACTGTCTGGAACAGAGTAGCTGCATCTGTTGCCCAGCTCTCTTACTTTAAGACTTCATTCCGTTGATAGAGTAAGAAAATGTTTCAAATGATGAAGATCCGTCATCTGCATGACTCACTCAGTCATTTTTATTGCACAGCCGTCCGCTAGACTTAATTGACATTCCCCACCAGCCAATAGGTGTGGAGGTCTGTATAGATTGTGGGTGGTATTCTCCAATCAGATTGTGCAGTCGAAGCAGATAGTGTCAGCAGCATCAGGCCATTACAGAAGCACACGGACGTGTGCAATACTAATGATGTCTTACTGTACAACCTCAAAGTCATTGGTTCACGGAGAGACGGTGCAATCTCAGTGCAAGCCCAAACTTTTTAAATTTTTAATGGCATGGTTATATTTGCACTCTGTCATCTAGTGTTGTCTATAGGTACTGAATACTGGCGTTCAGTAGCCCTAATGTGCTCAGAATGGGAATGAGTGCTGCAGTGCAGGCGTGCAATGAACGCACATTATGGTGTGCTTGGAACACTATTTAAACATACCCCTAGCCTTTTGTGCTGCATGTTGAGAAGCGGTGTGCCATTATACTATAAGCAATCTGAATTATGATTTTCATTTTGCAGATACAAAAACAAACAAAAAACACTTACATTTAGACTGAAGGAGGTAGTTGAGGCAGGAATCATAGAATGATACTTGGGATTGAACCACAAAGCAACCAACCAGAACACATTGGCAAATACCTGCCACAACACAGCAATGCATTAAAAGAATATTTTGCACAAAAAAAAACTACATTTGCTGAAAATGCATCCACCTTCAGATTGTGGATGAGTTTGTGTCTTCACTGGAACAGGTTTGGAGAATGTAGCATTACATCACTGACTCACCAATGGATCCTCTGTAGTGAATGGGTGCCGTCAGTATGAGAGTCCTAAATGTAAAAAAAAATAAAAATCACAATAATTCACAAGTCAAGTAAATAATCTACAAACTTAATCTACAAACTGCTTGTTTGTAATAAAAAACATAAACAAAAAACAAGATTTTTTTTCTTTTCTATGGTAATGTCTGGCTAAAATATTATATTATATAAAATATAATATAATAAAGCCATTCAGAAGCAATGGTTTAAACTTAAAGATCATCTTAATCTATACATCTATATGCAGTTTGTGGATTATTGTGATGGTTTTATCAGTTGTTTGGACTCTCATGCTGACGGTACCCATTCACTGCAGAGGATCCACTGGTGAGCAAGTGATGTTACGATAAAATTCACCAAATCTGTTCTGATGAAAAACTGGCCTGGGGGTGAGTGTTCAGCAAAAATTCATTTTTAGCTGAACTGTTCCTTTATAACACTTATAACCATAATGGGTTTTATTGCACTGAAGAAACAGGCCAAATAATAATAATAAAAATATACCTGTGAGCACAAGTGTTAAGCACAGAAAGAAGAGTGAAAGGTATGTGCATGTTTGTTTTGTGTGCATCCTGTTGTGCATCAATATTTTGCTTGCGGGGCGTTTTTATGAATACCTCCCCCTTATGAAATGTGATTTACATATTTCCACTGGAGAGAATGTTAATGAGGGCCTGGGCTGTCAAAACGTTTTGTCAGCGTTTGCATTTATTCCCGACACTGGATGGATGTGTGTCCAAACATAGTTTTATTCATTTTAGTGCGTGACACATGCACATGCACGCCTTCAGCATGACAGATTTATTTTGAGTGCATTATTTCAGTTTCTTTTGTGTGATGGCTTCAACACTGTAATAGAAAATTATGTCTTAATGCAAGAGTAAAGTCTCCTTGTGGTTGTACATGGATGTTGGTCAGGGTGGCTCTCCTTTACCCGCATTATCTGAAAAACTGGCCAGTGTCTTTGACATTTAATTTTATTGCTGTCTATGTATTGTCTTCCTTCTAAGGTAAAGCAAACAGCTGACTGTTTCTGTGCAGAATATGCCTCTTCTCAACAAATAAACTACTAAAGCTTTCCACAAAAAAACGCAGATATAGAAGACAAAAACATCACACACTCAGCACAAGATAGGAACACTGTCATTCATTCCAATTAATTCTTTAGATGTTAAAATATGTTTATACAGTATATCCCAGTTTATCCATGTACAGCCTGACATAAATAAAAAAAAAAAAATTAATTTGTTGAACCTGTAAACAATAAGATGTGCAAAACTTTGTGCTTTATGTTTTGTATCACTTGATACATCAGTCTTTTATGGCTTATATAGCATGACGAAAATATGAACTTGAGAGGGGGAAAACATCAATTTTATTCTCATGCCCAAAAAATATGCAATTTAGTGCAGTTTTTGTTATTTTTATGCCAAAACAGTAGGATAAACCTACATCAAATGCAAAACATATAATGCAACAAAGCAATATAATGATCAATGAGAGATAAATGCTCAAAAAGCCATCATATCTGATACATGCTTTTTCTAACAGGTAATTTTATTATACATAGGATAAAGGTTTTTACAGTTACTTTATAAAAACATAAAACATTTTACAGGAAAAGACAAGTGTACTTCTACCATTTGGACATTTGAATCATATTAACCAGACTTTTACTATACATATGAACTTATATTAAAACCATCTGTTAAACATCTAACAGCTGTTAGATGTTTCTTAAAGGGGTCATGTGATACAATTGTTATCATTATTTTTTAAAGCTGTTAGTGCATAGATAAGATCCCAAAAGTTGCAAAGACTAAAGTCTCAAAACCAAAGGGATAGTCTTTAAAACCCTAAAATGGCTAGTTTAAACATACCCCCACTTCTCTCAGGTTTAATTTTATAACACCACCCAAATGTTTAGGCAAATAATAAAGGCAGAGCAATTATTCTCGCTGGAGTGTTGCTGCCCGTGCCATGTTCTGGAGACAGTTTCATTGTAAAAGTGAAACTCCTTCAGCTTCTAAAAGAGGACACAACTAGAAATCAGTGGTTAAGTTGTATTTACATCACTGTTCCAGAACAATTCAAGCCAAATATTAGAGTGTGTGCAGTGCATTTTATGGAGGACTATTTCCTGAACCTGGAGAGTAGCCACTTAACCACTTTAATCTGGACTATAAGCATTACTTGCACAACATTTTATCCAGCTGCATATACACTCTTGTAAATCTGAGTTTATTGTTATTATTACTATTATTATTATTCTATTTACATTGTACTATTTTGCACTTTTTTTAGCAATTTCTTTTATTGTTTCTATCTTTATTTATAGACTATTCCTTTTGTTTCCCTTGTTATTTGCACTAAGTAGGAGCGGTTCAGGATACATTTCACTGTGTGTTGTACCTGTATAACTATGCATGTGACAAATAAAAAATCTTGAATCTAGCCTGTGCTGGTTGTGTCTATGCTGGTTATTTTTTGTTAAGTGAGGCAATTCCAAATTTGCAAGGACAGTCTGGCGCTTCTGACTCACAGCCTGTAAGTAAGTTTTTATATTTAAAGGACTTGCTTCTGACTATTTAAACGCTAGTTTTGTGTAGATTAGTGCTTGTTTTTTGTCGTTCCTTCGATCACAAACGGTAATGTTTAAGATGCGCAATGCAACTGAACCCGTAAAAAGAAAGTGTAAGTCATTATAATCAGTAATTATTTCCCCACTGGATACATCAAATGTCTCGTTTGAAATTGGTTTTTGCATGTTTTTGCATCATTGCACCGGGACATGGCATCACAAAACAGTAAGAGGTGTAACATTTCCGTCACACGCTTAAAGTATACAGCCAGTCATGAATTAGTTTCACATAGCCAGATCTTCAGACTACTGGTCATAGTAGTACAGACTGGTACTGGAACAGACTAATTGGCCAAGAGGCTGCCTGACTAAAACGTAATTCACATTTCGTTTTATGGTGCATCATGTTTAGAACAATTACAGATGTGTAAGGTGTGTAAAACTTTCAGATGTATTTTAAAGATTCTATGCCGCAAACTCCAAATATTACGTCTATCTTCTTTCATGAGGTGATGTAGTGATGTTTCTTATCCACTTGTTAATTGAGACCTGGTAAATTCCAAACGACTAATGGCATGCATGTGCTCTGCTCACTCCAAAATCCTCACTAACAAGGGATAAGGAGGATCACTTTGATTAAAAAAAATGCCCGCGAACCATTAGGTATTCGAAACCAGTATCGTGACATGCGTAATGCCTTATGCATCAGACATTCAGCCAAGGTTCCGTGGCCGTGATGTCTGAGGTTGAGATTAAGATCGATTTGGCTGAATAAATTATTATTACTTATTCATAAACAAATTTACTTGCCGCCACCTACTGGTGTAACGATGTAACCAGCAGAAATAGCCATCTAATGCACAGACTGACACATTTGCACTGAAAGAACACTTTGTAACAATCAGAATTTGTGCTCAAATTTTTCGTTAAAGTAATTTTTCCCATTGCAGCCCAGACAGAATTTTAAGAAATTCTACCCTCAGCCAGTCTTAGGTTTGCAGCGTTATATGCTTATAGATGAAAATGTCTTCAGCCATGCATAATGTTAGATGAAGCTAACACACACATGCACAGACTCCAGTCTCTGTAAATGGCACTCGCTCCACAGCTCTTTGAAGTAGTGAAGTTTGTGATCACGAAGAGAGATTTTCTTTGAGGCCATGACTTTTTTCCCTCAGTGTCTTAATCTGATTCTTAAGGAAGATAATTGCGTCTTAAATGCTTTGATCTCATTTCATGGGGAGAGGGTCCTTTTCAAATAAAAAATACATTAAAAAACTAAAAAAACAAGATAAAAAAGTAAGGAAGAGTTAGAAATCCAATAGAAAAATCCATGCAATGACCAAACATTTGTGCTTTTGTTTTTGTACTCACATGTTTCAATCCTTAATTTGAAACATATATGGTATGTATGACTATGTTAAATGATACTTACAAGTACACCATTTAGACACTTTTATTTGAACATACTGATATCGATTGAAAATGCATACACTATTCAAAATCTTGAATTTTGATGTGATTTTATGTTTTGTATTTGTCTGTAGAGAAAATCTTATGAAGCCGTTATATATACTGAAGATGTGACAGATCAAAGCAAAACATGTCTTTGTCTCACTATCTGTCTTACAAGCTCACTTACGTATTCTGTTTCTACTCTTCTTTTTCTCTTATGACCAGTGAAAGCTCACAGGAGCTCTAACAGCTCTTGCATTTGAAATGCAAGCCCAGCTGGAATCTTTAGGATATGTGTGCATGAACAGCTATAAAAAGGTCATAAATCTGATGAATGTGAACCAATCGAATAGTTGTTTTTATTATAATGTCAAGGCACATTTCATTCTGTTTCAAATGAAGTGTTGATCCTGTGGTCTTTAGCCATTAAACCAGAACAATCAAAGCATTGGAGATAAGCGCAAAAGCCTTTATTTAATGGGAGATCTCGCACTCCCCTCGCCTTTTCTCTGTTTCTATAATCCTCTTTTCTCTCATCCGCTTCTCTTGTATGGTTCTCACTGACACACTCAAAATCCTTTGTTTCATCTTCAAGTTTGTGTATGTGTTAGAGTGATTGATGTACCGTGAAGCTAGATACACTACGTACACAAAAGAGAGAGAGTGAGAGAAAAAAAATGTTGCGTAAGAAAATGAGACTTGTTTTTTTAGGACCGCTCAGATTTTTCACTTTGCATTATTCATTATAAATAAGCACATTTGCACCCAAATATCCGTTATTTATAGTAACGTAGGTGAAAAAATCTATCTTTTTGAATATAGAAATGCACGCACACACGTTGTTTATGTTATATGTTTGTTGCCAATGTGTGTCAGTAGGAAATATCCGCTTACATTTCCAAACATTCATTTTGCCATTAACTGTAATAATCCAGTGAGATTTCTGGAGAAGTCTGACACCACCACAGAGATCTAATATCATCATCATCCAGTCTGTCTGGAATGACATGAAGAAACAGAACTGAGACTCTTAAGATGCTTCAAGAAACCCAAACCAAAAGTAAATAAAATACTTTTTAATACATTTTCTTTATCAATTCACTTTTATTTAAGTAAATTCAATCAACATTTAGTGTGACCATCCTTTAGCATTCAAAGCAGCTTTTGCCCTTGGTGCACTTGTGCGCAGTTTTTCATGGAGCTTTGCAGGTTTCTTCCAGAATCTTGGAGATGTTGCCTCAGTTCTTCTGGATTTAGTGTATCAGTTAGTTCTGTTACTTCCAACCTGATCTCACGGCAATTCGTACAAATTTTACGAGGTGACTAATTTGTACGACCTCACTCGTACAAATTCAACCGATTTATTCTAAATCGTTCATATTTTACGAGATGGCAATTCGTATAAATTTGTACGATTGACCTAAACACAACCCCACCCTTAAACCTACCGATCACATGGTTTTAGACAAATCATACGAAATTGTACGAGTGAGGTCGTACGAATTGGCACAAATTTGGCACCTTGTACGAATATGTACGAATTGCTCGTGAGACTGTGTTGGTTACTTCATGTCATTCTAGACAGACTTGATGATGATCAGATCAGATCTCTGTGTGGAGCACTGGCTGTTATCAGACTGCTTGTGCAGACAATAATCTTAATGGATTATTACAATTAATGGAAAAATTAATGTTTGGAAATGAAAACTGATTTCCTACTGATATATATCTACATATATATAGCTATGGAAAAATATAAGAGACCACTGCAGAAAAATCTGTTTCTTTTGGGTTTATTCTTACTGTTCATCTCACCAGTACACCACCAATACAAAACAATGCACATTTGTTTCATTTTTTGAAATATTAAGTATAGAAGCATCTTGATGCTCACTGAATCCTTGTGCCAGTAAAGCTAGAATTCAGGCCTTAATTTTTTTGTGGATTTAAAACCTTTCTTTTCACTGTTTTGGCTTGTTTAGTGTTTATTTTTACATTTCTAATTACTTTTGAAAGACTTCATTTTTTATAATCCAACTGGTCACACTGCAAGAGGATAGTGTTGATTACAGCAGTGCTTTTTATACATTTCCTGTTAAATACAATTGGATTCAGCTCACCAAATAAGTACCTCAATAAACAGAATGAAGTATGTTTGTGTAGAAATGTAAAAAAAAAACTGGCATGAAATGCTTAGGGAGCTTAGACTACTCAAATAGAAACTGATTTAGAAATAAATTGCAGTGGTCTCTTATTTTTATATAAATAATATATATATATATATATATATATATATATATATAGCACACGCACACACATATTTATTAATGATATTTTCTTCTCTTTATTTTATGTTGAAATGCCCTGACATTTCCTGAGATTAAATATTTATATACTCATAAGATACGTATCATGCAGAATATATATATCTGTGCTGTCTCTCATTCACACGCTTGTACATTTGAATTTAGTGAAGAAAAATTCATCAGTTTACTCCAGCACTCAGATTCACACCCTACACGGCATGTATATGTGCTCGTGAAATTCCTGTGAGCGTGATAATTCATGCTTGAGGCCTCATTAGTGCTATATTTACATAATCTTATGGAATTTGACCTTAAATCAAAGCATTATGGCCATGTGAGATGTATATTTTATATCATACAAGGCATATGAATTTTATCTCTATAAGCACAATTTTTTTTCTCTCACTCGCTCTGGGCGGGAATCCTCTAGAGACAGAGAACTCTTCATGATGAACCTCATTCCTGCAAGGTGTCCTCTTTCAGAAAGGCAGAGAAGGAGGAGGATAGAGCCAAGAGAATGGAAGAGATACAGAGGGGGGAAAAAAACTGTAATTTCTCTCACATTACAGGTTTGGGTTGTGGATCTTCTTTTTCCTGGGATGGGCAATATTTCAAAAAGAGATGGGCAAAAAGGAAAGAGAGAGACACACAGAGCAGGAGAAAAGAATTGAAGTCTTTTTTCATATAATGATGGTGTAGCTTCAGGTGTATAGAAAGGTTTCAGACCAGCACTTCAGCCCCTATTTCTTGTGGCACATAGCGGTGTTTGTGTGTGTGATTTTACAAAAATCCTTGCTCTTTCCAAATAAAATGTGTTTTTGTGATTTAAATACATCACTTTTTTTTACATCACAGCCAGTCTGTGAGCAGGATGTGCACAGACTGCAATATTTTCAAAGGTTCAATGAAATAGTGAGTGAGTAAAATACATATAATTATTTTGTTGTTTAGGCATACAAAATAATACAAGTTCATTTCTGTGCCACTAGCATCACCAAACCGAATCACAAAAATACGGCTATATACTAGCATTTTGTCACACATTCTACTTAAAAGCTGAGCTACTGTCTCACAAAACTAGTTATTGCCATTGCCAACCCTGCATATACATAATTCCACTCTCTCATTGTACTTCAGCACCTGAGGCTGCTATCACACCAGCACTTTTTATTGCAGAACAAAAACACTTACACAGAAATATTCATACAGATCATTTACATTTTGCAATGTTAAAATAATGGTAGCATCAGGGAAATAAAGTGGAAAAAGAGCAAAATAAAAAAAATTAAATTAAATTAAATTAAATTAAATTAAATTAAATTAAATTAAATTAAATTAAATTAAATTAAATTAA
>JAUCMT010000001.1:6114029-6125061 GCA_032357475.1 Enteromius thamalakanensis
GGCATCCAGTCCATCATTAAAGTGTTGTTTCCTAGAGCAGATGGTCTCTTTCCTTTGTACCTCCAGATGATCTTCTGTGGAAGTTCTGCAAAAGCTTCAGCAATTGCCTCAGCCACATCATCAGGAAGCTGACCAATGAGAGTGCCCAGAGACATGATGATGACACCATGATCGCCAGAGCTCTGTACAAAGTCCTCCAGATCTTTGGGAAGAGGCTTTGATGGCTTACATTGAAAACCTCCCATGTAGACAATGTTTGGCATAGTGGGACGCGGGAATTCAAAAACAAAATCAACTCTATGGAGCCACAGATCAGCACTTTGAACTAAAGTTAGAAAGGACACTCCTGGACCAATGAACTGTTCACAAAGTGCATTATAGTTTGGAGCAAACAGTAAAGCACCCATAGCTTCAGCTACAGTGTACATCACTACATTTTTCACTCTTTGAAAAAAGCTCATGCGGTCTGATAACTCCACCATCGGAAAAGGAACATAAGAAAGAGGAGAAGGAGCTATCGCAAAATGCGCTTCACTATACATCGTCCAACGGATATTGTAGACAATAGGCAACTTCAGGAAGTGGCCCAAAAGAACCCCTCCAAACAAGAGCGGATCTGTAAGAAGCAAATCATACTTGGCATCCCTAAAAGACTGTATTAGCTGCTGGTCTTCCATCAACTTCTTTATCATGTCACATTCTACTTTGGTCAACTCATAAGTCCCTAGCCATGTCTCTATTTCCAGTTTCAGACGACCCCAGGTGGAACCTTCTCTCTGGATTTTCATAAGTCTGAATGCAAACGTCTCAAAAAATTCTTCATCGAATCCTCCTGGAGAGTTTATAGTGATTGATGTGTAGTGAGGTGAGATTTCTTTGATGTACCAGCTGTCTGCCATCCGAATGACTGTAACATTGTGACCTTGGGCATGAAGTGCCTCCACCAAGATGTTCATGTTGACCCAGTGACTGCCATCCACAGGAAAGACAAGAACCTTCCCGCTTTGAACAACTGGGACAGTCATCAGCAGAAGGGCTATCAAGATTTGGCCACATGACTGAAAATATTGTCCATTCATGGCACCTGTAATAAAACAAAGGGAACAAGAGTGAACAAGTTAATTTATCTTCATTATTAAAGGAATAGTTTACCCAAAAATTTAAATTATCCTGTCTTTTACTCACCTTTAAAGCAGCTTAGGTGTATGTGACTTTCTTCTCTCTAACGAATCCAATCGGAGCAAAAATTTGTCTTTGAAAGGGATTAAATGAGTGATAGCTGTTACACTTCTGAAGACGTGAAATAACGTGTGCGTATTCATAATAAAACGTCTCTAACATGGCTCAAGGGGGTGAATAAAGTCGCCCTGTAGCAAATCCATGCAATTTTGTACGATAAATATCAATATTTCAAACTTAATAAGCACTTTTCTCTCACGTCTGCTGTCTGTGGAAACCAGAAGCAGTTCCAGCAGATGACATGAGATGTATGCTTCACATGATTATTTATGAGCACGGAGAGAGAACTAAACAAACTGGCAGTCATGAATTAGAAGCACAAACCTAGCATTTGTAAAGAAAAATTTATTCAAACCCATTCAGAGGCTTGGAGAGGTCTGGACAATTTTTATTATAAGTCCGATTGGATAGATTGGAAAGTCACATGCACATAGGATGCTTCCAAGGTGAGTAAAAGACAGGATCATTTTTATTTTTGGGTGAACTATTCCTTTTAACACATATTTTTCAATATAAAAGACATATTTATCAATATAAAAATTTGACACATATATTTTCTGTATATATCTAACAGTACTATTGTTTTGTCATGGCATTGAATGTAAAGACTGTCAAAGAACTTTTGAAATGCACTTTATGAATAAAGTGACTTGAAAATGAAATGCTAATGTTGGGGCAGAAAAGCTGCACTAATTGGAAGATGCATGAGTGTTCATGTCATCTAAAATCAATGAATAAAACACTATGTTGATTAAAGATGAAAATATGTGCACAAAATTCAAGATTGTTGGAGAAAAAGCTTAAAGAAAGACTTTTTATATCTGCCAGTCAAATAAGTTAGATCAACAATATTGCAGCTAGATCGATACGCTGTTCATATTCATACCAAAAAAAAACATGTTCTTACCCATGAAAATGCAGACTGCAAAATCATAACCAGGTCCGCCTTTGTTCAGTGTAAGACAGTCAAAGAAGTATAGCTTACTTTCCTTCAGACTCAATGTGCATGACAAGACACAAATACTCTAATATGTAATGTGAGTAAAGGGTCGGTCAGTCTTTAACAGGATCATTTCCAAGTGGAGGTTTAGTTAATGAACAACCATTTAGAATCAGAACTGCCACAATGCATTAAAGTATTTCTCCTAACATTTACATGCTTTTGTCAGATGCTTTTATCCAAAGTGACTTACTTTATTTTCAATGTTTACTTTTATCAGTTCATTCATTCACAGGGAATTGACCCCATGGCTTTGTTGTTGCTAGCATCTTGCACTAGCTCTATACTGCTCTACTGTATTAGATACTGAATTAAAATAAACAGCAAATAAAAATTAATTAATAATAAAATCAGAATACTTTCACTATGATATTAAAGTATTACCAAGCTGTGGTAGTCAACTCTATGATTATGAGTTTTTAAAAAATTGCTACAATAAAATGCAATAAATTCCATAATGTATAATTTTTCATGTTGAATGAAATTTAAAGGATTGGTAGTTTTTGGCCTGTAGTAGTAGAACAACACAGATTTCAGCAATAATTCACTGGGAGTCAATGAGATTATCATAAGTGCTTTTACATGGGAAAACATATATTCAATCAACCTTTTTTATCTGGAAGTCAGCCCAGTTTCATTACATAAGCTCTGTAATATTTTCTACCTTGAAATCGTGCATGACATGTTGTAACATAAGTCAGTTTACTCTTCTTGGGCCTGCTGCTCACTCCCATAACAGTTATTTTGCACATGTATAGGCTACTACAGTGTGTGAGTGAAAGTTCATGTTCTCAAAGGAGCAAAGGGTATTTACCTTCAGAGCTGGAGTTATATTTCAACTTTACTCATGCCAGGGGTTAAGCTCTTTAATTCACAATTTTGTCTTTTGCCTTAGCATTAGTAAAAATATTTAAAAACAAAATATATACAGCACTGTCAAGTTCACTGTTTGGTAGTAAACCTAATAGTTGAGTGGGTGCTTTGGAAGAAATTTAAAGATATCAATATAAATATAAATAGATTATAGGCTAGGTAAAAAAAATTTTGCCATTGATGGCAGACATTTCTCAGTTTCTAATGTACAGCTATCACTGCCACCAACCATTTCCACAACTTTTAGTTGAATCTAATTCAGTGTTCTATTACTATTACTACTATTATTATTATTATTTTACAAAATATAGCATATGCATTTATTTATTTTAAGATCCAGAGCTTAAATTTTGGGACCCTGTGTAAGTTTCTTTATTCTAATTAATAATAGGCTTATTGCTATTTGGTCTATGAACAACGCAATGTTGGTTGGAAGTTTACTGTAGCGCAAGCAAATATAATATCTGTATTCTTTTCGCTAGATGTATAACGTTCAGTTTATTGCCACTGGCAAAACGTATTTGTGTGTTATGAGTCATAGAATCATTAATTCTTAAAATGTGATTCGATCAACTCTACATAGACACGTCAAGTCAAGCGTGTTACCCACAAACTAAAAAGGGGTCATCAGTTACTTTTCCTCCAGTTTCTTCACCAGATACGTGACGGACATGATGACGTTCGTTCAAGAACGCTGTGAGTTTTGTTCAAACCAGAGTCGTTCAGTAAAGGCGTGTTCATTCAGCAGATCAAATCTTACCATGCGACCTAATTCACATACTAACCCCTGAATAGTATTCAATATTAGTAGTCTCTATTAGCCTACTATGCGGTGTGGATGGTGTGTGAATTGGGACTTTCACCGAATTAATTAATTCATGCAATTATTATAAGCACGGCGGTGCGTAAAAATTCAAAGATTCATTCAAAAAACATCGATGCGTTCGCGAGCTTAACACCAAAGCAGCCCAAGTGAAAACAGCAAAGCAAACACCAGCACACACATTAGTAGAACACAATCAGTCAATGTCAAAATTTTATAGGTAAAGCACTTTCTTATTCTTATGTCTACCACGTATTTAAACATGCGGTACTCACCAAGGCGCGAATGTCAGGATTCCTCAACAAAACTTCCACAACGTCCAAACAACTCCAGCTTTTTACTTGAACACTAGCCTACAATAAGTAAAACAGTCGTGCAACTACAAGATTTAAAACGTGTTCCTCTGATATCAAACTACAATCGTGTTATTCTTTTTGTTCTTCTGCCAGTTACCTAATATTTCCTCTTTTTACTGAAGTGCCTCCCCCCTGCTGGGTCTGAATGATAAGACAGGTTTACAGGTTATGGTTCAGATGAAAGGACTAGTGCAGTGAGTCCAGTGACTGTTTGTCTGCAGATATTTTGTTTTCCCCTGCAAGCATTTACATGCATGTACGTTTTGTGAATTAAACTTTACATAAATAATATCTTTGATTTGAAGAACAAACATAGCAAGTTTGAACAGCTGCGTTAGTCAGCTCAGTGTTGGTTGATGCAGGTTCATAAAGAGAATGAGATTGTTTTATGGGAAAGTTTGACACATCTATTAATCATAAAGACACACAAATCCTGTAATCCACTGGATTGTCAGAGCACTTCAGTTTGCACCTGGCACCTCTGAACTGTCCATAAAGTGTCCTTGGTTTTTTACAAACTAAAAATCACGTTATAACATTTGAGCATGTATTTCAACATCATTTGGCAAATACACTCTGAAGTCTTTGACCGACTATGAGCTTTGACATGACTACCATACCTTTACGCTGAAGCTGTTTTTGCCATGCTGTCATTATTTTTAGACTTTGCCCATTGAAAGATGAATTATGCAGTGGTTTAGGTGACAGATGTTCTGGAAATTTGAACACTTACTATTCTGCCCATTTGGAGCTCATTCAGTTTGTCGGTTGCTGAACTTTGCTTTGAAAACTCCAACCTCTATTATCTGATGCATAATAATATTGTTTATTGAACTCTTTTGTCATATGTCATTTTTGTCTGAACGGATCCCTCATGGTCAGCCATAAAATTTCAGTTTTTCTTTACTCATACAAATTCAGGCTGCATTATTTAAAATTACAAAAATCAGTTGCAATGGATTTATATGCACACTTTAGTAAAAACTCTCCTTTATTTTCACAGCTTCATACTGCTTAATAATACTGCTCTATGCTAAAAAAAAGTAATTAAAATCAGTGCATTTCATTCAGAATACAATAATGAAAGTCTGTCCTGATAAATGCCTTGTGGAAGATGTGAGTGCATGTAAAATCTCCAATATATTATTCATTCTCATTACTAATTGACTACCAGCTATTATTTTCCCACTGAAACACCTTATTTGGAGCATAAACTATATATTAATTGATTCCTGGAACACTGTAATAATAAATTAATAAAAAATAATAATAACAACAAAAACGTCCATCCATCAGTATTTATATCTTATATTTGAGTAAAACGGCATCTGAACATCCTGAAAAAAAGAGTCTAAAAAATGCAAAAGATATTAAGGCTTTTTTCATGCAATATATCTTCAACTTAGGCAAATTGCCTTCTTGCTTCAAGCATAAATATGACCAAGCTTATTGAAATTTATGCTTTAAGAAAGCCGTATAATAGTGGGGTAGGATAAATAAACTTAATTCAAGATATATATTTTCTGAAAACAAGTTTTAATATCTTATGCAGTTTTGTTTCTCATTTGCATATATCTTGTTGCAAGCCAAAACAAGCCAAAAATACTGATTAAAAAACTTGATCTTTGCAGTGAGCATATTATTTATGTAATTCTCTTTGGGAGAACCCTTTGCATGCTGTAATTAATTTTGCATTTCATGTTAATCTCTTTTCTGTACTTCTACTTTCTCCTCCTGATATCTTGACATAATGAGGTATCACTCATTTCCGATGATTTGATACTATCACCTACTAAGCTTGAAATTCAGCTGGCATCCCTTGCTATCAATTAAAACGGCACGATCTGCAGTAACCTCTGTTGATTAGGATTCTGCTGGTGTGTGGAAGGTTCCAAGTGGCGTAAAATTGTTTGGGGGCGGGTGGTTGATGCTTCATTTGAGTATTCAACAGATCTGATGCTTCTCCATGTGCTGTTTACCAGAACACTGTCATCTTTTTTGTGCCGTGCAGTCAAAATGAGTGGGCTGACTTCAATGTTAATTTGTATGCATTTAAAACATTTTTTTTATATAAATATAAAGCAAATTAAAAATGCAGATACTGTACAAAATGTATTAATCTAAACAACCGTTATATTCAGAATGAAAGTAAATAAATAAGCAAATATTATGTATGAAAAAATTAAATCATCAAACTATTTGGCCAACAATTAATACACTGTAGACTTCTCTCTCTCTCTCTTTCTCCCTTTTTTTCTCCACATTTTTACGGTTTAAAACACACCCCTTTCCCAGTATTTTCTTGCGGTATTTCCTCCTCTGCTACCCCAAAGGGTAGTGCTCACTGTACCAAATGCCTGCTTCATCCTTCTGTGCCTGGAATACAAATGAATATATATATATATATAAATATTTGGTTATTCACCCATTGATTTCTGAAATAGGTGATGCAACCAGGAGGTCCTTGAAAGAAACTGCAGAACACTCCGTGAAGTACCGCTCATACAAAACAAACACGTACGCCTAAAAACAAACTATACACACACACTGTCGACACAATTATAGCACCTGTTCTACCAAATGTTTGCTATCCCTGTTTTCTGCTTGGTTACTGAAACAGGATTTGGTCATTTCTGGCTTACTGATGCAATTTTATGCTTTTCTGGGTCACTGTAATGTAATAGCCCAGAGATGAATGCATGTGAGTTTGTGTGTGAGAGAATAAAAAAGCAAAAATACAGTAAGGAGCTTACACAGACTGTATACCTCTTACACATGACCCACAAACGTGGAAAAACATGCATGCACATTTCGATTCAGATATGCTGCTCTGCTTAGAAATGTAAATGCATCCAGTCCTGTCCTTGCCAGTATCTCATATCCTCATATTTCCTGCCATTCCCTATTCTTTCCCCTTGCTAAATCCAGAAAGAATAACAAGGTACCTTAAAGGGATTGTATTTATTTAACCAAGCTCCAAACCCATATGACTTCCTTCATAAAAGGAACTTTCAACACAAAAGCCCAGGCTTATTGGATTGTGTCAGCAAAGTTATATTAGGTAGCTTGTTGCATGTTTTGATGCACTTTCAAAGTGAAATGTCCAGTGAATGGCACTTAAAGTGAATGAAAGTGAATTTGGTGATGGTTTATTAAGTTGGTTTTTGTATGTATCTCACAGCAGTTCAGAAACTAAATGAGTGAGTGGAGCTAAAAGGTTATTGCTCTATTGCAAATCTGAAAATAACGTACCACCTACAATTGATATAACTGGAACCTAGTGTCAAATAAAAGTACATTTGCTTGCTTCCACGAGTCTCTGAACACAGTGTTTTATTTTTCATGGGACTCATAAGCAAGACTTCTGTATTGCAAGTGCAGTGCTTTACCAGGTGAGCTACCAAGCAAGTTTACTATAGCAGAAAAAAGTTTCTACGTCAGTGTTTTGAAGTAAACACACAAAAATAAGTCTTTATTATTTGATAACCTTAATAATCATACAAGTGCGTTTATGGAGTTATGCAAAAACGTACATTGAATTTTTCTAATGAAAGAATAAAACAGAAGAATAAAACACATTTAAAACACCATTAAAGTAGCCCTTAAGACTTTTGCACTATATTCCACATGCCCTGAAGCCATGCATATAATAAGTTTGTGTGATCCTTGGAAGGCATTTAAGTAAAGAATTTAAAATGTGAAAGATTTTCTGCACACACACACACACAATCACAAATCCAATAATGTGGAAGTTATTAAGAATGAAAAATGTGAACATGAAGGGAAAACTTTCTTTTTCGAGCAAACATACGCTTCCCCTCCTGCTGGCACTCTAGAAACCATTTGCCGAAATGCACAACCCGCTGCGAACTCATTAACCTGGCAATTAATTTGAAGAAAGTTTATCTACATTATTTAAGGTCAGAGCAAAAATGGCAGTAATGTACCACATTATGTCAAGTTAATTGTACAGAAAGACACCGCTCCATACGCACCCTGTTCATTTAATTAACACCAGTTAAAAGGACAAAAGAACAGTCACTCAATGGGGAAACACACCGAGAGTGAGAGAGTAGTGAGAAAGTGAGACGACTCACAATAATATGATACTACATCTTTGAATGATTCAAATCTGACACCCAATAATCTTTCATTTCATTCATTCGTAAATAGAGAGTTGGAATGAAAGTATCGAATTACTAATCAGTATCAATCCTCTGTAATCAGTTCTATAGTGAGTGCACTGGAGTTCAAGGATGTCTGTGGCTGCCAAAACCAATCCAGTGCAATGCTCCCTTGAATTTCCCAGAATGCAACTCCAAAAAAACTAAACTATAAGCCCTATATCCCGCTTTACCTAAATTCATTACTTCAAAGTTATGTCCACTCTAGAAGCTTGTGTTCTGCAAGTGAACAATGCATTACTGTGCCCTCCCAGAGGTACAAAATCACTTTCACAGACTTTCACATGAACTGTTTTACATTAACCTGCTGGAATAACCTGCCCAACTCAAGCCAAGTCATTAGCCATCTTCAACAATTGGCTAAAAATACATCTCTTACATTTTTACATGACCCTCTAATTCTAGCACTCTCTATTCTAATTATATTTTATTTGTTTTCTTTTTTTAATCTGAGACTAAGCACTCTCTATTTGTTTTCTAACTGCTTGTTTTCTTTAAAACAGGCCTCTAACACTAGCTTTCTCTATTGTTTTATTACTAAAAAAAACATCTAATATCTACTTCTTGTCTTTTTATTGTATACAGTATGTATGTGTGTATGTACATATATACTGTATAAAACTCACAACATGTACTGTGTTAGGCGATCTGAGACTTGTCATAGCACTTGCATATTATTGCCCTTTTGTTTGTTTTGTTTGCTTCTTGCCCTTAGTTTGTAAGTCACTTTGGATAAAAGCATCTGATAAATTGCTAAATGTAAATGTAAATATTGCTTTCTCTTGACCAGGAAAGAAATAAGCACATTTACAAGCAAAAACAGTGAGGGGTTGATGTGATAAGATAACAAGGAATGCACTTTGTCACTGGAAGAGTTATTATGGATTATGGACTTATTTTGACCAGAAGCAACAGTTGAAATTGAAATGGCTAAATGATGAATTAGTGTTTATTTGACGCTTTTCACTTCACAAGATGTTAGTTGAAAGTAGATGAATTGGATAAAAAACACATTATAGAAATGTTTTATAATATACAAGAACATATAAATTACTTTTGTTTTCTGAGAATGTTAAAGACCAGATAACTTTAAACAAATATTCTATTAACATTACTAGAATCTTTGTTTAGAATGTTCTTTTCCAGAACCTTCCGATAATGTTTTCTGCTATGTTTGTCTTACTTTTGTTAAAGTTAAATAAAAGTTACATCCTTAAACAAGTTACATTTTTGATTAATTCCATTCTCTTTCATTTCACTTATTTTCCCATATTTGATCGATTATGAGTGCTTGGCCAAAGCATTGCAAGAATGTAGTTTAATAATGAGTTTCACTAAATATATACATACTGACAGGTAAAACCAGCTTTGATTAGAAGAAAATCAACTTTTTTGCCAATGCATAAATACACTTACGAACACTAGTACCCCCTTGCTATCACATCCAGAAAGAAAGAAGACAAATGGTCTAGTTTTCTGTGAACATATAGCTGCTGTGATTCTGTCGGAGATGTTGGTAGGGCTATTGAAATCTGTCTAATGGTTGCCATGACAGATCTGCGATCTCTCGTAGCGATAGCTATTTTGTGTGCGTATGATTGTAAAGGTGTCAGGTTGTGGAGACAGAGTGAGAGATTGCCACAGGGCATATTCCTTAGAGGCCTCACAATCCTGGGTCAGTGTGACTTAATAGAGCAGATTTCAGGAACAGTAGGTTCTGTATGTAGGCCACACAGATGGGTGGATCAGAGCAGGAGATTTTCCATGTCAAAAAGCGAATAAATACATAAATTAGTGTCAACTACGCCTTTATAGGAGATTCTACTGTACAGTAGGTTACAGCTACAGACCATTGTTGGAATTTAACAGCGATTAGAGGAACAGGAATCTTCAATTGTAACGTTGCTGCTGTACAAGATCTAAATTGGAAAGGATTCCTCAGGATGGAATGCTGCCAGAACTTTGATGAACGAGGTGAAAAGTTTCTTGGCACGTCTTCTTTCCGAACTCATTGTGAAGGCAGTGTAATATTTAAATCCAGAGGCCATGGCAAGCATTCTGATGCATGTAACCCCTCTTGAGTTTGTTAAATCTCATTAAATTCAAACATAATGAACGTGTCTGTACCATGGCTTGCAATAGATTTTTCTACAAAAGCTTTTATTCTGGCAGCGGAGGAAATGATTTGTGTTATATGGCTGCACAATTCATTATAGATCCATAGTGATGGTAATAGACATTGTGGGTGTACTGTAAGATCTCTGGCCTCTACTTCAAATGAATCCATATGGAGGATAAATTAGGATAAATAAATAAAATACAGGCCTTATAATGGTATCCAGTACTTTCATAGACCCTTCATTCAATGCCCAATTCTATATTAAATGAATTCTGTTATGATAAACCAATGATATACTAGTTGCGAAAATTGGAAGGCTGAGTATTTAGATTAAAAGCATTTTAATTGCATTGAACATTTTTCCCCAGTTTCACAGACAAGGCTTAAGCTAGTCTCAGACTAAATTGCATGTTTGAGCTGTCTCAGATGAAAATATCT